>JANBPO010003090.1:5907781-6431589 GCA_024336825.1 Amorphophallus titanum | reverse complement strand
CCCCCCCCCCCCCGCCGCGCGCCGCCCCGGCAGTGCGAGCGCCACCCCCCACCGGCCTGGCCGGGCCCAGACGTGTGTGGTGTGTGCATGGGGAGGTCGACGCGGTGTTCGCAGGAGTGTGTGTTCGTGTGAGGAGAGCAAGGGACCGTCGGATGGTGGTGCAGGTGTGAGGGTTAGAGAAAGAGGAAGGAGAGGGAGGAGAGACGGCTGTGCGGTGTGTGTGGGACATGCAGGGAGAAGAGGGGCAGAGAGGGGTTGACGTCAGACGGTTTGCAGATGCCGACGGTGGTGTTGTGAGGATGGCGCAGTGGACAGAGGAGAGAAAGAGAGGGACAGCGAGGGGAGGGGACAACACAGTGTGGAGCTCGCGTGGGTGTGTGAAGAGGAGAGGAGGCCACCCGGTGTGTTCGTGGAGGAGGGTGAGTTAGAAAGTGAGTGGGAGATGGAGAGGAGAGAAGGCCGACGGGGAGTGGGGGGTGGGGGGAGAGGTGTCTCGGTGGGTTCGGTGGGTGCAGGGAGCAGAGAGGAGGGAGAGGAGGAGGTGCATGGGCGGCATGTGTTATGTGCATGCGTAGGTCAATGCGGGGGAGGTCGAGGCGGTGGAGGGAGACAGAGGTGACGATGGCGGAGGGGGAGGAGAGGAAGTTGCAGTGTTCACGTAGGGGAGAGAGGGAGTGAGAGGCCGAAGAGCAGGAGCTCCGCGGAGGCTTTGGACGGGTGAGGAGTAGTGTGTGAGAGTTAGAGAGAGTGAGAGCGAGAGTGTGAGAGAAGAGAGAGGGGTAGCTCAAGACGGTAGACACATAGGTGGAGGGGGTTAGCAGGAGGGAGACGACGCGGTGAGGGGAGTGCAGGGAGGCGACGTCGGTGGTCGCAGACGGTGCTCGTGGGAGCGGGAGTGAGGGCCCTGTGGTGGTGTAGGTGAGAAATGATAGAGAGAGGGTGAGTGAAGGCGCGATCTGGATGGTGAGAGAGAGATGGGAAAATACAGTGTGTACAGGGAAGATGGCCGCGGGCGAGTAGGAGTGTGTGAGAGGTGAGAAAGAGGGACGGGAGGAGAGAACAAAGGGAGGGGTACGGAGACGGGTCACGAGGGAGTGCGTGTGTGCATGGACGTGAGAGTTGTAGGAAGGCGATAGGACAATGGCTGAGTGCAGGAGAGAGATCGAGAGAGGGAACAGAGAAGGGTGCAGAAAGAATAGAGAGGGGAAGAGAGATGACAGAGGGGAGGTCAACGCCATGGTGAAGTGGAGAGTGGGGGAGAGCTGTGGAGTGTATGTACACTGGCGGAGGGCTGTTGCGACGCTGTTTTAGACGGAAATAGAGAGAGGAGGCTGCGTGGAAAGAGAGGGGGAGGAGAAGAGAGTAGGAGGAGGAGAAGAAGGAGAAAGAAGAAGGGCAGAGGGAGAGAAGAAGAATATTGATATATTTTCTTTTTTCTTTTAACCCCCCTCACCCTCTCTCTTTCTCTTCCTCATGTCTCTCACTCTCTCCCCCTCCGTTTCTCTCTTCCTCTGCCTCTCTTCTCCGCGAGCGGCCGACAGTGGCTGGCAGGGGCAAGGCAGGGATGGCGCGAGGGCAAGGACGACAAGAGCGGGTCGAGGATTGAGGGATGGTGGCGCAGCGAAGCTCGGCTGTGAGTTCGGGGTGCCGGTGGCGTTCTAACAATGTTTTGTTGGCGGATCAGTGACCTTGGTGCGTGAAATCTTCGGTAGAGGTAGTGGGACGGATCCTTAGCCCTTGTACTTCCTTTTTCGCGAGTTTTGTAGGCCGTGGTGAGTCGAGCGAGGTTATTTTCACATTTCGAGAAAAGTGCATATTTTGGGGTGTGAATCGGATCTTGTGTTTTGATCGTATTTTTAGGGTTTAAATGGGTCCTCTCGGTGCTAGAGAGGTTGGGGACTGGTTTCCCTTTGTTTTTCCCTTCACACGGGTGTGAACGAGATGTGGAATGGGATTTTCCATAGGATTCGCCATTTTCATGCTTGGGACGAAGTGGCGGTCCTTCTAGAGACAGCCACTTGATGGGGCGGCCATATGGAGACCGCCACAGGTCCCCTTAAGTCGGTTATGAGTTGTGATCTCATGATGGACCGCCACTGAGAGTAGCGGTCACGAGGAGACTACCAATCAGTGAGTAGCGATCATGGCATGACCGTTTTTATGCTTCTTGGTCGATCATGTTCAGGTAGAGTAGTGGCCTTACGAATGACCGCCACTTGACAGCGGCGATCAGGCCGAGGACCGCCACTTTGCTAAGTAGTTTGAGAGATGACCGCTTTAGGTCTAAGTGTTTCTGGGGTGTTGTGGCCCTAGTTGGACCGCTAGCTGAGGTTTTACAGTTGATGTGACACCACCTTAGGGGTGGTAGCCACAAGATCAGTGCACCTTGGACCTAAACAAACAAGCACAATTTGTAAGAGAATCAGACCGATATCGGCGACCACTCACCCGACGCTGTCCCAAAATTCGGGGTAACTCGGCGATGCCAAGTCGAGGTTGTGAGGGGTGTCCCTTGCTGGTAGAGGGCTAGCAAGGCCAAGGTTCCTCCCAATGGTATGAAGGCCCAATTCAATGGGGCCGACTGGGTGCCGAGGGCACAGGTCACACTCTCTCCCACTGTGGTCACTCGAAGCAATGGAGCTTGCAGATCGGGCACTCACTCTCACGGACCAGCGGAGCTATGAACTAATATTAAAAGAACAAGGCACTAAATGTGAGCAAGGGTAGAGTGTTTACTCTACTGGTTTGAAGAAACCAGCCCCGATCGGAGACGTGGACGAGCGGGGAAGCGTGGGTTCCCCACACGCTGCGCCGGTGAAGCTTCAACCTGTTTTAAAGAATTACACCACTACTCCCTATGCAAGGGGGTTGAACGACGGGAGGGGAAGCCAAAATTACATCCAAACACTACCTCCTACAGGGAGGGGCTGTAAGCCAGCCAGGCGGGGAGGGGAAAGCCGAACTAGGAAACCAAATGGAGGGAGATTGCCGGTGTTGGGAGACCGGAGATCAATCTAGAGGGGGAGGGGGTGAATAGGTTGATCTATTGACCAATTAAAAGATCAAATATGTCTATATGTTATAAGAGTAGATGCCCTTTGTTCTACGTGTCCTTTAGAAGGGGCTATGTCGGGCTGCAATAATTTTCCAAAAAAAACAACAAAAAGAGAAACAATAAAAAAACATACAAAACACAACAAAAAACACAAAACAAAACAAAACAAACAAACAAAAAACAAAACAAACAAAACACAAAAAATAACAACAACACAAAAATAAAAAAAATATATGTATTTTGCATGATTGCATTCATGTGCTACACTTTTAATTTCTCATTTGCATTTGCATGCTTGCGTGTTGCATTACGTTTCTCTACTTTTGCCTCAATTGATAAAGGCTTGGCCCCTTGACCCGTTATCAAGGTTAGTCCTAAAGCAATCACTCACTTATTGAGCAAGGGGCCAAGTCAGAATAGAAGAGCTAACTATTTTTATAAGCAATGTATGTAGGGTAGAAAGAAAGGAAGAAACAGAGAACAAAAGACTAAACATTCTTTTCAAAACTTACATCATGTCACTCTAAGTCACACCATCTCTCTCAGCATTGCTCCTCTCACCACCCTCCAGAGGAGGATCCCTAGGAGGCATCATCAAACCATGCTAGGCGGTACCCCTGTCGCCGTACGTCCCCCTCTCAGCCTCCACATTATGTTGTCGCTCTGAAGGGGCAATAAAGAAATTACTAACAAAAGCCCACGCTCACGCGCTCTCTGATAGCGCTCCTCGCTATCTCTCAGCCACTGGTCGGCAATGCCTAGGTTGGTCCAGAGCTCCAACAATTGAGCCTCCAAGGCCCTTCTCTCCTCTCTCTCTGCCAACCTCTCAATTTTCTCTCTCTCTCTCTCTCTCTCTCTCTCTCTCTCTCTCTCCTCTCTAGCTAGAGGGAAAACCTCAACTCCATGACGTCTCGGGGGAGGTCAGTATCTTAACGACGTCGCAGCTCCTCCTCCAGCTCTGCTATCCTTGCCTCACCTTGTGTGGCATGAACAAGCATCTCTCAGATCTCTCCTGCCTACCATATTCACCATTTTTAGGAACATGACATGGCATGAACAATTGAACTTGAATGGTGAAATATTCACCTATGCAGAGAGCTCCCCCTCTACCTCTGCGGTGCGTGCCATGACACGGGCAAGCTGCTCGTGAAGCAAAGTAACATCTGAGGAAGGAATCCACAAACTAGAGGAGGCACCCCCTGCCCCCGCTGCTGATGATGCTACATCGAGCTGGGCATGTTGTAACACATTTGAGATGGCAATTAGTGGCTAAACACCAGAAATCTAGGATCATAATTAGCAACATGCATCGCATATACTCACCAGGGAATCCAAAGCTGCACGAGTGTCATTCAACTGCTGCTCTGTGTCTACTAAGCGAGCTTGCAAGTTTGCTATCATGACATCACGAGCATCTTGCATCCACGACATATAAGTCAGCACCACATATATACAAAAAAATAGCAAATAAACAAAAAAAATTACACTTACCTCCACAACTGCCCCAAGTTGGAGTCGCTCTACACACGTCACCCTATAAAGGCACAGGTATTCCTCACTGTCCTGTGCATGTGACTCCACGAGCATGCCACCTTGCTGCCAGTCTTCATACTGTTCAGGGAAGCACACTCGCCAGTCAACGCGGGCTGCCCTACCACATGCCTTCCAATGCGAGATGGTGTGGCCATATCCACCCACTCCTGGGAAAGTCCCAAGGTCCTCATAGCCAGTCGTAGCCAAAGCGGCTCAATCTAGTTCAAGCGATGGACCCAAAGGTCTCGTCTGAACTGGGCATGACTTGTCACAACCCACAGCTAGTCGGCATCGACCATGCCCAAATAGGGCGTCCAAATCACCTGCATTAGCATGCATGTCTTTTATTAGTCATTTAAATAATATAAAAAAATAATCCTACCATCACCGGAGGGAACTCTTGTAGCTTGCGCCTCAGCGACATCAGTTGGTAGTATAGATGGGTCGTGCCCATGATAGGCTGCGACCGCTAAGCCAATGGGGTCACCACCAAAGGATAATGTCAAGCCCTCCCCGTTGAGATATAATAGTAGCTCCACAGCTGCATTATACCATACCATTAGCATTACATGAAGTAGATTAGTTACATGACATAATAAAAAAGAAAAAAAATACATAGAGGAACGATGTAAAGCCACTCACAGTCATCTCTTGATCTGTAACTTGAGATAGGCCAGCAAACAAATGCGCCAGCAGGGCAGCCCCCCAGGCATACTACACTACCCTCTCGAGGTCTACCAAGAGCTCCAGGAAACGACAGTGGATGTCGTCTCCCTTTGAATCCAATAGTAGCCTCCCCAGCAAGAAGAAGAGAAACCTCCTCAAGTCCCTATTCGACCTCTCCCAGTTGCTCACGTCCAGACAATAGACAGCACGAGACCCTCTTTTTGTCCTCTCCATAAACTCCTCAAAGGATTCATCACCATGCTTGTGAGCATCAACAAGCCCCAATGTTTCCATGATGGACGTCCTAGCTATTGTCCTATTCCTTCGGTCCTCTAATACCAATCCTAGTAGCTTCTGAGCACCCTCTAGGTAATCAGGGTAGGTAACCTCAGTCATCGCCTCGCCATCCACTCTATGAGCGGTAATCTGGACACATCCTCCAAGCTAGGTATCATATGCCCCTAGGGCATTAGAAAGGCCTGACTCACCGGGTCCCACCTCTTGTGCAACCCCTAGATGAGGGTGAGATCAAGCTTGATTGGCTCAATCCGTAGAAAGGCCTCGAACCCTATTACATCTATCCGGGCTTTCTGGAAGTCCAGAAGACCTCGATATGCGGCCACCACCAACTCCCATGAAATTTGTGATCTCATCACACCCTGTGCATAGATGCAAGGAAATGTGTAGGCGATACACAAAAGAGAAAAAGAATACACACATAAATAAGAACGGGGCACATTGTCAAAAAAAAAGGACAAAAAGAGAAATAAGGGAGAGTTCACTTACAAGTTGCGATTGGGTTCTCTCACTGAGGTGCCCTTTGATATTGGAGAGCCTCTTGGAACCACTGCTGGATCTACTTTTCTTTGAGGTGTGGGAAGATTCACCCTCCATTTTGAAGCGTGAGAAGTCCTCACTCCTTCTTTTCCCCCCTCTTGGAAGGTTTCCTCCTTCAGATCAACTTCCATTGCTTCTTGGCCTCCAGGGAGAGCAAAAGGGGGGGCATTTATAGAATGGGGTAAAGTTTGATTCAGAGCCGTCATTGCTGACTTTAGCAGCGGTCTTCATGATGGGATGCCCTCTTTTCACTTCAATGTATCACTTCATCTGTTGTGTGGTGTGAGTGATTTGATGGCCCCATGCATTGATTTATCCCCTATGTAGTCCAAATGTTTTCTTATGTTGCTGATAAGTTTGAGTGCAGGTGAGACAAAGGAGGGGGTATTTATTGGATGGGTGAAAAGTCACATGGGAAAGTTGACTAAGAGTCATCATCATTGATTTCAACGATAGATTCACTTTGAAAAGGATGACCATGACGAGACACCACCTTCACTTCGAGGTGATGTCATGTTGAGTATGTCACGCGAGAACAGGTGTACAAAAGAGAACAAGCACACAAGAGGCAGGCAAGTGACTAGAAGAGAAATCATTTCATTTATATAACTGTCATGTACATCATAAGTGAGGGGATGGTTGTACAAATATACCTCTCTAACTCTCACCACCACCCTCCTGATCATCCCTCTCACCGCCCCTAGGATGGGTATCCCTAGGAGGCCTCATGAAGCCCTACGAGGCAGCACTCTGGTGACACCCATTTTCAGCCTACAAGTCGAGCTATTTCTCTTATTCTCCTTTATAATGTTTTGAATTATCCATTATTTTATAGTCTTCTTTAAACCTATTTCGAGCTCATTTTCTGGTCATTTCTAAGCCCATTAAGCCTTGGAGCTCTTGGTGGATATTTTCTTTTTTTATTAAAAAAATAAAAAATAAATAAATAAATAAATTTTAAGGTTACGATCAACTATTGACCAACGTGGTCAATTATTGACCATCATGGTCAACTATTGACCATCACAGTCAATTATTGACCACCTCTTCCCCTCTTCTGCCTTGAGAGTCCTAACGCGCGGCATCATAATCCTTCTTCGCCAATTTGACCTCGCAGCGATTGAATTGCGCCGGAAAATTTCCCGGGTCGATTTGAAGGATGGTGGCGAAGTCCGCGTCGGCCTTGTCCCATTGGGACATCGATGAATAGATGTGGCCGCGGATGACATAGGGCGTGATGCTCTTGGGATCGGCCTCGACGGCGGCGTTGGCCTTGGCCAGGGCCGCATCATATTTTCCCTCCTGTTCCAGATGCACGATCTCCTGGTAGTCGTAATTGGGAGTGGAGTCTGTCTGCGCCCGGCAGCAGGTCGAAAAGGACAGGCTGAACGAGAAGACGGCCGCGCCGATGATGGATCGTTGGAGTGCGAATGTTGTGAGATGCATTTTTTGTTTCCAGAGGTTGGAAGGCGTTACCACGGTTCGGGCGTGTCGCTGACCGGCGGATGAATTCCGCCCGTGCGAAAATCTCCGCCGCCCAGTTGAAAGAGGGGAAGGATGGGCTCGCCCGCGGTTGTAGTCGGATAGGTCTTGTCGGCCCTCATGACGAAGAGGCTGGCGTTGAAGTCGCCCCCGGGTTCCTCTCCAATGATGATGTCCATGTCCACCGGCTCGGCTTGATTCAGCGAGGTGATGATCCCCTCGCGCAATTGTCCATAGTTGGGAACTTCCGGGATAATTCTACTCCATTTTTGCGGCCATGGCGTGTTGACGCTCAATTGCGTCGCGACGGGACTGATGCTGCCGTCCAGCACGGTCTTGCCCGCGAGGCGCACGAGCAGGATGTCGTCGCAAAAGCCGGCGAAACGGTAATCCGCCGTGGCCGGGGCCGCGACCTTTCCCCGGTACCAGACGATCCACATCTTGGGTTGGACGTCGCGCTCCAGCCCGAAGGCTTTCGGTCCCTCGGAGGAATCCATGTTCGGGATCAGAATGTGCGACGTGTAGAGCGGCTTGGAGCTTTTGTAGTAAGGGGCCAGGATCGATTCGTCCCATCCCGCGCGGGCGAAGCGCATGAGAATCTGGTGATAGTTGTCCGGCGTCATCCCCGTTGGCTTCCTGTCGGAAGTCTGCTTGAGGTCGTACAAATAGCCCACCAACTGATTGTCTCCGCCGCTGGAGGAACCGAAGCCGTTGCCGGATCCCTGGCCCGTGTTGTTCGCGCCCGTGCTCAGGCCGGTCCCCATGGGAGTGACGGTTTGCGGTGACGACAGGACGCTCGAGGCCAGCTTGGCGGAATCCACCGTGAACTCGCTCTTGAAGCTGGTGGTCAGGACCGCCGGCGGCGTGACGTCGGGCACAACGGTGGGCTGCGGCTCGAGCGTCGGATTCTCGGCGGCTGCGCCCGTGGCGGGAGGCTCCGGCGGCGGGGGTTGTGCCTTGGGAATGGCGGCGAACTTGAACGCGGCGTCGTTGGGTGGTGTGCCCTGCCAGATGATCAGCGACGCCACCAGCAGGAACACGACAATGTGCAGCAGCAGTGCGCCAAAAAAATAGCCCGAGCGCCTGAACCTCTCGTGCCAGCGTTCATCTATTGCTTCCGACATTTTCCATGCGGAATATCGCTTTTCGCCGGCCTCTCTGTCGAACCGATGAAGAGTTATCGGTTAACTCTCGCTGCGCCTCAAAGCCGGGAAGACAGGACGCCCGCTTCAACAAACAAAAAGGCCGCAGGGAAATATCCCTGCGGCCTTTCGTGCCGGCGTACTTCAATCAATCAACTCTAACACAAATGAGGATCACTCCTTGAAGTATTCTGGCTGCGAATCAGGAAACCGACTTGCGGCGGAGGCGCTGCAGGATGACCAGGACGCCCAAGCCACCGAACATCATGGCGTACGTGCTGGGTTCCGGAACGACCGTGAACGTGGCCGTGTAATTAGGGCCACCGTTGTTGGCGTACTGGAGCCCGTCCGTGGTGTTGATGACGCCATAAATATCGATCGTGTAGGTACCGGGAGCCAATCCCGCGAGCAGGTTCGTGCTCAGGCCTTCGGTGTCCCAGATCTGGTTGTGACCGGACGAATCATCGTTAAGCGTGAGATTCGCACCGAACGGGAGATTGACGGCGGTGTAAGGGCCGGCGTTTCCGCTGATCGAAATCTCCAGGGTTGCGCTGGAAACATCTGCGCCCTCGTTTTTCCAGGTGTCAAAAGAGCCACCCGTCAACGTCAGCGTGTTCTGGCCGTAGACGTAGGTCCCCAAATTATAGGTCGCAGCGCCCGTCCAGGCTGAGGAAAGCGTTGCGGTGGAACCGGCGGGGAGCAGGTCTGAGTTGTAGTCCAAACCGTAGAGCGTCGTCGTTCCGCTATTCGCAGCTTGTGCGCCTGTTCCGTCGAGCTCGACACCGAAGCCGTAGAAGCCGGTATTTTGGGCGAAGCCCATGCCGGTGGAACCGACGAGGATTAACGCGAAGGCTAAGAGTTTCCTTTTCATGTTAGATTTTTGTTTAGGGTTGATTGTGTTTAAGGGGCAGTTTGTTCTAGGGAGTGATTCCTATTTAATGAGGATTCTATTACAAACGCGTAGCCGATCCATCCTTTTGTTTGTTACCAGTTAACTCCTCTGGCTTGTCTGGAGTTAAAGGGCATTTCGGAGCTAAAAAGCTGTGGCTACAGCTCAAAATAATGGGGATTGCGCCGATAAAAGGGTCCTTCGTTTTGCTGTCCGCGAGCCCGTCGTTTCGTGAAATTACGACGAGAGAATCATTTTGCCCGGCTCAAAATTGCCTCATTTTTGAGCCAGAATTTCTTTCGTGGTGATCGCGGATCGACTTCTCGCCGACGCCGATAAAAGCAAGTTAACGATTAACTTCTTGAGGTTTGGATATGAGCGAAAGAAGTTTCTACGTTGCAGCTCCTCAGCGTCGAAACAATCCCTCACTCTTTTTTCCATCACTATGAAGTACCGGTTGGCCGCACTTTTCATCGCAACGTCTGGCATTTTCGCGCGCGGAGCTGACCCTGCGACTTACACGGCCTCCGCCGCACCGGGCGCCAATCCCGATGCGAACGCCGGCTCGGCCAGCGTGTGGAAAGTTCAGGCTGGCCCGCAGACCGGCGCGGCGATGACGCAACTGGGGACGGATCCGCACATGTGGCAGATCTTCTGCACGCAAAGTGGCGACAACGTCATCACCGAGTCGCACACGTTTGCAGGAGGACCGCTCGCGGCCGGGCAGGAAGTCTCGCTCGATTACGCCTACAACACGAATATCGACAACGGCAAGCGCGTGGGGATTCGCCTGCTCGATGCGGACGGCAAACCGGAGGTGGAGTTTGCGTTTCCCGGGGGCGGCCAATCCTTCGTCTACACGGACGCCGCGGCCAAGGACGCGCCGACGGGCGAATCGTATAACGCGAAGAATCTGCTCCATTTCGCTGTGAAGGTCACGGGGCCGCACAGCTACTCGGCGTCGTGCGATGAAAACAATTGGACCGGCACATTCAACGATCCGCTCGCGGCCATTCAAGTGTTCGACGACGGCGGCGGGCAGAACAGCGACCAGTACTCGGACAATCTCGTCATCTCGCAGGAGAAACCCATCGCGCTCGATCACGCGGCGCAAATCGGCGCGGGCGAAGTCCTGTTCGTTCCGAAGGGCTACGACGCAGGCAAAGTGCCGTCGCTCGCCTTCGTCACGGCGCCGAAGGAGCAGGGAGCGCCGGGCGCTGACTCAACGCTGACTCCGAAATTCTACAGCATCGGCGGCTCGGTCGGGGCAACGCTGGACATCCTCCCCTCCTTTAAGAAATTTTATCCTCGAAATTTAAGTAGCTAATAAGAAGAAGCAGGGAAGAACAAACCCAGAATGCTGGCAATGATCATCAAACTCCAGCCAATACAAACACTCAGAACTTAACAATACAAATCTCGAAAAACACAATTCAAAGGGACACTACCGAACCACAATCAAAAGCACACGCTCTACATCTCAAGGTAAATCGACCCACAGATCGAGCATGGTACACAAGTGAACATAAGTCTAACACCTCTGAAACAAGGCAACGTCGCTTACGGCTCACCAGAAAGGAGACACGACCCATGCCACGAAAACAGTTACCGATAAAACAAACGGCAGACACAACAAGCATAAGCTTAAACAAGGAAGCATAGTCCTCTCAGCTGACAGCTCCACATCACCAACTTCAGTGCCAGAACAATAACAAAACCTGGCACACAGAATGCCAATGACAGCACTATACCACGACCATAATCACGTCAGTCCTCACTCAGACATTACATCTAATTTGAGTCGCATGCCAACTCTACCAAAATAGAAGAGTATAGCAAAACTAACTAACAAGACCTCGATCTACTCAGTGCCAAATCAGATTCACAAGAAATTCTTCCCAAGCTAAACACAACCGCCAACAGACAACGACAACATCAACAGCAATAGAACTTGTAGAATCCCGACTTCGTACCCAACACAGTACCACGGAACACAACTGCAAGTTGGGTCACATCATGGTACAATAACAGCTGAACGCACAACTACAATATACTAGTCATGTAGTGAGCAGCTTACCAATAAAGACCCACAACAACAATAGCAACAATCTTGGGAAACGTATCTCAAGGACCACGATCACGCCTCGAGAACACAACACCCAAGAAAAAGAATACAGAGGAGCGGAGAGTACTCAACCAGCATATATGCTGACATATTCCCCAACTCTCAGAAATCCTAATGCCAACACCATAATGCCTTCAACAACAGCACAACAATAAACAACATCAAGCACACATGGCCAAGACGAAGTCATATTGAGGAAAACAATTCTCTCGATCGGCCAGAATCTTCCAGCTTCATGATCTTGAACCCGTGGGTTGTTAGCCCACACGCTTCCGCTACGCACTCACCACAATGCACACAGGCATCAAAAATACCTCAGCATTTGCATCTCATCACACACTCGACGCTATCACAATTCACGAAAATGTAATATAACTCACCTCGAGTACCGATCCTGGTAATAACCGATCACAAGTCGCCTAAGTGCAAACCAAAGAGAGTACCAGCTTCAGCATAAAGCACAAAGAAACACTAATCTCAGCTTATCCTTACGTCCTGAAACAATTATTGAACCTTCACAACACATCAGCCGCCAGACACAGCACGACAAACATAGTGCACAATGGCCCTTAATATAAAACTGGGTCCAAAGCCAAGCAACCGTCGAATAAGAAGTAAGTTAGGTTCAGAGCTAACACAGTCCACACTTAAGTAGACACAGGACAAGGCTTCACCAAGATAGCACTTCTAAGGCTTACCTCAAAAAGATTCCACCAAAAAAGATGAGAAGAATCAAGCTCACTAACAATAGCTCACCAGGAAGGGAAAATACTAGGTTCGCTTGAGCATCGTCTGAAACAAGCCATCGCCTGGGGGTAATCTCCTTGCAGCATATTGTGGAGGATACGGCACCCGGTAGACATCAAAGGTGCCAAAATCACCATTAGCCCTTTCGGAGAGCTTCATTTCTATCATCTTTTCTATCATCAGCTTATTCACTATAGCGGGATCCACAGGCTCTGGGTAGAAGTGTGCTTGTTGCTATGTAAAGGGGGTCGTCATGACCATTGCATGTAGACCCAACCGTACTGCTGACGGAGAGGGTTGCACTTGGAATGCCACAGGCTGTGCTGTCGGCTGTTGCGGGAAGGGCTGACATGGAGCTTTCCCGTGATTTGCTTGATGGGAGGTGGCAGGCATCAAAGCCTCCGTTGAGCTAGAGATCTCCTTTGCTGGCTCAGTATACTTGGAGATAGGGGTTTGTTCATTCTTCTCATTCAGCTGTCTTTTAAGAGACTGAATTTCTTGCTGGTATCTTCTCAACATCATCAGGATAGTTGGGTCCAGTGTCGCAGCCATAGGCATTTCTTTTGCCATCCGAATGGACGTCCCTTCAGTCAGAATCATTAGTGGCACATCTTCTTCTTCTGAGGTCACCACATTTGTAGTCAAGGTGGTGATCTCTAGAAAGTCATTAATTGTTGCAAGTCTTTCTTTTGCCGCCTGGGCTCACCTTGTTATGGGTCCGGGCCTTTAAGCTAGCCTGATTACATCATCAGATTGGTCGGGAAGAGCATCGTACCCACCAACCATTCATGTCATGTTGCAGGCAAAGATCTGTAATTTTCCCTTTTGCCTCCAAACTTTTCTTCGAACGTGACCAGGGAAGGTCAACCAGTCGAATATAGACACTCTTTTTCCTTTCTCTTCCCCTTGCAGGGTATCTTCTAAACATCCGGCCCTTCAGCCATCTTCAAACTCTTTGGAGCCTGAGCATGAGACTCCTGACATTATCTCTTCCTTATTATCTTTCTCCTCTTCTTTGGTGCCCATGGTGCGGAGCAACCTTTGCTGCCCTAGGGATGAATTCCCCAGGTAGTGGAAATAGTCTTGGACTACTCTGTTCAACTCTCCTTGACTATGCCTCTAGGGATCAGCTTGAGACATCAGTCACTCTTGCGTCTTTGGCTGATAAGCCAGTCTTGTCAACTAGGCAGTTTGATACATCCTCCGGGGATGCCAGAACACATCTATTTGCCTGGCACAGGCCCTTCGCATGTGGGGAGAAATCATTGGGATGACCTCTTCAACTTCTTTCTCTTTAATTTGAACTTCCTTGCCCCCTCTCCTGGGGCACATAGCGGCGGCTTCTTTTCTCTCAGGGGCTGGTGCTGGGCCCCAAACTTTCTTGGGCACCCATATTTGTTTAAATCTTGCTGGCACGGGAGCCAGTGGCTTCTTCTCCTCTCTTTCCATGTAGGCCCTCTTGGTGGCCAGCACTTGAAACTTATTATTGGTGGGGACCACCGGAATGATGCGGTCGCGTAGTGCCTCAGTCGGGCGACTATTGAGGTACACCCGCATTCCTCCGACCAGCATGGACTTTCACAAAGTTGATAGACGTCCTCGGGGTGCAGTAGTCTGGTTTCTCCGGTAACTCTTCTTTCTCCCACCAACAGTAGTAGACAGTGGTCCTCCTGCCCAAATGATGGACATAGCATGGAACAACAGTGCATGAGATGATGTGGGGATTAACATCAACGTAAAGGAAGATAAGGTTTTATCATTTACCCAGACGAAAGGTCCGGATTGATGTTAGTGCGTAGCGGCTTAGGCACGAAGCCGTTCACTGAAAAGTGTGAGTTTTATCATTGATGTGGGATTGACATCAACGTAGAGGAGGATAAGGTTTCATCACTTACCCAGACGGAAGGTCTAGATTGATGTGAGTGTGTAGTGGCTTAGGTGAGAAGTCGTTCACCGAAAAGCGTAGGTTTTATCGTTGATGTGGGGATTGACATTAACGCAAAGGAAGATAAAGTTTTATCATCTATCTGGACGGAAGGTTCAGATTAATGTTGGCATGTAGCGGCTTAGGCGCAGAGCCGTTCGCCGAGAAGTGTGAATTTTATCATTGATGTGGGGATTAACATCAATGCAAAGGAAGATAAGGTTTTATCATTTACCCAGATGGAAGGTCCGGATTGATGTCAGTGCGTAGTGGCTTAGGCGCGAAGCCGTTTGCCGAAAAGTGTGAATTTTATCGTTGATATGGGGATTAACATCAACGCAAAGGAAGATAAAGTTTTATCATCTACCCAGATAGAAGGTCCACATTGATGTCGACATGTAGTGGCTTAGGCACGAAGCTATTCGTCAAAAAGTGTGAGTTTTATCGTTGATGTGGGGATTGACATCAACGCAAAGGAGGATAAGGTTTCATCACTTACCCAGACGGATGGTCCAGATTGATGTCAGTGTGTAGCAGCTTAGGCACGAAGCCGTTCATCGAAAAGCGTGGGTTTTATCTTTGATGTGGGGATTGACATCAACGCAAAGGAAGATAGAGTTTCATCATCTATTTGGACGGAAGGTCCGGATTGATGTCAGTGTAGTGATAATGTGTCAATCATAGTTTCATTGTTTCATCTTCATCATCATTCCTTCATCTTCTTTTTTTTTTGACTCAATCATTCGCCACCCCTTCAAAGGGCAATGGTGCAACATGATAGAGTTTTAAATGTTTCCTATTGAGAGGCGAGAACTACACTTCTCCATGATGGTTGACAACCACATAGGCTCCACCCTCGTAGACTCTTTGGACCATATACGGACCCAGCCAGTTAGCGGCAAGTTTTCCTTTTGGATTGGAAGCCATGACTTCCTTTTTCTTGACCATGACTAGGTCTCCCTTCTTGAATTCTCGTCCCTTCTCGAGCTTGTTGAAGGCATTTTCCATGCGGGCTTGGTATACTTCAATATTTCTTTGTGCCTGAAGACGTTTTTCCTCTAGTTCGGCCAATTCTTCAAATCTTCTTTTAGCGTTTGTTTGTTCATCACGGACTAGACCATATTGAATGGCGACCCTGAGTGACGAAACTTCCAACTCTATAGGGACTATTGTCTCGGAGCCGTACACAAGTGAGAAGGGTGAACAACCCGTAGGGGTCTTGTAGACAGTACGATATGCCCATAATGCTTCATACATCTTCTCTCCCTAGTCCCTTTTGTGGGAGCTGACAATTTTGGCAAGGAGTGTGCACAAGGTTTTGTTGAATGCTTCAGCCAATCCGTTTGCTTGCGGATTGTAAGGGTGGAGGTTCTCCAATCAATTTTTTAATTCTCGGCGAGCTGATATACCTTTTGATTCTTGAAGTGACTTTCATTGTCAGAAAGAAAAAAATTATAGAGGTAGGAAAATAGTTCTTACGTCCCCTATCACATTCTCTATTTATTGAGCGGAGAAGTCGTCTCGCATCCGTGGAGGTCTGCAAGCATCAAGAAATAGGGGGTGTCAGAAGGAGTCTCGGGTGTTATTCTAGGGGTAAACCTTTCGATGCTTAAGTCAGGGATATTAAACGAAGAATAGAAGAGAGCAAGTGAGAGAGAGAGAGATTGTTGTAGAAGGTCGAAGAATCGCGTAAATTTTTCAGGTGAGTGTTCGTCGCTCCCAGTGTCCATTCGGTGAGTGTTCGCTGGGTGGTAAGATCGTCGGAAGGGATTCCCTTCGAGTGTGTGTCGTAGTCATTTTTCTCTCTCAGTATGGCGCGGGGTTAGTAGTTCTATTTTCTTGTGTAACAATTTTTGACAGAATTAACTACTGTGTCCTTCTCCTTCGTTGGTGTTTCCTTTTATAGGAGTTGTCCTGGAGTAAGGAGTCTCATCCCTTGGTAGGGAAAGATATAGGTGGGGGAATAACATTTTTTCGCTATAGTGGCGGGAGTTTTTCATTGGAGGGCATTTATCCCGGCGTCGTCTAGTCCCGGGGCAAATCTCACGGTGCTCGTGAGGCACCCGATATGGGATCAAGGCCGACGTTGTGGAGTGTAACGGTCGGTCGTCGGAAGGTCTTCTGACGATCACTGCGCTTGGGTCGTGATTCTGTAGAATCCGAGGTCGAGTCGGGTTGGGACGCATCCGGGCCGGCCGTGACTGTCTGGCGCCTCTAGGGCGGGCTGTAGAGTCGGGACCGCTTTGGGCCTATCGTTGTTAGGCCGATCTTGGGTCAAACCGGATTTACCCTCCTCACTCCCCCCCCACTCTCAGTGGACGAGCACCTTGCAGGGGACTGAGAGTTGAACAGGAGAGGGGTCCGTTGGAGTGCGATATTTGAAGCCGATCCAGCAATATGTTTGGCGCGCAAGGCTTACCTGGCGCTGGCAGGCGCCATGTCTGTTATCATGACGGAGGTACGGCTTTGTCTGGGAGCGCGGGCTCCGAACAGGCACTCGGCGTGGGTAGCCATGCCATGATAGTGACGGGCGCCTGTTGGGTTCCGTGCGCCCTCTCTTTGTCTTTGATAATAGTTTGGATGATTCTAATATATTGTGTGTTTTATGTTGCTCTAAAGTGAAAATGTTGTGTGCTTGTTTAGTGGAAAACGTATTCACGATAAACAAGCTAACATGATGATATCTTACTTTACAGGTTGAAATTTTATGGTCCTTCACAAATACAATTCTGATGTTGTCTCATGTGTGCTGTGCATGAGACTTTGGAACTAACTTGTGAAAACATTGTGTTTTGGTAGCTCTATATTATTGGTGCTATCATGCATATCCTATATGGGATTTTTAATGAACTGACATAAATACTCGACATTTTGTTGTCCATGGTTGTGAAGGTTCAGTTTGCACTGGACTGAATTTGTAATCCTTGTGGATCTTGATGATATGATTCTTCATGCTATTTTAAATGGTCTTGAATGATTTGTGTTCACTGGCCTGGACTGCACTTTCAATATTTGTGTGATTCGATTGAGTTCAGCCTCCATTGACTGAACTTGGCGTAATTGGATTGTGTTTATACTTGCTGAACTGGACTTAAACTCGAGGATGGCGGTCGACCGGAACTTGCTGGCGGTCGACCGTTCTGAGAAAACCCTGTAGAAATTTCATTGCTAGAATTTTCGGTCGACCGCCCCTGGGCCAGCGGTTGACCGCCACTGAGAAACCTACAGAGAGATGGTCCCTGGAATTTTTGATCGACTGCCCCTGGGCCAGCGGTCAACCGAAAACTGGACAGTTTCCATATTTCATCCTTTTGGCCCCTTAACCCCTTTAGCTTAGTCCTTAACTCATTTAGTGACCTGTTCTCATCTGTGGCATCAACCTTGACAGTCTTGAGTGTGTCAACTGAGTCTTTGACCTTGTGTTCTCTTGGCCATGCTTCATTGTGCATCGACCTTGGCTATGTGAAGTACCGACTCATTTCGTGCTAAGTGTTGACTCTTCAGGAAGCTAGCTTGATCTTCTGCTAGCTGTCCAGCCTATTGCTTCTTGAAGGGATTTTCATTCTTGGAGTTTCATTAGTGCTTGGGCGCGAGCATTAGGCTTTCACTTTTGCCATCTCCACTCCATTCCTTGTCCATTCATTTGCTTATCTGTCATGAACAAAACATCACGTATGTCAGTCATATGAGAGTGGAAAATAACAATAACTTATAGTGTTTAGCCATTATCACAACCATAAGATTCAAATGACCACAGGGGCACAACACTATCAACAGGCCGCGAGGGTCATCGAACGGGTTGTTTCTGGCCATTCTTTTCATGGGAAATTTTAACGCAAGGGCATTTAAGTGGTCACAAAATGGCCGTTGATGTAGACCATGGGGTCTATCAAGGGGCCGTTCAGGATAAGGCAGTTTCTGATGAACCGTGCTAACTTCACCTTGCCCGGCTCCGGTGAGTTCGACTTGGGTTCGCAAAGACGATGAAATACTATGCAAGTAAGGCATGAAAAATGGGCAATCACCCATCAATAGAATGAGGACAAGATTTTATACATGATGGCATGATCAATTTAACATTTAGCGCCTGCAATCCCTACTTAAATCGAGGTTAAACATGGTTAACACTAAATCTGACATGCTACTACTAAAACTGTAAATCCTTATAGGATACTACATGGATTTTAGGGCTTTTTACCTCAAAAGAAAGAGGATAGGAAGATGATTCTAACGGGGTATGGAACATGGGTTTGGGGCTACTATAACCTACCTTAATCGAAGGACGAAGGAGGAAGAAGAACGCCGATCGTGCCCGGAACACCTCACTGATGATCACTGAAATACGACCTCATCCGAGCTCCTCGTTGGCCGCCACAGCATCTAAACAACTCTTGGGTGACTAAGGTTTAATTTTATAGGGCTAATGCTCTCTAGAGGGTTCCAATCGAGGAGATAGAGTCCTCCAACCGTGGACGCGCACGAATCGCGTAAGATAGGTCACCGCCGTCGATCTGCAGCTAAATACTCTTCCTAGGGTTAGTGTTTCTGGGTAGAATCAGAAGGGAAACAATCCTCCAATCATGGCCATTCATTTGAGTCTGGTTTGGACTTAAATGATCGTGAATTGGGCTCTAATTCGACGGTTTAAGGTCCGGTTAAGCTTAGTGTTGATTTGGGTCTTAATCTACTGATTTGGCTTATTTAAGATATTTTTTTGGGTCGGTCATAGAAGATAATTTGTCTAAGTCTTCTTCATAATTATGGGGGGAGTTTTTCATTGAGGGACAGTTATCTTGGAGGCGACTGAATCCCTGGCGGGTCTTATGGTGCCCGTGGGGCGTGCTTGCCCTTAGTGGAGTTGAGGCCGATGTCGTGGGAGGCAACGTACGGTCGCTGGAGGGTCATCCGACTACTGTTGCGCCCAGGTCGAGGCCCTTCCTCCACTGGCGAATCCAAGGCTCAGTCATCGTGGGCCATTCGTTACGGACTACAACTGTAGGGGCCCTTGGGTCCATTGTAGACTGTGGGCCCAAATGGGCCTGGCGAGATTGGGCCTTACGGTCAAGCCGATTTTACCCTTCTCACTAGCCCCCTACTCTCAGATGCCGAGCAATTTTTTAAGATCTGAGAGTCAAGTTCGAAAGGGCGCGTTGAAGGACAGTTTCGAGGGTGGTCTCCTCGTGTGGCTCGGATCGGTGGCCTCGGCCATGTGCTTGGCGTGCACGGTATCTCTGGCAGGCGGTGCCTCTGTCGGTCGCCAAGGCCTTCAACTTGTGGGGGTATCCTTCCACCGGGGTTGCGCGGTAGCTGGAGGCCAGCGAGGTTGTGCAGAAGAGGCTGGAGACCCAAGGCACCAAACTCTGAGCTCGTTAGGATGCACAAGAGGCTGAATGCGCTGAGCTCCGAGAGAGGCTTAAGCTACAGGAGTGAGTCCTCGCTGAGGCCGAGCGCGATAGGGATGCCTTCCACGTCCAGGTCCGAGTAGTGGAGGAGACTCTCTAGGAGGCGACTGAATGGGATAAAGTGGCTGAGGCTCAGTCATCTTGGCTGGTGTCTCTAGCTAATGCTATAGAGCTCCGGGCTCAGAAGGCGGAGTCGCGAGTCGAAGACCTGCATGCGTTGCTACTCGTTGCCGGCCTGGAGGCAGGGTACCGCCATCACTCGCCTGCGGCTTATCGGGACTAGTTGAAAGCAATGGCTGTTGAGGTTTTACAGCCTGGCCTAGGGGCGTGGCTCTCAGTAGGTCTAGGCGGTTGTTCTTCAGACTGCGGCCATCGACCGGAGCATCCTAGTGTCGTCCCTCCTTCCCCCACTGACGTTGTTCGAGTCGGAGTGCGGTGACGGTGAGGAGGAACTTAGTAGGGAGGAGCCGAGCATTGGAGATCAGGCTGCTAGGTCCAAGGTGGTGATTGAGAAGGAGGTGGCCAATCTCCCAGATGATGCTCTGTTGTGTGGGAATGGCTGATCTAGAGGGGAGGGGTGAATAGATCTGCCCCTCTTTTTTCAAAAACAAATAGATTACAGTGGAATAAAAGAAACTTGTTTGCAAGGCAAGAACCAAAAAAAACATAGGATGCAAGATTAAGGATAGGTTACGGCCTAAACAAATATCTAACGCATGAGAATCACACAATCAAACCACATGAACAAGGATTTTAAGGTGGTTCAGACTCAAACTCGAGTCCTACGTCCACCCCTCACTTAAACCAAGTGAGGCTTCACTAGTGTCACCGCACTATATCATTGTAAACACAGCAAACGGCTCAACCGGCCACCCACAGACAAAAGAAGCCCTCGGTCCATCTTCCTACAGTACCAGGTAGGGACTAAAATACCACAGACTGGAGAACACCTCCATCTATCTTCCTACACACACCGGTAGGGATGGTTCAAGGTTTCTTTAAACGATACTGAGCATCTGATCAACAAGTCAACAGTCAATAAGTTGAAGTCAACTAAGCAAGGGTCAAAGGTCAAGCGTCAAGTTAATGAAGAATTAGTTAAGCTGAAAAAGGGGTAGCAACTTAAGGTCGTTGCATATGCTTACTGATGCATGTTGAAGTCTACCTGAGTTACTGTAAAGGTCGATGCTACTTCAGTTGTCACAGGAACAAGGTCGATGCTACCTTAGTGAGTTAAACAGTAAGGTCGATGCTATTATGGGATCTCATGGAATAAGGTCAATGCACCTTTTTGGCTTAATCAGAGAACAACTGAGGTCGACGCTAACTGAGGTCGATGCTAGTTTTTGTCTTCAAGAGAACTAAGGTCGATGCTACCTTAGTCAGAGAACAACTGAGGTCGACGCTAACTGTGGTCGATGATAGTTTTGTTTTCAAGTGTCCAAGGTCGATGCTAGTTCTTACATAAGGTCGATGCTAGCTTGATGAGGTCGATGCTAGTTCATGTGTTAATAGGATGCGTCGACACCCTGTCAGTAAAGTGTCGACATTATCATGTTCGCCCAGAATGGATCTAGAATCAGAAGCATCCACTTTCCAGGATCCGCAACCAGACTTGGAGGATCCGCTATCACTTAAAAAGGCCGTTAGAAGGACTCTCTTGTTAGGGGAATAAATGTCTAGCAGAGACATCCTCTAATTTGCTGAAATCGTTGCAGAAACGGTTCCCTACCTACCCACAGACCAACTGGCCGGTAGGAAAAGGTCAACCTTCACAAGAAGGCAAATCAAATTATGTGGATGTGATGTCCTGGGTTTGGTGTTCGCAGTAGACAACGTAAGAGACGCCTTGGCCTACTGATATAAGATAGAGGAAGCTCCAGTTCAAGAAGATGAGAGCGGGAAAAACCAGAGCAAAAAATGGTGAAGTACAGCAAGGAAGCAGCGTGGAAGTCACACCTCCCTCCTTGTGTTGCTGGTAAGAAGAACGCAAAAAGAAAATCCTCTTATTCCACCAAAGGAGCTCCTAACGCGAAGGAAATAGCATCCATCTTCAGCATCTTCCAGTTGAAGTGAAAGCTGAGGAGCTCATCCACTGTTCCCTTCATGGTTCCGGTGAAGACCCAGAAGAAGGACGAAGAGAAGCCACACCTCATTCTTTCCTCTCCAGATAGGAGTTCTCTTTTCCCATCGAGTGTCTTTATCATTCTCCATCTGGGTGTTTTCTTCACTGCTTTGTTTCCCTTTTCAAAACACATACTTGTACCTAATTCCCTACTTGTGAGTAGGAAGAAAGACGGTGTGTTCACCGGTCTATGGGTTCTTGGGTCATGCACCCTCAAGCTGTGAGACAACAGTGTGTTTGAGAGGTCTTCTCTTTGTTGGAAGCTGTGAATTAGCCGTAGTGATTTGGCACTAGTGAAGCCTCACCATATTGTGTGAGGGGTGGACGTAGGTCTCTGGATAGAGATCGAACCACCTTAAAATCTTGTGTTGTGTGGTTTGTCTCTTATTGTGTTCTGTTGCTAGATGCTTAGTAGGATCACCTTGTTCATTATCCGTGTCTTTAGTATGTGATGGTTCATTATCCGTGTCTTTAGTATGTGATCCATCATCTATCTCGTGCTCAACTGTTCTTAGTGTAGTGATATATTTTATGCCTCTAACCGCAAAGGCAAGTTTGCTGAAAATTGGTTGGGCCCTTATGTAGTCCAACGGGTATATCAAGGTGGAGCCTATGTTGTGGTCAACCACTGAAGAGAAGTGCAGTTATCGCCGCTCAACGGTAGTCATCTGAAATTATACCATGCACCACCATCCCCTTTTTAGGTAGGATTATGGATGATTAAACAAGTCCCCCGGGCTCGTGCTTCTAACACACACTTCAGCCAATGGCTTCATGCTTGAGCCGCTATATTCTCTCGTCGATTTGGACATTTCATCTTAATCGATGCTTAAACATTTCCTCCTTTGCGTTGATGTTAACCCCACATCAACGAAAATATGCACTTCGGCAAATGGCCTCGTGCCCAAGCCGCTACATTCTCTCGTCGATTTGGACCTTTCTTCTTAATTGATGCTTAAACATTTCTTCCTTTGCGTTGATGTTAACCCCACATCAACGAAAATACGCATCTTCGATGAACGACCTCGTGCCCGAGCCACTATATTCTCTTGTCAATTTGGACCTTTCATCTCAATCGATGCTTAAAACTTTTCCTCCTTTGTGTTGATGTTAACCCCACATCAATGACAATACGCACTTCGGCGAATGGCCTCGTGCCCAAGACGCTATATTCTCTCATCGATTTGGACCTTTCGTCTCAATCGATGCTTAAAATCTTTCCTCATTTGCGTTGATGTTAACCTCACATCAACAAAAATGCGCACTTCGGTGAACGACTTCGTGCTCGAGTTGCTATATTCTCTCATCAATGTAGACCTTTTACCTTAATCAATGCTTAAACCTTACCTCCTTTGCGTTGATGTTAACCCCACATCAACAAAAATACGCACTTCGGTGAATAGCCTCGTGCCCAAGCCGCTGCATTCTCTTGTCGATTTTGACCTTTCATCTCAATTGATGCTTAAAACCTTTCCTCCTTTGCGTTGATGTTAATCCCACATCAATGAAAATACGCACTTCGGTGAATGACTTCGTACCCGAGCCACTATATTCTCTCGTCGTTTTGGATCTTTCATCTTAATCGATACTTAAACCTTTCCCACTTTGTGTTGATGTTAACCCTACATCAACGAAAATACACACTTCAGTGAACAGCCTCGTGCCCAAGCTACTACATTCTCTCATCGATTTGGACCTTTCATCTGAATCGATGCTTAAACCTTTCTTCCTTTGCATTGATGTTAACCCCACATCAATGAAAATACGCATCTTCGGCAAATGGCCTTGTGCCCGATCCGCTATACTCTTTCATCGATTCTGACCTTTCGTCTTAATCGACGCTTAAACATTTCTTCCTTTGCGTTGATGTTAACCCCACATCAACGAAAATACACATTTTTGACAAATGACCTCATGCCTAAGCCACTATACTCTCTTATCGATTTGAAGCTTTCATCTTAGTCGACGCATAAACCCTTCTTCCTTTTCGTTGATGTTAACCCCACATCAACGAAAATACATAATTCGGCAAACTGCTTAGTGCCTAAGCCACTATACTCTTTCGTCGATTTCGACCTTTCATCTTCATCGATGCTTAAACATTTCTTTCTTTGCATTGATGTTAACACCACATCAACAAAAATACACATTTTTGGCAAAAGGCTTCATGCCTGAGCCGTTATACTCTATTTCCTTGTGCAGTTCTATGCGAGCAGAACCAGAGGCTTAGTACTGAGACTGTCACGCCCAGATCTGACCAGATCAGATAGCGACGTTTGGCTGAGGTCTTCCTCTTCCTGTTGTCGACATTCTCCAACAAACGGAATCCTAATCAGACGTCGGATCTAGCCATAACAGCCTCCGCAAGATCGTTGCGCAGGGTGACCAACGTGGAAAGATCCGAACTGGTACCCGATCGCCATCCAGATCAACCCCGACTCGCCTCCCTCAGCTCCATTGAGTGCTGCCCATCAACCCGAGTCCCAGCAACCCTGAATATTGTGATTGTAGCCTATTATCTCCTTACGAGGAGTGGGCCATATTTTTGAAATTGTAACAGTTAATCATTTGTGTGTATCGGGGTTGTCAGATTTGGCTGGGATTTCTTCCCCACACACAAGTCGTGGAGGTACGTGCTTCATTCCACACTCGCCTTGCTGATTTAGTATATTATCTATCATGCTATGTTTGTGAGATTATGACTGATAGCTAGCTTCAAATTGTCATGGTTGTGAGTTGTGAGCGCCCGTTCCTTAGCTCCAGTCGAGCACCGAGCTCAAATTGTATACCCTAGGCGACAATGGTTCCTTAATCGCTGTGATCCCGCATTTCCCTCACAAGGGATGATCGTTGGGCTAGAGAAATCTTCTATTGAGAGATGTCTCCAACTGGAGAACACCACGATGGTCAGCTGCCCGGTTTGCCTTTAGCGTGCTAGTGCTGGCCGCACATCGAGTCTGTCGTACGTCTTAGCCTATTCGAGTCTCGTCCCGCATCAAATTGGTATCAAAGCATGGTTGAGTCTAGGGTAGTCATCATAGCACGGTCTAAATCTAGGGAAGTCATGTCCAAGGTGTTGCACCTTAGTCCTTTATCTGGTATATGAAAAGGCACTGCCGGAGTGATAGGTTGCGCCTATTTGGAAGGTAGTCCCCTTGCATTAGTTGGGTCTTCGGATCAATATCTCCGCCAGGTACAGGATACTGGTTTGAGTCTAGGTTCTTCATTTTACATTTCAGTCTGCATCCAAAATGAGATGAATCAATTTTAAGTCTATGGCATCATGTGAGTCTGCATGCATGACTGATCTGGTTGCATATTGAATAGTGTTTTCAGAAGGGCAGATCCAGTCTGTCAGGAAAATCTTGCTATGCGAGAGGGTTACCCCTGTCTAGTACCCTAGTCAGTCACCTAGTTGTCCCATCTAGGTCTTACATCTGCATGTCTAGCTACCCGCCAACCCCATGGCGGTTCCCCGAGACCATGTGTCAAATTGGTCATCCCTGGTGGCCCAATTCTAGGCTCTTATGGCCCGACCCCCGAGTCTCGACCCTACCATTCAACCACCGGTTGACCCGATCCCTACACCGACGATCGAGTCTTTCCAACGCCCTATCATTTCCACTGCCTTTCTACCTAATGGGGCACATACCGAAATCGACTTCATCAGTAGGGTGTCATCTAATTGTGTCTCACAAGACATTGTTGAGTCTCTCTCCAAGACTAGGGAGATTGTTCTCAACAGAGGCTTAACATTCATAGAGTTCCAACAGAGGTTCGGTCCCATTCTGTAGCACGATGGAGCATGGTGCAAGATCGGCACACTTGCTGGTCCATGTATGATACACTGTACCGATACTTTGTCACCTGTGGCACTGGCGTCCCGGAATTTATGCGGAATAAATTACGGGTGCAACAGCTATATTAGCCAATACACACATTTTCTCAAGCTCAAGCACAGAAAGAGAGGAAAAGTAGGGTTAAGTCTAAGAGGTGTTTACCCGAACCCTGGACAGTAGGGGCCCCCTCTACATCAAGTACAAGGGAGGCAACAGTCACTGGTGTATAATCGTCGGCGGTAGGGTCCAATCCCTCAATGTCCAAACTAATATTAGGGATGGACTCGTAGAACTCTAATCCTGTCTCTATGAAGACATTCCCAGGGCAAGGAGAAAAGCTTATGGCTGCTCGAATCTTAGGGGGAGTTGCACCCAAAATGAGAGAAAGGAGTCAGGTTGTAGCATTGTAAAAACATGTTATAATGCAGATTTGGAATAAAATTTCCTTCACTTACTGGAGACGTCCGCCAGAGTGGGAGATTCTTCCCCGGAACGCGGGCGGGCAGCAGGCCGTGTGTCATCTTCTTGGCTTTCAGCGCGGGGCCTCTTCCCAGAAGTATGGACCTCCGTGAGAGCAGTTCCTAAAGAGGTCTCTCGCGGGAAAATACCGCCCTCTTGGCCACTGGCGTGGTTTGCAAATAATAAGAGATTGCATATGATGAGCATCTCAAATTGTAGAATAGGAAATAAGGGAGAGCTAAGTAATTCAGCTTAGACATGGCGCCCCTATGATCCTCTTGGGCTTCAAGATGATCTGCTCGGGCTTCAATCGGAGGATCCGAGCCACTTTATTAACAATGTCCAGGATAACATTGGGGGTGGCAGCTACCTCCAGGTCTGAAATATACTCCACTAGACCAGCGCAGCCCGCTGCATTGATTATATGGGCCCTCCACTATGTGAAAGTGCTGCCTGCAAATGCTCCCTCAGGTACTGGCTCTGATAATTGGGACTTCGTCTTCATACCGCAGGAGGTCTTCAAACCCTCCCACCAGGAATAAGGCACCGAAGATCCATGGGTCGCCCTCTGACGGGAAGACCCAGAAGTGGAAGCTGCTACTGGTGCACTCCTCAAGGGCTTCAGAGCCCCAGCATACTGGCTCTTGTCAACAGGAATGGGGAGTCACTCCTCCCTCCAACGAGCCTCTATCTCACGAATGGCTCGGGCAGCCCCAGAAAAGTGAGACCTGATGAACTTGGGGTCAAGAAACAGAGGAGGCAGGTCCTCCCTCCTCAGATGCCTCTCTTCAGCAGCTCGGATGGTGTCGGCACGCTGTCTGAACACATTACTGACTTTGAACCACCAACGCGCATAGTGTATATCAAAGTGACCCTTGCGCGTCTGCACTGAGACTGGATAATCCTCATTCACATCACAAAAGAGGAAGGCCTGCCAAGTAGCTGCAACCAGATGCACATCTCTCTGTCTGTACTGTCGAAGGGCCAGAGGGAAGTCCACATTCGGGGGAATAGCCTGATCATACCCGGAATTCCTGGCAAACTGATGTGGATAATACGGTTCGAGAACCGCTGTGCTGGAACAGCGGTAAACTAGAACTGCAGGCCGTATGCAAACCACCCACTCGGCCAATGCATGGGAGGAGGGCAAAGCCCACGAAGACAACCTGTAGGCAACTGTATCACCTTGCCGCTCCATAATATTCTTCTAATGTGAACCCCAACCCGGGGTTCTGAGAGATGCGCCTCAGCTCCTTATCCAAGTTAGCAGGACACCAAAGTTTCTTGAAATACTGCTTTTCCTTATGAGATTGAAAGGAGGGGATGTGCATTCTTTTGAATAGCTTGCTCACCTTATCGGCTATAAATTGCAGGCCTTGAATCGGGACCATTGAATGGTCCGGATCATCAGGAATATAGCAGTCACTGTCTTGCTGCATAGGGTGCTCTTCCGCTTCATAAAATAGAATGGTGGGGTCAACAGGATGAGTCACCTCCAGTATTTTGCGGGGCTTGACTGTCGAGTTGTCGAGGCTCGCAATCGGTTCGATGAGCCCGTCGGGGATCTCGATATGCCCATAAATCTCCTGAACCTTGGCTTCATTCATCTTCGGGTAGATGACGGGGGGTGCAGCTCTACGAATGTCGCATGTACTGGCAATATGTGATACGGCTCGAGGGCTTGTATATCCAGGCGACGGTGGTGGAAACCAGCTATCACCCGAGGTTCTTTTTGTTGTTGGGGCGGAAGCTTTCCGCTTGACCGGCTTCCGTGGTTGCTCCATATAAAGAGAGGCATCCAGCAGATGGCACTCGAACACTTCAAACGGGTGGAGGTCAACAAATATCCTCTCCTCCTTCCCGTTTCGACTATACTTTATGCACTGATGCAATGTGGATGGCACCACTAGATTCTCATGCAGCCATGGGCGGCCGAGCAGTGCCTTATATGAGGTGCTAGAATTGATGACGTGAAACTGCACCTTCGTAGTGAAGTCGGCCATTGTGAGTGTGAATTCGGCCACTCCCAGTGGGACTTCGAATTTCTGATTGAAGCTGGCGATCCGCATATCCCCGACTTTGGTAAGGTGAACACTGAACATCAAAGTAATACTTCTGATAAATGCGGTAGGGGAGAATATTGATGGTTGCACCGAGATCTACCAGAATTTTGTTTATTGACTGGCCGTTTAGCTGCCCTCTCATAAATAATGGCCGATTGTGGCTGACAGAAGGGAGTAACATGTCTTCCTCTGTGAACATCACATTTGCTTCAGGTAGTACCTCAGCCAAGCAATTCTCGTACTGAGCGGGAGTTTGTAGGGCCGTGATGATGGCATGTCAGGTCTCCTCGCTTAAAGAGAGAATTTCTCATATAGCGAACCTTGCCGGGAGCTTCTTCAGCAACTTCATAATCCGGCTTCCGGCTCGAACATTAGAGAGCTTCATCTCTTCCGCCCACCTGGGCTTAGGGGGATCTTGGGCTACAGGTTCTGATGATCCAGCCTCATCAGGTTTTGGCTCCACCTCTTCTTGACCCTTAGGACATTGAGTAGGACTAGCTTCGTCTTCACTTTGACAACCTGCCAGCTGGGGAGGGTGCTGAAGATTGCCCCTAGTTTCAGCACTGGTCCCTTGGCAAGGGTACTTCCCCTTGGCTGCTTTAAGAAATTCAGCAAAAGAGGGAACCACGTTCCCTTCATTGTTCTGTGCATATAGCCCCGGTGGAGGAGGAATCTGAATCCCCTTGACCTCGGGAGAGGGTATCTGGTAGGGTTGCTCCCCCCTGAAGATAATATTGTGGTTGGCCGATGGCGGGTGTCCCCATCTCTGACCAGACCGAGTGGCATGTACAGCGGATGGGACCTCAACTTGATTCGCTTCAGCGGCAGGTGCAAAACAGATATCTTCTTCCTCGTCCTCTCCAAGTAAACTGAACAGTGCGAACAAGGTATTGCAAGAAAGAGCTGTCACCCTTTGGGCGTTTAGAGCTTTTCTTTTCCTTTTCTGCTCCTTCTTGGGAGGCGCTTGCCCCCAGAACAAGCTATCGTCTTCTTCAGACTTCTCTTGTCTTTCTTCTTCATGCTCCAAGGTAAGTTGTTCAAGCTGCTCCCATGGCATATGATCCTTTACTAACAGTGGCTGCAGTTTGGGTAGTTCATATTCATCTAACCCATTTATGTATTCTTGGAGTCTCTGGACCACCGGGCTTATCATTTTATTCACCGGTAGCGGCGTCTGTCTTCTTCGATTGTGGGTGCGTATTCTAATTACAGTAGGCTGATTTACCCATACTGGTGCCGGAGCAGGCGGAGACGGTCGGGGCGCCACACCACGAATGCTTGCCCCCACTGCTGGACGAGGTGTATGCTTCTTCGTGTTCTTCACAGGGACCTGCTGCCATCCCTGTTGCTCCTTCAGAGGTGTCAGAAAACACGCTTCATAAATGTGTTGAGTGCTAGCTTCTGCAGCTTCCTCTGGCAATGCGTGGTATAGAGATACCATAATGGCAGCTGCCTTATTTGCTAGTGCTTCATGGGGCTGTGGAGGATCAACTTTGTACCCCCCCATCTGAAGTTCTCCCTTCTTTATCAAGCCTTCGATTACATCCTTGAAGACATAACAGCCCTCAATTGGGTGCCCCAACATTTGATGGTACGGGCATAATCTTGGGCCGTCTCTCCTCTTCAAATCCTCTAGCCTCTTTAGCTCAGGCAGAGTAATTTTGTTGTATTGAGTAGCCCAGTCAAAGAGGACCTTGGTTTTATCCTTCGGAAAGGAGTAGGCCTTTTTCATCTTATCCCTGAGCGAGGGACCTTCTTTCTTCTCTTCTGTCTTGACAAGTGGAGGAGCAGCTACCTTCTTGCCTTTATCCCTTTGATGTTCGAATGTCTTCAAATCGACAGTATTTGCTTCATTTGGCGATGGCCGCCGATCTACCGCCTTCGCCTTGTGAGTGATAGTATTTGTTGTTGGCGAGGCATGCTTTGCCAGGAAGGCTTCAATCTCGGCTAACACATTATTCAAGCGGTCGAATGACTTTATCTCCATGCCGATCATTCTCTCGAAGATCTCCCTCCTGAGATTCCGTTTGCATATTTGTACTGCGTCCTCCTGGTGTGGGGGCCGCTTGCACCTCATTCTGAGGTTCCTCCACCTCTTGATGTAATCGAGAGCGGTCTCATCCGGCCTCTGTCTGGTTGAATATAACTCAGCCACAGTGACCTCCCTCTCGGTAACATGAAACCTTTCTCTGAACTTTTTCTGCATGTCCGGCCAGTCATTGATCGACCCAGCCAGAAGGCTGGAGTACCATTCAAATGCCAGTCCTATCAGTAAGGACCCGAAAAACTTCAAAAGGTACGACTCATCTGTTGCCAAGTCGCCCATAACTGTCATATAATAGGCAATGTGCTCTTTAGAGGAACCCTACCCTTAAATTTGTCAAATTTGGGGAAAGCGAGAGTAAACTCTCAGACTGCGTTTAAACAAGCCCCACATTAGGGCGTAAACATTCACAGCTCTGCCTATCAGTCACTAACGGACCATTCTTTATTCGGACGGAAGTCCATATTTACAGCATGGAAGACGGAGACAAAATCGTAAGAATGTCTGTCGTGAGTACGGTAAGTTTAATGCAACTGCAGGATTAGATCCTGGTGTATGTTGGTCACTGATGGACCGTTCATTGTTCGGTCAAGAGTCCGCATTTGAAGCATCGAAAATGATGATAAAATCGTGTGAATATCTGCCGCATGCATGGCAAGTTTAATGTAGGGTTACAGGATTGGATCCCGGGAGAATCGGGTCGAGTTAGCGAACTATTGGCCCGAGATGTGTTCGGATCATGACCATGTCGGGAGTTCCAAGGTCCACGTCCGATACCACAAGGCGTCATTGATTTTCTCTTTGCACCCAGTCTGAGGGAGAGGTTTATTGAGTGTGTAACCCGAGCTCACCAACGTGCGTCATCATGACACGGATCGACCTGCGCGGTCAGTGTATGCAGACAATCGAAGACGTGACTTAGAATTTCAAGCAGGAAATCATGTGTATCTGAAAGTTTCTCCAGGTCGTAGTATTCGAAGGTTTGGCATTAAAGGCAAGCTTACCCCAAGATTCATTAGCCCATTTGAAATTCTTGAAAGATTGGGTGAAGTAGCTTATAAATTAGTCTTACCTCCACAATTAGCAGGAGTTTATGACGTATTCCACGTCTCAATGTAGAAAAAATATGTATATGATCCTTACCATATTATCACTTATGATAATCTGGAGATTCAGAAGGCTATGACGTAAAAATTAAGAAAAATTTCTAATTTCCTTTTTATTTAACCCCCACCCTCTCTCTCATCTCACTCTCGTGCTCTCACTCTCTCTCTCCTATTCTCTCTCATTCTCTCACCCTCTCGGCTCTGACTGTAGACGGAGATGACCGTGGGCGAGGTGATGACGCCAGGAAGCTACTGAGAGGCGTGGTGGAGCGAGGATCGGTTTAGTTTTGGCGCGATCCCGAATGGTAGATTCAAACTCGGCAGTTCGGTTCGCATGGTGATTTTCGGCGTGGTTTAGTCGCCTCGACACTTGGTTTCTTCGGTGGAGGTAGGGAGACGGATCGCTACTTCATTCTGCACGTTTTCCCTACTCCTGTGCTCGGTTTGGTGCTCGATCAGGGGAGATCAGGCCAGTTTAGTGAAAATCATAATTTTTGGGGTTTGCAGGGTTCACCGAAAAATGACAACCATTCTTAGCATAATTTGTGTCAAAACGACCGCTGGGATGTCAGGATCCCATTCCCGCTAGTTTCGTGTCGATCGGTTGTCATTTGGGGCCGGTAGGAGTCCGGAAATCCTGGTGACTCATTTAGGATTGATTCATGAGAATTGCCCCGATCTCACGTTTTAATGCGTGCATGCGTCATTTTTCAACCCCAGGAGTGTTGTATCATGGTGTGGCTTTGTTTCCCCTGCGCTTCGGCGTGAATGGGGTGTGGAACGGGCCGATTCGGCCATTCCCCTATTTTACTCACTGGTTTTATGTAACAGTCGTACCAGAGACCGTCACCTGTCTGACGGCCCCACGATAGATCGCCACAACCGTTGGTTGTTTTACATTCTTCGAGACTAGGTTGGTGTGACAGACCACCATAGGACCGTCACATGGCTATAACGTGCCTATGGTGGTGCGTTACATTCTGGGTGTGACGGTCCAGTATAGGACCGTCACATGGTTGTAACGTGCCTGGCTTGGTGCGTTACGTGCTGAAGTTTTCGAGGACTGTGGCTGTCAGTCCCCCGATGACCGTGTCTGCCTCGAAGATCGGGCTAGTTTGTTAGCCCTGATGGACCTCCCCTTGTGCGTCACGATTGTGTAACACCCCTGGTCTAGTGCGTTACGTGGTTCGTGTTAGGCTTTTAGGCCCGTTGGCCCTGACGCACCTGTCTTGGTCCGTTAGGCTGGTGTAACGCACCTAGAGAGGTCCATTACATGCCCTTTCATCCGAGTTGTGGTCTGGTTGCCCTGACGCCCCTACCCTGGTGTGTCAGAGCAGGTAACGCCCCTATGGTGGTGCATGACGGTCCTGTTGTGGCCGTGATGGCCGTTGTTCCGTTCTGTGTCTGTTCGTGAGTTGGTCTGTCTTAGGTTTGTGCTTTAGGGCGGTGTTTGTGTGTCGGTGGTTTCTGGATCGGTCGGTTCAGGTGACTGGGTGTGGTCTTTTCCATGACTGCGACAGTTCCCTAACGACTTGATCTAGACCTGCCAATGCCTATGCCTTTGTCTCTGGTCTTGCAGCAGATTTCCTTGACTGTCGGGTTCACCTAGCGGTTGAGTGATAGTTCGCTCTACCCAGAGTGTAGTCGTTGTCCACCGCTCCAGTTTCTGCTTGTCTTGGTTTGATCTCGTGGTTTGCCCGTGACCCGTGGGTGTCTGTTGACATCCTATGAGGGCAGTACCCCCATTGCACACCACCCTGCCACTTCTCCCCAACCTTCCCATGACCCTCACCTATCCACTAGAGAAAACCCCACCCCAAAAGCCATCCGGAAGCCCCCATTCCACCCCTTTCCTCCACCCTCTGTCCTGCTGTCAGCTGACGAACTAGAACACGTAGGGGTCTGATCCAAAATTCGCCCCAACCTCCACGGTGCTCGGTTGCAGCTGATATTCCACGGGCACCCCCGGGATGTCTCCACCAGCACCCTCGCCAAGTTTCATGTTAAACGGACGAGCAAAAGGCCATGCTCCAGCCCCCTCTTGTTGTTGTTCACCTACACCAGCGCAGACCAGTCAATAGTTCACCCATCGTTCGAGACCACGCTGGAGGTCCACGTCAGCACCGTCGGCTACCACTTTCTTCCAGAGCGATCATCGTCCGCTGCTGCTCGCCTCCAGGGACCATTGCTCCATCCTTGGCACCCGGGACTCGCCATCCTTGCTACTGGATCTAGACCGACCCGTGGTTGCAGCTCAGTCCGATCAGTTCGCAGCGGTACACGTGGACGACGAGCTTCACCGACTCGGGACCTGTCACCCCACTTCTCATGACCCCGGATCGATGTGTAGCCTTTTACCTCCCTGCGAGGAGTGGGCATTATTTGGGTTGTATCTATTTAGCTTTGTATCGGGGATCGTGTTACTTGGCCGTGCTGCTTCCCCACGTCCCGAGCATGGAGGTATGTGTCCGTTTCCTTGCTTGGTTGGCTTGCTAGTCTAGTATATTCTCTTGAAGCCGCTGCTTGTGTGCTTGCTAGGTCCTTAGCCCGTTATTATATCTATATCACTGCTGCGGTGAGAGAGTGTGATCGTCCTGTGACTCATCTGAGTCACGAGTGTAGAGTTGACCACCCTAGATCCTGCCGATTTCTCAACCGTGCGGATCGGCGTGCTTCCATCCTTGGGGTGCTTGTGAGCTTGTGGTTGCTTGTTCTTTGGCAGAGTTCCCTCTGGGAAATCGTAGGTGTTGAGTCGATGTCATTCGATCTATCGACGTTGCTGGTCATAGTTTTCGCTTAGTCTCGACATCGCATATCTTAGCTTGCATAGCGTCCCGCATCGCCATGCCCACTCATATAGGGCAACACCAGTCCCTCAGCCGGAAGGGCCATGATAGTCCGGTCGGTACCTCCACCTTCACGGCATAGGGAAAGAACCATGCCCAACACAAAACAGAATGGACTAAGCTGCCAGCACAGTAAACCACACCAAGTAGAAACCCACATGGAAACCTCTCAAGTGATGAGAGTACTACCCCACTGACAATGAGACTGGAAGCATCCTCCGATGACTTACACTGTAGCCTCACGTGTGTCCCTACTCACCCTTGGTGAAAACTAAGACACAGTACATGGTACCACAGAACAAGGACTAGGCGGGGTCGTGCTCGTCAGCACACATCCATTGCCCCCGACCATGTGTGCACACATAGACCATCTGCTCTAGGTCAATCCTCTAGCCGATTTTCCACCCAGGCAGAGTCAAGCTGCAAAGGCAAGGGTCCCTCAAGTAACCGGCCTAAAAATCACTACACAGGACAAGCCTCCACCACTCCCAGGTGGGTCGGCACACAAACATGCCCAGGTCAGCTACGTCTAGTGGGTAGAGTCACACAAAGTGCCACGCCCTAGACCATCTACCAAGAACATTCCTAAGAAGCGTGAGAGCAGCCCCAGCACTTGCTTGACTCAGTCCAGTGCTGTGAGTGAAGAAGAAGAAGAAGAGGGAGTAGCCTTGAGAGAGACGATGATCCTGCAGTATACCAGTGATTGAAGAAAGGGATCCTTGGATCGAATCTTGTAGCTGTAATCACTAGCTCCCATGTCTTGATCTATTCTTTTAGCTGGTGTTTACATTGTCACTATTGATTCCTCCACTACACTTGTAGTACTCCTTTTCTTTTTGTTTCGATTCGTCAATCACCTATTCATCTTGCTCGTCCGATCCCCTTTATAGGGACCGGGTTCCCTCTGTCGTTTCAGAGGAAGAGAGGATCAGATCCTCTGGGTGGATAACAAGCTGTCAGTCAGCGGTTCAAGTTGTTAGTCAGCGGTTCAAGCTATTAGTCAGCAGATAGCAAGCTTTGTTGCTCAGCTGTGTAAGCAAGCTATGTTGCTCAGCAGATCAAGCTGTGTGTCAGTGGGAAAGTCTCACCGAGTTTGGTGAGGGGTGGACGTAGGTTGTGGGTCAACAATCGAACCACCTTAAAATCCTTGTGTAGTGGGTTGAATATCTTGTGGGCTTGTTCCATATCTTCTATCCCCATTCATAGGACGGTGTGGTTGCTTCATCATATGCTATTTGAGTTACTTCACTCTCACACTTACGTGTTACTTTTTACCTACCTTATCTGCACACCATTTTATCCCTTGCTATCATTCACATTCCCCTTATTACCTGCTGCATCTTTGCACATAGGCATTAGGGAATATTCTCCTGTAAGTAAGATTCACCTTGGTCACACACACACACACGTGTTCTAGTTGCTTACAAATAGCACACACACACATGTATGCTATTTCAAGTTTAAGTGCTATGCCTCATGATTCCTGGATTACTTTGTTTGAATCCCAAGTTTGATCTCATCAGCCTCTGAAGTTGCATTAACAGTCCAATGTCAACCTCAACCTTCCTTATTGCTATGGTTAGGTGACATAGTGTCAACTTGCTCACCTAGGAGTGTTGACCTGTGCCGTCTATGCCTTGCACATTGCAGTTTCCATATTAAGCCATTCATTCTAATTCTATTGTGCATTGTGCTCTCATTTTCTCCTTAGGAGTGGCTTATCCCTTTTGTAGTTAAGTTTCTTTTTTAATAGGCCAATGTTCTAGAAAGGATCTATTCAACCCCCCTTCTAGATCCGATTGCACTATGTGGGACACAATAGTACCTTTACAATTAATTGCTCTCCTTTTTATCTTCTACCTATCCTCCAAATTTCATGGACTTAGGAAGAGAGGGTGAAGAGTTAGAAGGCTAAGAAGTAGCCAGTTTCACGCAGGACGCGTAGGAGCTAGCAGTGACTTCAAGTCAAAAATTTGATCTCTAGGAGCACTTGCAGAGGTAGGTTATCTTATAGATGACTAAATTAACGTGTTAAGAACAAAAGTCATTTGGTTTCTAGTGATTTTATGCCCTGTACTTGGAGAATTTGATGTTTTATTTTGACTGGGCATCTAGGTTATCACTACATGCATGAACCATGCCTTTAATAATGAAAGTTAATATTTTTGGCTTAATTCATGTAAACAGTGTATCTCCATGCACGAGCGACAAAGAAAAATGAGAGAGAAGATGAAGGAATACAAATTGGAAATCAACTGGGCAGGAGCCAACTGGTAGAATTGCAGTAGCTGCATGACGAACGAGTGGAGAGGAAGGTAAAAGCCGCACTTTCAAGCTAGAAGGAAGGTGCAGAAGAGGCCCAAATGAGTATCCAGGCTGGACTCGTGTGGTTTGGCCAGAGAAAGGAAATACCGCCACGATAGTTCATAGTGGGCCTCGATCCCCTTCACCTCTGACTCACCTAATTCACTGTGCAGGTTATGCCTAGGCACCAAACCTCCCTCACCTTGTTCAGGCATTTGGGCCTCAACCGCCAGATCGTGCTCTGCCATGAAGGAACAAGAGGAATGAGAAGAAGAAGAGGGAACTGTGGAATCAAAAGACTCAGGAGGAGGAGGAGGAGGAGGAAGCTGATGGATCGCCACCACCGTGATCTCTGCCAACTCCACCAAAGCCTCTGCGATCCTCCACTCCCTCAAGCTGCTCTCACGGCGCATGGACTCTGTCAAAATATTGGTGCAATGATGGGAAAAAGCCCTAGGTAGAGGAAACGTAAGACGCAAGCATATGGGATATGTACATATCTATCCTAGTGACCCTGGCAGGATGCGTCGTGACGTTTCAAACTCTCAGAAGGGTCTCCCTGTGCCGGCTCGAGGGAAGTGTCATCATCATACCCACGCACCCAGGACAACCGCATTTAATGGCCCCTACCTGCAACGATATTCCCCACTTGAGCCACCAACGCTACCCCATAGCATACTACTCTCTGAGCCCAAATTTTGGCTCAGGAGTAGGGGGCAAGTGGAGAGGGGTAAATCCACAGCCCAAATATACGCACAGATCAGGACGGCCAAATCAGGTCCAGACTGGCCCAATCAGGCCTAATTCGACCCAACCAGGATGAGCTCCCCAAGTGACAGCCCCACGAACGGGCCCACTTATCTCAAAGCCCAAACACGCTCAGATCAGATCTTCCTAGGCGGCCTCTCAGCCCAGAAGTCTGAGTAACGATCGCTCAGAAGAGCCTAATCGGCGTCCAAGCATAACTGTCACAGCACTGCCCTCTACACTCGGGAGAAGCCCAAGTGCCTCACCAGGGGATATCCTTCACTCGGACCCCCAACGGACAGGGCATATCTCCCGGTGAGAATCTCGCTACCGCTCAGAGAAGGGGAACTCTAAGGGATAGGGAAGAAGAAGGGTCCTCCTCTGGGACATAACGCCCCCTAGTACCTCCAGATACCCTATCTCCAGCCAAGAGGATGAGTAGCTATATAAACTCCAAGGAAGCCCTCCGAGAAGGTAAGGTGATCTTGAGCACTCAACACCACACTCATTGGTGGAGAGCGATCTCATGCCCCATACTCTTTCCCCTACTCTCGTTCCACCTACGCTCTGCCAGTTCGCTGACTTAAGCATCAGAGGGTTTTCCCCGAGGTTCCAACCCTGAGCTCCTCTGATCCATTTCCTTCGTTGTAGATCTCTCGTTCATGGTGACGACGACAGGATCGTATGGCTCAAGATCCAGCGCGAGATCACCCCTCTTCAGAATCTTTTGTACAAAAATGCCAGCTTCCAGAAGGAACTTTTGGTAGGAAATATTCCTTCCACTATCTTAAAAAGCTGATCACCATAAATGGTATTCTATTTCAAAAAGGGAGGACTACATATACTTTGGGGCATACCCCTGCATTACATGTCAACAAATAGGGGGGAAGACGCTCAATCTATTTCCCAAAAGATTTTCACAAGAGGAAGAATCCCGATGCAAGGGAATTCTGCCATGTCATGCAGTCGGTTCCTCTGTTCTTTGAGGTGCGCTAGCTCGGACGTCACAGAGGCCGTCTCGACTCTAGCAACGGCAAGCTCCTCGGTCTCCCTGACCACAGTCACCTTGACTTCAACCAGCTCAGCCTCGGCTGCAGCAAGATAGCCCCTCAACTTTTCTATTCTACTTGTAAGGGCGTCGATACGACAGTGGCTTTTGTCTAAGGTCTTTTCATGCCACTCTTCGTTGCCTTTCCGCACCTCCAGGGCCTGCAAGTACTCGTCTTCCTGAGCACTGATGGCGACAAACTCGCTAGGAGACTGGGCCTCAAGGAATTCATGGCGGTTGACATATTTTAGCAACAGTAAGATTCACCGTGATCATTCTTCTAAAGGGTAACCCAGCACTTGTAGTGCCCCGGTCAGCTGTGCCACCACGGTGTGCACCCCCAAATATGTGAGGGAGGGATCAGCGAAAACCATCGACCACAACGCCAGTAGCATCTGTCAAACCGGCGCGTCCGAGGTGATGTGGCCAATGGACGGCACGACCGGAGGGTCAAACTCGACCAAGCTATCCACAGCTACCCATAGATCCGCGTCCACTTCACCCGAGGAGGACGGGAGAGTGGAGGCCAGGTCGCTCGAGCATCTAACCTCGACGGACATCTCCCGGCCGGCCATCGCCAGAGGAGTCAGCAGAACAGTGACTGAATCACCCGACTCCATCATCGTGAGGGGCTGCTCCGCCTCTGCCGTGGCTGACAAGTGCTTCTCCCCCTACACTTCCCGGGCAGAGTCCGGACCCGCCCTTTCCGCTTGTGCTCCCTCCTCCAAGGACATCACGATGCTTGTCAGTATCTTCCCCAGAAGCTGGTCCTCCTCAGGCGTCATGAGCTATCGGGGAGATGGAAGAGGAACCATGAGCTTTGGCCTGCCCCTTGATTGTAGGAAGGATACCAGGCGCTATACGTCTGGCCCCGAGAGTGGTTGCAGCCCACCTACCCCCGCAGGGGTGACTGGTTACCTCCGCTTTGGAACAGCCCTACGAGCTCTAGCGGTGCATACCTCGGGAATCCTTACCTCCTCCTAAAACACACAAAATGGGGTCAGTCTTTCACCGATCGAGGCGAGCTACCCAAATCCTGAAGAGACGTGAGAGAAGTCCCGGAGGCCCATATTTATCTCAGTCACCGGAACTATGCTACTTTCTGGTGATATCTCCCCCTCCTCTAGGGCCTCATTCACAGATATTACGGCCCCCGCGACTGCTTCATACCATGGGATCTCGGACAAGGTCGCCAGCTTGTCCAAGTCGGCATTGACTCCCCCGGGTCGCTCCACTAATGCATTCGGGGCAGGCACCTCCACGGCCTCCAGCTGGATTTGCTCCCGCAAGTTAAGCAAATAACAGAAGACAATATCAGAGGCTGGCCGCAAAGGGGGGGCCCGTATGAACAAGCTTACACTTATGAAATCCTCACCCGAAACCACTTCGTCAGAAGAGTAGTCATAGTCGACACCAACTCATGGTGATGTAAACCGAAGACGCCACATCTCGGGACCCCCACGGCATCCCACACCTGGTCCCCACATGATACCTAACATCAGTCAGACTACGGGTCAACACGTGGATTAAGGTTCACTCACCTGGGACTCGAATCGGCATGGAATAAACCACCAGCTAGGTCTCAGATGATGAACGGTCCATCATTGGCCGCTCAAGGATGCACAACTAAGTCTCAGCCGCGCGTGGGAGAAAGACAGTCCAACCTGGCAGTCCATCAATCCCAACGGTAAGAAACAACGGTCGGAAACTCACGAGATGCGCGGTTGGTCTCGGGCCGCTCATGGGATGAACAGTCAAACCACTGGCCGCACTTGCCTGCTGAAGGGCGGCCAAGCCAGGGCCGCACAAGGAAGAACGGCTGACTCTCAGCCGCACCAGGGGGATGGACGATCCAATACTGTCGTATCTCCTCCAATGGTAAGAACACAAGTGCGATTTGGACCTTGCCGCATAAGGGAAGGGAGGCTAGGACCTCACCGCACAAGGCATGTGCGGTCCAACCCTGGCCACACAACCTGCCCACGGCACCAGGTGACGTACGGCCAGACCTTGGCCGCACGAAGGGTCATGAGGCCAGACCCTGGCCGCACACCCCAGTGCACTGTGCAACGGTCACAAGCAATGGTTAAAATCTCGAGGGATAGGCGGTTGACATGGGGCCGCACATAGGGGACGTGCGGTCCCACGATAGGCCACACAAGCCCACAGTGCTCCGAGCCGTAGTGCGGTCCCCACAGGGCCACACATGGGATGTGTAGGTCCTGGTTCAACCGCACAACCCTCACCAGTGCGAAAATAGTGAACCCACTGGATTTTGGCCATTCCGACCCCATACAAGCCCCATGGAGGGGGAAATGAAGGGAAAGGAACCCCCAAGCCCCGTAGCATGATTCTACGCCCCTAAAACCCAGAATCGCAGCTTAAAACAATGGATCGGGCGAACTCTCCCCAACGCATGCTCGACCCTTCCCGGTGCGAAAGAACCCCCTCTCAGCCTCGCCTCGGCCTACAAATCGTGAGAATAGAAAGGCGATGAGCTAGGGATCGTCACCCTACCTTCGTTTCGCGTCGAGGCGGGCCGATCCGAGTTCAATCAACAAAGAACGCCGTTAGGAACCTCGAGCTTTCACGCTTCCCACGCATGTCGCACGCCCACGCGATCGCCTCGCCGTCACCCACGTCGTCGCCCCGCCGCCGTCTACAGCCAGAACGGAGCTCGCCGATGTCGAATGGGAGAGAGAGGGAGAGGGGCGCAGTCACGAGAGGAAGAAGAAGAAGAAGAAGGAAGAAAAATAAGAAAAAAGAAATGGGATATTTATAGAAAATCTAAATTTTCTAAAAAATATCAAAAAATAGATAATCATGTTTTCGTAATCCTCGGAATGCACCGATCGCAATGGTACCACTCTCACCTGGGTAAACGACTCGGTTCTCCCGCAGTGGAGTTCCGTAGGATTTGCCGAAAATCGGGTCGGGAATCAGAAAAACGCGCGAAAAAAGTAGCGGAACGCCTCCGGGCCGTCGAAACGACTCCGGATCGCGTTGATCCGAACACGAAAGATATCTGAAAAGTAATCACGGATACAACAGAGTTGGACACTCATCCACCCAGGTTAGGGTTAGGGGTGGGGTGGGCTAACCCGGGTAAGCCACCCGCCCCTAACCTAATCCATTACCAAAGTGGCCGTAAAGGACTAGACACGAATCTAAAATGGTGATGCAAAGGGGTAGAATGTGGACTCAAATGCACCTAGGACAAGTAAAGGACTCAAATGCACCCTAGATAACCCTATGACTCTGATACCAATTTGATGCGGGACGCTATGCAAGCTAAGACTCTACGTGATGTCGGGACTAAGCAACAACTATGACCAGCAATGTCAATAATTCGAATAGTGTAGACTCGACACCTACGATACCCAAGTGGAAACTATGCCAAAGAAATAAGCAAACCACAAGCTCATAAGTGCCCCAAAGAGGGAAGCGTGTCGATCCGCACGGTTGAGGAACCGGCAGAGTCTAGGGTAGGCAATTCACACACGTGCTCGGATCGAAGCACGGGATAGTCACGCTCTCTCACCGTGGCAGTGATATAAATGTAACGAGCTAGAATCCTACAACACACAAGCAGCAGCGCTAAAGAGTATACTAAACTAGCAAGAGAGACTAAGCAAGGACATGAAACCGTACCTCCACGCTCGGAGCGTGGGAGAAGACGCCTGGCCAAATCACACAACCATCGGGTACAAGAGCTAAATGAAGTACAACCCAAACAAAAGCCCACTCCTCGCAGAGAGGTAAAAGGCTACACAGTGATATCCGGGAGTCGTGCGAAGTGGGGTGACGGGCCCCAGGTCGGTGAAGCTCGTCGCCCATGGTACTACTACGAACTGGTCGGACGAAGCTGCAACCACGGACTGGCCTGGAGTCAGTAGCGAGGAAGGCGAGCCCTGGGCGTCCCAGATGGAGCAATGGTCCCTGGTGGTGGGTAGCAGCTGACGTCAACCGCTCTGGAAGAAGCTGGGAGTCGAGGAAGCTGGCTAATCGTCTCGTCGAAGTTGCCAAAAGGTGGGCAGACTGCTAGCCAGTCTGCACTGGCGCAGGTGGGAAGCAGGAAGAAGAGCCCGAAACGTGACCTTTTGCTCGCCCGTTGGTCATGAAACTTGGTGCAGACGCTGCTAGGGGTGTCCCTAGGATGTCGGTGAAGTACCAACTGCAGCCCAGTACCGTGGAGAGCGTGGCGAATTTTGTAGCAGGCCTCTGCGCTTCTGAATTGTCTGCTGGCCGCGGGACAGAGGGTGGAAGATAGGGCTGGAGCCGGGGCTTCTAGGTGGCAAATGGGGCAAGGTTTTCTCTGGTGGATAGGTGGTGATAGGGTAGCAGAGGCGGGCTGGCGTGCAGTGGAGGTTCTGGGTGTGGGAGGTGAAAACAGACTGGGCTCAACTCTACAGTTCAGTGCAGTCAGAATTGAAGGGTTGAAGGGTGGACATGGTAAGTAGGGAAAAGGGGCCTCTAAAAATTGCAATAAAATTCTGGAGAGGGGTTTAGGATGTGGTTAGGCAGTGCTCAAAATCTCAGGTCATTCTGAGATGATTTGGGGGTCGTCCCTTTGGAGGTGATTGAGCACTGTCTCAATAGGACTGCACAGGGGCAGTCTGCATGACTAAAAGGGCTCTAAAGGGATGTTTTCGCACAGAGCGAGTTTTGATGCGGGATTTTGAGGAGAGGTAGGGGACAGGTAGAGGAAGAAAAGTTGATGATGATTTTTTTATCTTATTTTCAAAAATGAAGAAACTGACATGTGTGATGATGCAGGTGGTGTGGAGGTCTTACTTGGGTATGGATGACGTGGGCCAATCTTGAGTTAAGGCCGGCCGTCCTCATTTCGAACGGGACGTTTGGGTCCACTGCCTGAACGAGATTGAGCCACTTCGACTCAGGTTGGCGATGGGGGCCCTGGGTTTTGCCCAAGAATGGGTGGAGGTGGAGGAGCCGAGCCGCATCGGGTGGAAGACCCGAGGCAAGGCGAAGCTCATGGACTGACGCACGTGCTTCCCCGCACAGTTTTAGGACTGGTAGCAGGCCGGTGTCCCAGTGGAGTCGTAGGCACAGGGCAGTGCGGACTACCTACGATGCTATCGGGAGACCTACGCAAGACGCCTCTACCTTGGATGACCCACAGGGGTAAGTACGGAGTGAAGATTTTTTTTTAGTTATATGCACACGTATGTAATATCTACATTTACGAATGTAGGATACCCGTGACGCCATCATCACCGACCTGCGGGCCCAGTTGGCAGACTCTAGATAGCAGCTGACTGTCATCTGCCAGGAGCTAGACATCTTGGTAAGTTTTTTTTTTTTGCCTAGATTCCTTATGCTTCATTATAGACTATCGTTTGTTCCTCTATTTTAGCGTGCCCAGCTGGCAGTGACAGTGGGGATGACAAGTGGATTGTCTTCTAGTTCCCAGGCTCCTCCCCCGGAGGTTACCTCTCTCCAAGAGCAGCTTGCCAGAGCGGTGGCCCATGTGGAAGAGGCCGAGCGAGACCTTGCAGCCCGGGTGAGTATTTGCTCACCTCAGGCATTCATTACACATTTCCTCTCATTTATTGATTTTGAGAGATGATTGTTCCTCGACAGGTGGTGGAAGTCCAGGATGCGCTGGCCAGGGCAGTCCGGGCTAAGGAGGAGCATGATGCCGGGGCAGCCACCGTGGCGACTCGTGATGCTCGGATAACCGAGTTGGAGGAGGAGTGAGTCATCCAGACAGCCACCGTGACGGAGTTAGAGGCAGAGCTGGTGCGTCGTGTTTTGGAGACTGAGGAGTTGCCCTGAGACTTTCTGGAGCTGAGGATCGCCCTACAGGTGGTGAGGATGGAGTCAGAGCGAGAGAGAGAGGAGAGAGAGAGAGAAGAGAGGGAGCGAGAGAGAGAAGAGAGGAGGCGAGAGAGAGAGGAGAGGAGGGCAGAGGTGGAGCATGATCGAGATGAGAGGAGGGCTCTAGAAGCCCAGGTGATGGAGTTCTAGCTAGGCCTTCGAGTCACAGAGCAGAGGCTGAAGGATAGCGAGGAGCGCTGCCAGAGGGCACTGGAGCGTGGGGCGCGACTCTGTCAGTCGGGTTCCTTTTCAGTGGGTAGCTTCTTTGTCACTTCCATAGAGGAGCGTCGCCGTGCTACTGATGCTAGTGAGGCACCGCAGGGTGAGGTGAGTACTACCTCACAGGGCTCCAGGAGGCCTCCTAGGGACCTTCATCTTAGGAGAGAGGAGGGGGGCGACCAGAAGGACCAGAAGGAGGGTGGCGGTGAGAGTTAGAGAGTTACTTATTCACCCACCCCCTTTATTTCTGATGTACATGACAGTTTATGAAAATATATGAATGATTTTATTATCACTGATTTGTTCCTTTCCAGCTGTGATGTGATCGATGTACTCACGTCGGTTCACAAATTTGAGCAGCAGAGTCACCAGCTGCATCCACTCCTCCAGGGGACCCCTGAAACCTTGGAGTACAGTAGAGATGCATTTGGCTATTGCCTTCAGTTGCGTATAACTTAAGCTGGGACGTGCCAGTACGTTTTGTCGAAACTCATTAAGGAAATGCCACACCATCTCATCCGAAGATTGCAGGCCCAGAGGTGCTACTTCAAGAAGATGAAACTCTACCGTGTTGTCAATATCGGCCCAAAGTGCATCGGAGGGTTCAGACTATTGGAACCCTGGTTTTGATGATGACACTCTATGAATCATGATGAAATTGAACAACATAAGATCTTTCACATTAAATGATCCTTTTATTTGTCCAAGTATCAGAACTATGGTTTATGCATGTTCAGGTGCTAGTCAATTCAGGTCGATGCATGTTTCACATCTGAGTTAGACCGGTCGATGTACATTCACACTTTCTTCACATAAGGTCAATGCACATTTCTGCATCAAGTATGACAGGCTAGTGCAGATTTTCATAGCAAGTGTGTCAAGTCGATGCATGCATTCATATTCATCCACACAGGTCAATGCATCCTTAGACTACGTTGTAGAATGAGGTCGATGCATGTTCTTGCATTAAGTCATTCAGGTCGATGCACATTGCATCTTGCGTGAAATAAGGTCGATAAACTTTGCATCTTGCATGAAGCAAGGTTGATGCACATTGTGCCTTGAGCAAAGCAAGGTCGATGCACATTGTACCTTATGCAAAGCAAGGTCCATGGACATTATACCTTGTGTAAGCAAGGCCGATGCACATCCTTATACTCATTCCATAATGTCGATGCTCATGCTTGTGTTATGCACTTCAGGTCGATGCATGTTTTGCACCATGGTCTAAAGGTCGATGCACGCACTGTAGCATACACCATAAGGTCGATGCATATACTCTAGCACCCTATACTTGGTCTATGTATGTATAGAGTCTAAGGTCCACGCATCCATAGAGTCTATGCATATACACGTCTACGCACATGTAGGTCTATGCATGTCTAGGGTCTATGCATGTGATGCATCCAACTCTATGCACTTGAAGAAACCAGGGTCGATGCACATGAGGGTTCTGGTTGTTAGGTCTATGCATTAAGTCCATACTTAAAGCACTTGCATTAACATACACTCCTATGGTGTGAGCATATGATCTTTCTGATATTGTCTGAGTCTACATTCTCATAAGCAATAATGATGACAAATGTGTTTGACGAAATGACTCATTTCTTTTTGACAAGATTAACTCAAACACTTAATGAGCTAAGAGCTGTAGTTACTCAAGTGGGCACATTATCCAAGGCCCGAGTTAAGGAAACACGTGATTCGAGGCTGCTTCCTCTCCAAGAATACTCAGACACGTGGCCTCGCCTAATCCCCAATAATTGACATGTGGAATCACTTTCCTGATAGAGCCATTGGTGGGAATTCTCCCTCCATGCGTTGAAGCCAATCTGTATGGGGTCCACGCCATCAGGCTCGAGGGCATATAAAAAGAGAAGATCTTTGAGAAGTTGAGTACGAGAAAGATAAGAAGATACAGAAGATATCGAACAAGGAAGAGTGATAGTAGTTAGTAGAAGAGGAAGGATCTCATCTCCGAGGGGTCACGAGGTCGGAGACGCCTCGTGCCATAGGGAATGCCGGGAGATGTCCTCATCAGATGTGCCTCCCCAACTGAAGCTCATGCCATCATGTAGGAAGTTCATGCCGGATTGTGCGGCGCGCACCAGGCTGGAGATCGAATGAAACACAACATCAGGCTCAAAGGCTTCTACTAGCCAACCATGTACGTGAACTGTGTTCAGTACGCCCGTTCATGCCATCAATGCCAAGCTTTTAGCCCAGTACCCATAAGACTGCCTAATCCACTGTGTCCCACAGCCCCTACCTGGCCATTCACCAAGTGGCGCATAGACATTGCGGGGCCTTTTCCGCCATCTTCCAAGGGCCATAAATACATCTTGGCCGCCACAGACTACTTCTCTCGCTAGACGGAGGCCCTTCCCCTATGGGAGGTCACCGGTGAAGTGGTCGCCAGATTTGTCTGGCACAACATCATCTACCGATTCGATACTCCCAGCTGTATAGTGTCCGATAACGGAACGCCATTCAAGAACATGGCTATATATCAACTAGCGGCGAAATTCAACATTGACTAGAGAACCTCTTCGGTCTACAACCCCCAGGCCAACGGCTTGGCTGAAGTCTTTAATAAGACCCTCTGCAAGCTCCTGGATAAAATTGTTAGCCACCAGAAATGCGACTGGGGCGAGAAGGTCTTCGAGGCACTATGGGCCAATCGGAAGACCTACAAAACCCCCACGGGGTGCTCCCCGTTCGCTCTTGTTTACGGAGCAGAAGCCGTCATCCCCATCGAAATCCAATTAGCATCCTACTGTATGGCGGTTCACACCGGCCTAGTCGGCCCAGATGAAGATGAATACTAGAGAAGGCTAGCAGAGCTCGCCAATCCACAAGGCAAATGGCTCGAAGCCTACAAAGACCTGCAAGTATACCAAGTCCGCATGGCCCAAGCCTACGACAAGCTCGTCAAGCAATGAGCCTTCAAGCAAGGTGACCTTGTCATGATCAAGGAGAAGGAAGCCATGGCAGGGTGCTCCAGTGGAAAACTACAACCCAACTGGCGATGTCCATACATCATCCACAACGTCTATGAGGGTGGAGCTTACACGGTCGTCGACCACAAGGGTCACAAGCCGTTCCTACCTCTCAACGGCAAACACATGAAGCTATACTACGCGCCAGAACACGAGTTCGTTCACCATCTGGATTAGAGGCGTGCACCCCAGTCACCACCAGTAAAACCAACCTTCCCAGGCGATGGGCGAGACCGGTCACGTCTTCCAGCCTCTCATCCTAGTCAAGCAACAGGGCCAGCCAAGCCCTCCCAAAGTCACTATTAGGCACTTGTGGGGGTTAGCCTCCTCCCTTCGCCCTCGCAACAGCAAGAGTGAGGATGCCTGACACTAGCAACAACCTAGCCGTCAGGCTCCCAGGTAAGCAAAGAAAAAAAATAAACAAACAAAAATAGAACAAAATAACAAAAAATGGGGTTAAAAAGAGTGATACTCTGACGGACCCAGTCGTCCTCATCACAAGGAGACGATTGGGGGTAAAAAGGCTAACAATCCGGTTGAGGTGAGAACCCGAGAGGGCACCTCAGGCAAAATTGGGGAACCCCTTGACGTGAAAATCAGCAAGGGTGTATAGGAAAAAGTTATATTGCATTTGGGGAGTATGTGGTGGAAGGAGCCAAAAAGGGGTCAGGGAAACGTCTGTGTAACCTTGGATGGGGTCAGTGCAGGTCGGAGATGAGGTGGGTGCAACTAGGGGCCAGGTCGGTGCATGGTCTGTGCATGCAGGGGATGAGGTCGGTGCAGGTGAGAAGGTCTGTGCAAGTGAGGGTTCAAGGTCGATGCATGTTTGCCCAGGCCAAAGGTGGGTCGGTGCAGGGTTTGTGCAAGGTCTGTGCAAGGCTGGGCAAGGTTTGTGCAAGGTCTGTGCAAGGCTGGTGCAAGGCTTGTGCAAGGTCCGTGTAAGTTCAGGCAAGGTCCGTGCAAGTTCAGGCAAGGTCCGTGTAAGGTGGTGGCAGCAGGGCAGGTGGACTGTGCCGGACAAGGGCCCTATGCTAAGAGTAAGGTTGGTGCAAGAAGCGAAGGGGTGCATCGGGTAGACGGGTATTTGGACCGTGCCGGGCAGAGGCTGGGTTGGTGTGCCGGGCAGAGGCCTAGGGAGTGTGCCGGACAGGGCTCATGCGGGGTGTACCGGACAAGGGACGGCCAGGGTGTATCGGAAAAGGGGCGGCCAGGGTGTACCGGGCTAAGCCTGGATGGGGTGCACCGGGTAAGGTAGGACAAGGGTGTGCCGGACTGAGATTGAGCTGGAGGTGCATTGGACCAAGGCTTGTTCAGGGGAGGTTTCTCTCTCTCTCTCTCCTCCTCTTTCTTCGTGAGATGCCTATGGGGAGTCTCTCCCTCTTATCTTCTTTTCTCTTTCCTCTTTTAATTATGTAATGTGTGTGAGTCTCCACCTTTTCTTTCTTCTCTCCTTTTGTTAGCCTTTCTTCCTTTATTTGTGTGATCGATGCTCAAGTTCACGTGGTCAACGCCCGATTCAGTTTTCCCTCGCATCTCTCACAGTTCTTCCATTTTGGTTGAAACACTTCATCATTATTTATCTCATTTGTTTGTTGCTTCCTTTTATCTTTTAACATGTTATCTTTTCTTGCGAAAATTCGGTAGCATCTCCCCTTGACCCGAATGCTAAGGGGAGTGAAAGGAGAACACGCCCACAAGGAGTGGCAGAACCTGACAATTTGAGGTGCGTGCCAGGGGCAACAACACCTTTACGAAAAACTTCAGAAAACCCAGAGAAATCAACAAGTGTGGGACACTGGGCTAAGACAGGCTGAGGGTGCACCAGGTGGAGATTGCCCAAGGGCGTGTCGGGTAGGGGCAGACTGGGAGGTGCGCCGACCAAGGTAGGTTTGGGGCGTATCGGGTACGGGGTCATGACCATGCCGGTTCAGGAGACTTGGGGGAGAGGTGTGCCAGACTAGAAGGACCGAGGCTGTACCAGCTAGGAGGGGTTGAAGGTGTGCCGGGTAAGCAACACGAGGGTGCACCGGGCAAGGAGGGGGTTAAGGCCGTGCCAGGCTAGGAGGGCCAGGGGTGCACCGGGTAAGGATTAACCCCCGGGGGGTGATGGTGGAGGAAGAGGTGGACCACGGGCAATGGGTTGGCCAGGCCAAGGGATACACCAGCAGGAAGGAGAGAGGAGTCCAAGGGTATTGGGCTCAGGCGCTGAAGGAAAGAGAGGGGGGAACTCCCTTTTGGACAAAAGAACAGGCTTGGGATTAAGAACCCCATGAAAAACGCTTTTGCATACCTTTGGAAAAGAACAGAAAACCGCGGCCAAAGGTGACCGCTACTGTAACGACCCATGATCCAGATATCGGGAATGACCCGATACCATTCGAATCTTGGCCCGCCGCCCACGAGCCGGAGGGCTCGAAAGGACTAAAAGGATAGGTGTGGTGTACATAGAAATAGGAATAAAGTAGGATAATTCAACAATTAACAGAAATAAATAATCTAACTACCACAGAGTCCAATCCAACAGAAAGTATAATCTAAGGCAAAGAACATACCAAATGCCAAGTGAACACTCGACCCGATGAACTGACAGCTAAGAAACTCGACGCAGCACCCTCGAACCTCAAGGAAGAACCTCTACACCTAAAAATCAGGGGTGAGCCTCCTATCACTGGTTTTGTAGGGGTCCCGTAGAAACCCATCCGAAAACAACGGCGGTACGGAAAGTAACAACAACATCAAGAACAACTGTAACAACGGGAACAGTATACACGATGGCTAGTAAAACCTTGACTCTATAGCTACTCCTATAGTATCGGAACTCAACACCCCGATCCAACAGTCGGGGGACTACCAGAACATAGACCACTAGACTATGACTGCCCTAGTCATGCTACCCGAAAAATGACACGACGGCACTATCGTGGAGGCCTGTCCTCACAGACAAGGGCCCACAATGAAACCACGTAGTCTGAAAACACAGTCACGACCTCGACGTCGTGAACTCTACGCCATCTATGGAGAAGCCCTCGGTGATGCTAAATTGGAAACCCTAGACCTCGGCTCCAGGAAAACACCTAAAGTACGCACGAAACCCCGTCTCGCAGATAGGAAATGAAAACCTGCGACACGACAACTCACGTCACGTGATGAGAGTACCGCCCACTAGAAGCAAGGCCGGATGCGTCCACTGACGAGTTAGTCTGTAGTCTCAGGTGTCTCTCTATGACGTCCCAGGCGGAGATCGAGACACCGTACAGTAACCAAGAACACAGAACAAGGACTAACTGGGATCATGCTCGTCAGCGCGGGTCTGATGCCCCCAACCATGTGTGCATACACAGATCATGCGCCCTAGGTCAGATCCTCTAGCTAGTTCTTCCCCCAAAGCCCAGACTCAGGCTGCGCATGGGGGCCCTATGGTAACCAGCCTAAAATCCATCTCACTCAGGTCACGCTCTCCACCACTCCCAAGTGGGTCCGCACCCACATACGCAGAAAGCTATGACTAGTGGGGGATCACAAACATGAACACTGAAAACTACACACGCACCCATCTCGAGTAACGTGAAGAAATAGGTGGTTCGTGACCACCAGACTCTAGATAGTCCACTAGACCTAAAAATCTAATGATCCTTGAGTCATGAGACTCAGGTCAAGATCGTTGCACGTGACGGCACAGTGTCGTCAATTCGGCTTAATCCCTAGGTCTGAAACCACGGTGACACAATTCTCAAGGTAGCTCACAAGTCACCGAGTGGATCTCTCATCCACGAGACATGCGAAAAACTTCCAGCCCTAGGCTAGTCAACTAGACTCACAGTCCAAGGCCATACACATAGTGTAATACCCTAGATCCTTAGTGGATCTTTGTTGGGTCTTTGTTAGGTCTTTCGGATCCTTTTTGGAGAGTTTTGGATCACTTCTATAGAGCAGGGAGATCAAAGGGATAAGGGAGATCAAGAGTCCCCATGCTATAAAGAGCCCACGAAGAGGACGTAACCCCCCTGAAACTCCTTGGCTCACAGGGCTCCTACGTTCCACGAGTCACTATATAATCCTGGGAAGCTCTCCTATGAAAGGTAAGCACAACTAAGCCACACCAATCCTGAGCAAGAGCCACTTCACCACTTGGTGGAGAGGGATCCCGTGCCCCTACCTCCTCCTACCTCTCTCCATCGCACCAGAGCACTATCTGATTTGCTAACTTAAGCATCCGAGAGTTTTTTCCAGGGAACTATCCCCGGGCACCTCTGATCTGTTTCCCTTCTTGCAGTTCTCACAATCGTAATCGTCAACCTCAGCTCAGGAACAATGCGAGATCTCCCCTCTTCATCTAGCGCCGTTTGTGGGACAACTCGGCCGGAACATCGAGGCCTACATCGACGACATGCTTGTCAAAATGCCAAAGGTTGAGGATCACTTTGCCGACCTAGCCGAAACCTTTGACACCGTCTTGAAGTACAGCATGAAGCTCAGCCCCACCAAATCTGCCTTCAGAGTTAGGTTCGAGAAATTCCTAGGTTTCCTGGTAACTCAGTGCGTGATCGTGGCCAACCCCGATAAGGTTCAGGCCATCCTGAACATGCGGCCACCCACCTGCATCAAGGATGTTCAGCGCCTTCAGGGCGCATCACTGTGCTAAATCGTTTCCTGTCTCGGGAGGCCAAACGATGCCTACCCTTCTTCAAATTGTTAAGAGGGCCCAAAACGGCATCTGCTACATTTGACTGGGATGAGGAATGTCAGAAGGCATTTGAAGAACTCAAGGAATTCCTAGCCTCACCCCACGTGTTATCCAAGATGGTCCCAGGCGAAGCGCTACACATCTACCTCTCGGTGACCCCTTCCATAGTAAGCTCAATCCTAGTCCGAGACGACTCAGGAGTCGAGAGACCGGTCTACTACACTAGTAAAGTGCTCAACGAGGTCGAAAGAAGGTACCCTGCAACCGAGAAACTCCTACTAGCATTGGTAACCTTGGCCAAGTGCCTCCAACCCAATTTCCAAGGGCACTCCATTGTCGTGTTAACCGGTGAACCCCTGAAGAAGATCCTCTCTTACCCTGAAGCCTCGGGACGCCTCATTAAGTGGGCCATCATGCTCGGGGCCTACGATATCTCTTACCGCCCCCGTTCGGCCATCAAGGGACAAGCCCTCATAGACTTCATCGTAGAGAGCACCATCCCGACCGAGGAAACACTTCTGTGCACGCACGGACCCACTTGGGACCTGTTCGTCAATGGGTCTTCCAACTTGGCCGGAAGCGATGCCAGTGCCCTCCTCAAATCCCCCAAAGGGGTGGAGTTGTAGTACACTTTGAAGTTCAATTTCCCAGCATCCAATAATGCCTCCTAGTACGAGGCCCTCATTTCGGGAGCCAGGATGGCACGTCGGTTGGGGGCCGAGTGAGTCAGAATCCACACCGACTCCCAACTGGTCGCTAGTCAGGTCAACGGTGACTATGAGGCTCAGGAAGTGCCAATGATCAAGTACGTCCCAATGGCCAGAGAGTTGGCCCAACTATACGAGAGTTTTGAGGCAGTCCAGATAGCTCAAGAGGAAAACTCCCGGGTGGATGCCCTTGTAAAATTGCACGCCCATGTGTCCCGTCCGTTCTCGCATCAACAACAAATTCCCTCCCCGAGCTTTCTAAGGCTTATTGATGTAACGTGCCACGTGGAGAGGAGAGGAGCGCCCCTTCCCACTTGTTCGTCGTCTCTCCCATGCCGTGGGCCACAAGGAGAGGATCTGTTTTTGTCCGGGCTGGATGATACACATGCGTGGGACTTCTTTGGCGGTAGGTACACCATCCTTTGCATCTCCCCCTTCTTGCTACGGGATTTTCTTTGTTTACGTCAGGCGTCCGAGGGATAAAAACCCTCCCTTTGTTAGGGTTTCACCTGGAGCCACACGACCCTAACAATCGTGGTGGTCTAATCCAGATTTCATCCACCATGTTTGCTACGAAGGATCCGTCATTGTAAACATATGCGGGCTATGAACCCCTGATGTGTGGAAAATATTCCACGGAGCGGCGATACGTTGGATATTGAGCCCCGAACAATGCGAGGGCATTATCTCGATTTATCCGAGATAAATAGTGGGTGCAACAAATGTCCCCCACGGGAGGGTGGGTGGCCCGTGTCGTCTATGGCTTTTTTTGTTAATCCCCGAGTCCATTGACATAATGGGGTTTTGTAGGACTGCTCAATATTTTTATTGCTGTCCATATGCTGATTTGATCTTTGATTGAGCTCTGTTACTCATCTTCGTCTACTTGGTCTTGGCTTTTACAGCTCCTGCAGACATGGCTCATCCAAGCAGAAGCAGAGAGACATCTTGAAGGCCTAGAATCGGGAGCTCTGATGACCACTATGTGCGGAGGATGGATAGACCCATGCCGTCATTCCCTCCTCACAGCATTACCGCTGAAGATTTTGACGGGGTGGATCGCGGGTTTACTTGGGTCGCTGAGGGCCCGACTGAGGAGACTGCTGCCACTGAGGGTGTTGTTGATGTCTCTTGCATTATGAGGAAACAAGGAGTCTACGTATATGACCACTCGAGAGGATATCCATCCCATTTTCCACTGGACCAGCATCTCATCTTTTATCCAGAGTTTTGTGCCTCTTGGTGTGGAGGCTAATGATTCCCGCTTGCCAAGAGAGAGACGTTGTCTCAAGCGGGGTATATTGCCCGGGAGGGACAGCATACAAGGCACTGGTACCTTTTCCTCTCCAAGCTTCCCTGAGAGCTTTGTGCAATAGTGGCAGTACCCTGATCAGAAGAGTCTGAGCTTTTTCAGGGATTTTGACAGCTTTAAAGTCCGAGTGGGGCCATCCTCACCAGCCATTTGGCATTTATCCAGGCATCATAAGACCGCATTTATCCAGGCATCATAAGACCGCGGATGTTACAGCGGATGGGATGTTTCTGACTCCCTCTGGTGCTACTTTTGTACATGATGATTATGATCACGATTGCTTATTGGGGGGGATATTAGCACAGAAGGCTCCCAACTGGCATGGGAGATGGGCCGTCATTCCTTCCCATTGCTATCGTCGAGGTGCGACGGAATGGTTGTGGGGCATTCTGACAGTTTACAGAGCAGTACTTGATAGGGCGGATATCCGCACTCCTATCCCTGCCACACAGGGTTGATCCAGGCCTTAGCTGAAAGATTCAATCGGCGCTAGAACACGTTTGTCACTGCTGAGGGGGAGACTTCACTGGACCGTGGATAATATGAAGAGAACTGGACCGGGCATTAATCACGTGAACTTGTGCATCGATTGTGCAGATAAGAAGAAGGAGGGGAAAAGATTAAAAGAAAAGAAGAGAAGGCTTGCATGAATTGCATAGAACTAAAGAGGCAAAAGGAAGAAAAGATACAGGAAGAAGAGGGAGAAGAAACCATCCGAGCCTTTCCGGCATACCAATCGTGTCTTGCCCGGCACACCTTAACCACCCCTACCCGGTACACCTTCCCCTGAGTCTTGCCCGGCACCCTTTCCCTGAAACTCATCTGGTACGCCTTCCCTAGGCCATATCCAGCACCCACCTTCCCCTGAGCCTTCACTGGTGCACCCAACCTTGGCCCTCGCCCAGTACACCCTAGTTCGACCCTGGCCCGGCATAGCCTAGCCATGCCTTGCCTGGCACACCCCAACCGTGCCTTGCTCGACACACTTTGACCAGCCCTTGCCCGGCACACCCTAGCCTGGCCCTTGTCCAGTACGCCCTAGCCCAGTCTTGCCCAGCACACCTCCCCTAGGCCTTGCCCGACACACCTCCAAATTCGCACCAACCTCTCCTTTTGTCTAGGCTAACCTGCGTAGACCTCACTCCCCATTTGTAGAGCCCCAGCCTTTAGTTGCACAGACTCTGAACCCTGGTTGCACATACCTTACCCCCCAGTAACATCGACCCTAATCCCCTTTGCACAGACCTCACCTCAGCCCTGCGCCAGCCTAACCCCAACTAACATCGACCCTAATCCCCTTTGCACAGACCTCACCTCAACCCTGCACCAGCCTAACCCCAACTAACACCAACCCTACTGAACCTGCACGGACCCTGCAACACGTGCACAGACTCTGCCCAAACCTTGCACGGACCCTGTCCAAACTCTGCACAGACCTCGCATGGACCCGCACAGACTCTTGTTCAGACCTTGCGTGTACATGCACAGACCCTACTTAATCGGCACGGACCTCAAATCCAAAGTCTACATGGACCTCGTTCCACTTGCACAGACCTTGCACAGACCATGAGCCTCCCTTGCATGGACTACGAACCCCAATTGCATAGACCTCACTCCCCGCCTGAGCGGACCTTATCCCTTGCACGCACAGCTCTGCATAGACCTTACCTGGCTTTGCACGGACCTTGCATGCAGACGCACAGACCATGGCCTCAACCTGCACAGACCTCATCCCTCGCCCGTACCAGATCTACACCGACCTTCAGCCCTCACCACGCACGGGCCTTGGACCCCCCTTGCACTGACCTCTTCCTCCATGCACCAACCCCTCTACCCGGTACACCCTGGCCGCTCATTGGCCAGCACAGCCCCTAGCCTCCCAGCCCGGTACACTCTCTAATCCCCCCAGCCCGGCACACCTTCAGCTCGCCTTCACTCGGTGCACAGCCAACCTCCCAACCAGCACATACCAGCCAATTCCCTAGTGGTACACTCCCCAACTCTTGCCCGACGCACCCCAAATGTGATAAAAGGGGGGGCTTAATGATAATAACATGAGAACAAACCCCAAAACAAAGAATAATACAATGATAATAATGGTAATTAAATATAATAAGGTGCCCTCTCATACAACTCTTCCATCGTGGTGAGTTTGTTCATGGCCAGGATATGCCTAAACTGGGGTGTGTTCATTCACATATCTGCATAGTTGATCATATTCATCTTGCAAGAAAAGGAATCACACAATAATAATCAACACCCACGTGGCTCTCAAAAATTATATCATCACCCAAATGAATGTTCTTGCATCTACGTTCAGGTCCCAGCCTTCTCCCGCACCACTTGGTGCAGGTGTCTAGTACCTCTGACTCCAACAAACACCTCCTGGCTAAACGCAAACCCATAGCTGTGAAGTGCCCCTTGCTCTCCACCCATGGCTCCAGATATATACAGACTTCTCTTCAGCATAGAAAGAAGGTATTGGATTCAATCCAATGTAAATAAACACTGACTGCTTTGATCGGTGGGAAAAGATGTCTAGTACCTGATTCCCCACAATCGCTTGCGCACTCGCACCTATGGAAGCTCCCTTCTATCCACATGTCTCTCGTCTCCCGAGCCCACGTGCCGCGTCCTGGTAATGCTTCCCAGTCAAGTCTTGGTTCCAAAGGTGATTGTCGAGAAATCGACTGGCACGCCCGCACCCCAGCCATGTTTTCCCGAGACCAAGAAACCTCTCGTGCCACTCAGTCCTCCCTCAGATTTCCGTGAAAGGCGAGTGCCCGGTGACGCCTTGAGAAGGATACAACCATAGGAGGGGGCACCCGAAGTACACCAAAATCTGGTGCCTTCCCTATCGCCTTATCCCACCCCTCAGTCCGATCACCGAACACACACCCGCGAGCCCAGGGAGTGGCCAATTCTCGATGGCATCACCCCCGAGGGTCGTCGAACCCGTCGTGACCCGCGACATGTGCGAACAATCATCCACATCAAATTCCAATTAATGTGATTAGCTAACGCAGTATGGTACTAGGTAGATGTTTGATTCAAGAATCTCCTCACACAAGGGTTAGTTTTTCAGATAGGCATAACCTATCCTTCCAACTAAGTCTTTTGATATACCACTATGTTATCGATCAACAAGTAAATGTAGGATGAAGAAACTATAGATCAGATCAAGACAAAATAGATATCAGTCAATTCACATAGTTGCAGGAGTCAATCAACCAAGTTTAGTATTGGGCGGAGATTCGATCTAAGATCTCCTCATGCAGGAGGTGGCATTCTGGATAGGCTTAACCTATCTTTCCAGCCACGCCTTTCTATATACTCTTTGGTTGATGACTCAAGCACACGCAACAAATGAATATATCATACATCAATATTTGCAATGAACATTCCTAGGCATTCATCTAGTCGCAGGAATGAATAGTAGAGCAATCACACACAAGTCAGAGCAATTTTAAGGTGGTTCGATCTCGAGCTTGAGATCTACGTCTACCCATTACTCAAATGAGTAAGGCTTCCACTGACAAACAGCTTGCAACTCCGCTGATCCACAGCTTCGGGGATGAAATCCCTACAGACTGTTGAGCTTCATAGCTTGCCGAATCCGCTGAGCTTCACAGATTGCTGACCGAGGATCACACCTCGCCGCTACCTCACAGCTTGGACCGCTGATACACAGCTTACAGACAATTTCAGAAATGAATTGAAAGAAAATAAATGAAAGACAATAATAGAAAGAAAAATGTAGCTCTCCCTGGAGTAATTTGACTCTCGATCTGATCCAGAAGTTAAGACCATCTTTGCTTCTCCTTGATCTCACTCCTCTCTCGATGCTTGCTTGAATGAGTATGCCATGAGCTACGGTGCGGTGTGGGTGGGAAGGGTGTGGTATGCAAAGGGGGACCGAGGCAACCATAAGTGGACCTATCATGCAATGTGTCTATGTAAACCTGGATGGACCTAGGGGGGCCGGGGCACCCGTACCCACCTTCTCTCATTCATCTTCTCTCTCTGTCTGAACACTTTGTCTCTACGTCTGAGCACTCTCCCTTCGCTTAACACATTCTTGACTTAAGTATTGGAGGGTTGTCCCTTGAGATCTCTCTTAGGACTCCTTCTTACATGGTTTCTCTGTTTGCAAGTTTCCTCTTGGGTGACATCTTCCTTCCCCATCAAACAAATCCCAGAGATGTAGGTCGTGATTCAAGATATCATATTTTGACCTCTACATGTTTTAGCTTTGTCCATGGGAAGGAACAAGAAAGTTATGGCACCTAGAGAGAACTATCACAACGTGAGTAACCATTGGGGTGCAGCTGGGTCCTGGCAGTCATCCCAAAATGGCTCAGCAAGTGAATGCCATTCCCTGGGAGATCATCTACAACCCCTAGTCAACCCTACTATGGAGGAGCTAGCCTCTATGCGTCAGCAATTCTGAATGCTGACGGAGGCCTACCAGGGCCTCTTGAATCGGCAAGCAAAGCAAGACCGTGCCACGGTTGCCCCTCTTCCTCATGGCAAGGGCCAGTCGACGGTTGGCTCCCATCATGACCGTGAACCATCGGTGACATATGCAGCCCACACTTCGCGCCCACGGGCTGACTCTCATCTTCGTCCCATGAGCCCGCTCCATTCCAATCTAGAAATGGCAAGGCGTTTACGGTGATATGATGTGGTCGAACGCAAGCTGGAGGGGAAGGTCCGCTACATGGGTGACATCATCTAGGCAGCCAGGATAAAGGGACTGGTCGATGATGACATCGAATTCCAAGCCCCCTTCTCACATGAAAATTTAGAGGCACCCATCCCTCCAAAGTTGTAACTGTTGGAGTTCACACCGTACGATGGCACCATCGATTCCGCCGACCACTTGCACAACTATTCGCGCGTGTTGGGACCGAGGGGTCTGACGACCCCCGGGGGGATGCCCTCGGGGATCGGTCGCTCCCCAAGCACGCGGGTGTGTGTTCGGTGACCGGACTAAGGGGTGGGATAAGGCGATAGGGGAGACGCCAGATTCTGGCATACTTCAGGCACCCCCTCCTATGGTCGTATCCTCCTCAAGCCGACACTGAACACTCGCCTCGTGACGGTAGGAGGTGCGACGTCATGGCGTGCGTGTGGCCGTCGTAGATAGGCATACGTGGGTAATCCCAGAATAAGGGACTATTTGCCGTTGTCGTAATGCCTCACGTGTAGCAGGAATGGACTTGCGTGTCATGGCTAAATGCTGCATGAGGGGCGTACGAGCGACATACCCTCAGTGTGTGTAAGCTGATTCACAAGTCAATCGCACACACAAATCGTCTTGGTTACTGAGCCTGTTGTTGCCTTGTGTTGATGCCTGGATTGATTCTTGATTGCATGCCCCACCCCTTGAGCTTCTAAGGGACTTTTATAGGGGATGTTGAAGGGCCATGGAAGGGTTTAGGCGGACCAGGTTGAGGGGTTGAACTTGGTCCGCATAAACCTTAAGAAAAATAAACCAGAAGAAGAAGCGACCGGTGACAGGTTGCTAATTCAGGAAATAGAGACCCTAATGCAGTCATGTTTTAAAACAGTTCAATTTTTTATAAATTGATATGCTGACCACTGATATATGTTTATTTGTTTGTTCTTTTGTGTTTCAGGGCCTGATACAGACTCGCATCTCTTGAGTCCAGGTGCTGGCTGCCTACAACGGACTACTCGACTTCTAGAGGGCGAGGGTGGAGGCGATGGGCTTCAGTCCCTTCCTCAACATAGAGTCGGTACGTCCTGACCTGGTTCTGATACAGGCGTTGAGAGAGAGGTGGGACAGGGCTAGTCGGGCATTTCTAATGCCTTGGGGGCATATGGTGCTGACCTTAGAGGATGCCACTAGGATTACTAGGTTGAGAGTGGATAGGGAGGTTGTGAGCAGGGGACCATCCTAGATTATGGTGAGCTAGCCTAGAGACTTCTAGGCATAGACACGGTGTATGAGCCCCCGTACAGGATGATTTGTCGCACCGATCTGACAAGAGTCATGGGGTTGGGAGATGCTCGACAGAGGTCGGGGGAATCATTGATAGAGTACACAGAGCGTCTGACCGAGAGAGCTCAAGCTTCCTATTGTCAGGACCCAGCTGAGAGGGAGAAAGTGGACATAGATCTGAGGAGGTTCCTATTCTTGATGCTCAAGAGGTTACTACTAGGGACGAAGGGAGATGACATCAACTGTAGGTTCCTGAGTGTCCTGGAGGACCTAGAGGGAGTGGGGAGGTATGCTTGGGGAGCCACCCTACTGGCGCACTTGATAGCTGACCTGTCTACGAGGACAGGTCGGGAGACGACCGTCAGCGGCTTCTCACCTTTTCTTTAGGTATGCATTCTTTTGGTTTTCATTAAGTGTTTATGATGAATGTGAATGCGATTATGATTATGATTATGAATAATGCATGTGACTGATGAAATGCTAATGAATGCAGGTGTGGAGCCATCTCTACATGCCTATGGACCGAGTCAGTTTTTGACCCCGAGATGAGGCTGCTTACCCACTGGCTCGGCAGTGGTTACTGTGCATGACCGGAGCACCTCACGCATATGAGCTGATGGTCATTAGGTAGGAGCTCCGAGACTACCCTCCCTCACTGGTACATATATATAAATATGATGCATTCTATTCTTATTGCCTGCTATATGTGATGACATGATAAATTATATGCAAGTTGTATGGAGACCGTATGAGGGGATGCTCGATGAGGGCCAGCCGTGGGTCGTAGCGGGCCGACCTCGCTTTGGGTGTGACATTTGGGTTCATTGCCTAAATGAGATCGAGCCACTACGGCTTCGGCTAGTGATGAGGACACTTGGCCTGCACCAGGAGTGGGTCGAGGCAAACGAGCCTCGGGGAGTCGGGCGGAAGTCCCGAGGGTGGACAAGACCGACGGACTGGCAGTTGCTGTTTCCAGAGCAGTTCACCGACTGGCAGAGAGGTGGGACCCTAGTTGTCTCCCATGCTCCAAACAACTCGGCCTACCTTCAGCGATACTAGGAGACGTACGCAGGCTGGCCTCAGATGAGGCTGAGAGGGGTATGTATGAATGCTTTGTAAATTTAATTTATATACTTCTGGGATATGCAACTAATGACTGGCCTATGCAGGATGCGTGGGATTCCAATGGAGTATCATGCAACATGAAAACATGAATAACCCATCAAGTCCAAGTCCAAGTGACAAAGTCACATACACAGCAATCACATAACATTAGCATTAACATTAGCATTTTGTAATCATCAAAATCACATACACAACAAGTGGTAAGTCAAATCGATAGGTTTACGAAACATGAAATAATGAAGGAATAAGTGAAAGATGTTTTGACTACCATGCCCATATGCCCGAGACAAGAATATTACTCACGTTAGTGCATGAAACGATAATAATTGAAAGTGATAATTTTAAAAAATACATTAATCTTGAAATCGGATGCATGATAGATATTGTCTGAATTAAAGTCTCACTTTGTAACAGTTCAATGGTCGACCAGTTAACAAATTGTAAATGTGTGTTATTGCTGCTGAAACGTCCTTAGCTACATAAGAGAATTAAGAATTACTAAGCAGTAGCGTCCAATAGATTGATTCATGTAGCTGACCCCGAATAAATGGTGAAAGGCTTTGATCACATGAATAGCCATTAGATAAAAGAAAAGAAAAAAAAAAGGGGCCATCTGATCTAGATCTGATGACTCCACTGCTATGCAGCCAGGCTGCCAAAAGAGCCTGTTGGCTTAACAGACTCTCTTTCATCTTGCAGTTCTTCTGGAGTTCCATAAATTTGTCATTTTCTAACAAAAGGGAATCCCCTGCCATCTAACTGAGAAAAGTTCATTGCTGCTTGCCACTCCTCGAGGCCAAGGGTAGGGTTGAACCATTATTCCAGGATTTGCAGTCCAATATGTACATATTTATGTGAGATGGTATGGATGAGCCTCAGGTCCCATTTATTTAGGTGCCCCACATTTAATAACCCGTTTATCCCTAAAAGCAGACTATGCAGAGGGATTCATGTCACACGAGAATCTCACTGAACTCAGGAGCTGTTGAGCTGCACTCCTCATTTGCAACTCATTCCAATGAAATCACATGCCCTCACCCCTAGAAAAACCCTCGTCCCTAGCCTGTCCCCCCACCACACCTTCTTTCTTCTCCTCACGCCTCCCTTGCTGCCCTTCCTTCATGCCACCCAGGACTACCTCACCACTCCGCATCCACATTATGGACAAGTGGATGGTGGAGGTGGCAGCAAGTCATGGGGATGCTCAGCCTCAACCCAGTGAATTGGAAGGGTGGCTGGACTGCATGGCAAGTACTGGGAGGTGTTGAACACTGTCACTGAATGGCTCAGTGGCAATGTGGAGGTGCAGTGGTGGGTGGATGCATGGCGGTTGCTGCCAACAGCATCATGGTGCAGCCCAGCCATGGGAATGCGCAGGAAGCAGATGGGACTCCGTCAGTATATCAAAGACGTGGCTTCTCCTGACTTCTTCCTAACAGAGATGATGGTTCTAGTCAGTCTGCGACTAACATTTTATGATGATTGTTGTTCCATTTTTGCCCCCGTATCTTTTTCCTACAAAAGGCTTTTCCTTGTCTCCTTTTGTACTTTCAAACTCCTAGTGGAATGTGGGCAAATGGCATCTCATCTTTGTAAAAATTGAACTAGAAATTTTGGTGATGCCTCGTTCCTTCCTGTCCTGTGCAATGGCACTGGGCATTCCAATATGATTGTCGTGCTATGTTCCATCCTTGAAGGGACCTGAGAGCTATTTGGTCTGTCGTTAGAAGGCCCGGCTCGGGATTGGTTCTTTGCATTGTCGGGAGATCAAGTGGTGAATTTTCAAGTCGTACAAGAGAAATTTCTTCAGCAGTTTCAAGACCAGGTTGGGCCCAAGCATTCTATGGTGGATCTGGCCCATGAGAAGATGAAGCCCGACGAGGTGTTCTCTACCTTTGCTGACCACTGGCATCGCCTGGTAGTGCAAGTCCCGGGGCATATTCTGGTGGGAGAGTAGATCAAAATGCTCATTTCCAATGCAACGCCCGAGTATCGATTTATCTTGGCCTTGAATGAAATCACTTCCTGGCAATAGCTGTACAGGCAAGCCTGCTTCATTCGCCAACAACTCCAAGGTTCCCTTGACCCTGAGTCTCCTTTACCTTCTACGCCCACATACGCCTCATATCCATCATCTCTCGTGAGTCAGCCCTCCACAAGCCAACCCTATGCTCACATGAGTCAGCCTTCCACCACATATCCTTCTATGAGTCAGCCTTTCGCTCCTACATACCCATATACCTCCACATATCAATCCTTCGTGAGTCAACCTGCCACCATCCATAGTCAACCCTTTGTCGTTTCATATCCGCATGCACCTCTATCCCCAGTCAAGGGAACGCCACACCCTGAGTAGGTGGATGTCGTCCACTACATACCTCCCCACTTCCCTCATCATGCACCTTCACCAAATCCCTCCACTATCCATGCATCCTTGCCTACGCAACCCCCACAACCATCTCCATTACCTTCCCACACCTCTCGGCATCCACCTTGCCCAAAGTAGGTTCCTCCTCCTCCATTGCCAGAGTGTTTTATTTACATTTTTAGGGCTTTGATGGCCACTCAAGCATTGCAGCTCCCTTCGATTGTGCTTTACCGACCAGCGGTCAGGAATTTACTTCACTTTTGTGATTTTTATAGCCAACGGGGGCATTTGGTTGAGGTTTTCCCCAAATTTTGGTATTATATTTATGGCTTGGAAGTCCAAAAGAGGATTGATTGGCCTTCCATTCACAAGGTTGTTCTATATCTCCGCAGCAAGTAGTAGCAGCAAGAAGCGCCACCCAGACAGTCGTCTCCATCACTACAAGACCAGGGGAACCCATGTGATTTTACAACTATTGTAGCGCCCGCTCCGCCATCTACTCTATCATCTACTCCCTTACCCACTTCCATGCCTAGGCCACGCCTACCCGTTGCCATCTCCATCCCCATCACTGTTACCTTCACCGTCTCCTACCCCATCTCTACAACCTCCACAAACCCAAGCCTCTACTCACGCTAGTGCTCCCATTACCACCACTTCTTCCACCCTCGCTTCTACTCCTGATGCCACCCGACACATTGTATCGATACGTCGACGGTGGGTGCCGCGACCCTCCTCTTTACCTTCATCATCATCGGCACCACCTCCACTACCCTCATTGCTTGCATCACCATCTCCACCATCCTTACCATTACCTAACCCTCCATTACCTTCGCTACCTCATATCCCCAAATTGCCTAATCCACTACCTTTGTCCACTCCATCTCCACCGTCTTCACCTACACCTTCTCCACCATTACCCTCATTGCCTGAGCCTGAGTAGGTTACATCTCCACCTTTGCCTGTACCCCCTCCTAAACCTCCATCTACACCTTTGGGGTTGCTCCACTCGATGGTCCAGTAGCGGGATGGGCTCCAGCGCTCATTGGACCTCCTGGTAAGTTTCACTCAACCTCATACTTAGAATGCTATGTTATGCCTATGAAATTGACATGCCCCTATTTACAGTGTGCCGAGGGAGCCCAGTGCCAAGGAGCCGATGCACCATCTTCTTCCTCCCAGCCACTAGCAGATAAGGCCCAGCGGGATGCGAACTTTACGTGGGCGGTAGCATAGCCGAGGAGGCTGAGGCCACTCCCGTCGAGAGGGTAAGCAAATAGTTGTACTTCCCCTTTGAATTATGATTATGAATGCAAGTGGCTAATGAAATGAATGAATATGCAGGAGAAGGAGTTAGAGGTGGCACTGGGCGAGTCTTCTCAACAGAGAGAGGAGGCGGAGCACTTCCGGGCAAAGGTGGAGCGCCTTTGTGCAGAGGTGGCCGGGCTGAGGAGCGAGCTAGAGTAGTCCCGACTGTAGGTAGCTGAGTTGAGAGGTGCAGTGGGAGCATACCAGCAGTCCCTCCAGGCGATGGGCTGGAAATAGAAGCGTAGTAGGACTCCGAGCAGCGCGCACAGTAGCACCTACAGAGGTTACTTCACTAGCTCCTCCAGTCTTCGGAGGAACGAGGATGAGGAGTGGCTCCGACGATGACGCGAGGAGGGGAGCTCAGCCATGGACCCACCGGTGAAGAGGCAGGAGGGCACCGGCGATAGCAGGGGTCCAGGAGAGGGAGAGACTTGATATACCATATGAGACACAAGCTTTTTGACATAATGCAATGACTTGACTCTTTTTGACTTTGGAAAGATGAATGTGTGGATGCTTGATACTGACTAACCTAACCTAACAATGACTTCTATGACTGACACGGGAGAGCGAGAGAGAGAAAGAGACTTAAGTAGAAAGCAACTTGAGGAAACACTAATATTAAGGGAAACAAAGATAGAGAGGCGGTCACGTAGAAAGCCGCTACTGAATATTAGCGGTCTCATGATAGACCGTTAAAAGACAACCGGTAGATAGCTAAGAGAAGGCCAGAGATGGTCCACGCTCAACTGCACGACCAAATTAGACGATCTATTGCTGACTGTTTATCTAGTGGGACGGCCTCACTGAGACCGTTAAACTTGTGAGAGAATAGAAGTGTGTAGAAGGAGGCAAAAATGGCCCTGTGATGACCGCCAACAAGTATTGTGGCTGCCCGATAGACCGCAACTATAGAAACCCTGTTAACTCTGACGGGACTCTATTGAAGAGTCCCAATCCATGAGTAAGGAGTCCCAATCCGTGCTAAGACTTATCTTAACCTAATTTGGTGCTATCCTACCTCAATCCTAATGGGAGAGGACTAGGAATCTAGGCTCTATAAGTAAGGGGCACTCTAAACTCGTAACTCTCACAACACCCTCCTTTTAGGCCTTGAAAACCTTAGGAATATCACCCAAATCATTATGAAGAGAGCCCTTGAAGCAAGCACAATGGGTGAGGGCGCCTACAATGGGCCAAAGCTGGCGAGAAAGGAGCACGGGGTGCTGCAAAGGCTGACCACAATTCCTAGGCACTTGAGCTCCAGCCCTTTAAGAGAGGTAAGTTAATACAATTACTTTTATGTTCATTAAATTTCCTTCAAGTCCTTACATTTCTCCTCTGTCCCCCACGAGCTTGGCACGCCTGGTGGGACTAAAGTCTCCTTTCATCTCTTTGCTGAGATAAATAGCCCTCGAGACCCTCCCAAAGAATACAGATCGTTTGCTTTTTCTGTGATTGCAAAAAAGTCAACGATGGCTGCTGGATTCGCCACATTGACCTTTGGCCTCGAGATCGTGTCTAATCATGCTACTGCTGGGTACCTAGCGGTACCAACTATCTTTAGCTCCTTCCCACTGGTGGTTGGCTTCCCTAACTTCTTGGGGGCAGCCTTCGCCGACATGCTGGAGGTCGAGGCTTCGAAGCTGGCTAGAGAGGAAGCTGATAAGAACCCTAGGGCCTACACTACCCAAAGTGGCAAGAGTCTGACAACAGGTTGGGCTCAGCTGGCTAGCTGCATGGTGCACCATGTGGCTCAAGGGGCTCGCCCCGCTTATCACAACAAGCCGGGGGGTCGCCATCAAGGGAATTCCCACAGAAGAGCTGCTGCCCCTACTACCGGGCGTCTATCAATGTCCGAGAAGTCTGTGTTGGTTGGGGGTGTCCGTATCTTCCTAGACGGACATGATACTCAAGCAATCCCAGACCGGGTGGTCGCTGCTGTGCCAACCTGCAACTCCTTCCAGGCCCTTTCCAGGAGGAGAGCTGAGAAAGAGGAAGAAGGCCACTGAGGCCGAAAGGAGCTGGCCCCAAGGCCGAAGAATTTTAAACAAGTCTGGGTCCCTAAAAGGATCCAACCCGTTCACCAAGAGGCACCTGTCTACTACCACTCCAAGCCCACCGAGACGGGGAAGAAGAATGAGAGGCGGTTGGCCCCGAGAGAAGAAGAGTTTGTCACGGATCCTCCACGCCGCGCAAGTTTTAGGGCATGTGCCCGACAAGCTGATGTCCCCGCAGTGGGGAGAAGATTTGAGCAACCAACCGGAAGGTCCCGGCTAGCTTATATCCCTCCAGTAGGAGGTCGACAACTCTCCCCAGTCTTGCATCAGGGACTAGGGCAAGAAGAAATGACTAGCATGGCTAGGAACTATTTTAAGGTTATGGGCAACCCCTCATTGGGCCAACAATGGCTGTTGCAAGCAGCCATGGCTAAAGGAGATGACTGTCCACCGATAGCAGTTGAAGAAAAAGAAGAAAGAGGAATGACATCGTCAGTTGACGATAATGGACACGAAGACGGCTTGAGATTTGAAGCCGATAAAGCTGCTCCCCGGCAAAGGGAGACAAGAAGAATCTCTGTATTTGAGAGGCTAACTTTCCCTGGACAGACGAGGAGGAAAGTTCACAGACGAAGGAAATACATCTAAGTTTTCACCTGCAATATGGCCGAAGTGGCCAATAAATATGGAGGTTTGCCTGATGACCCCCAGGAGTTGGCTCAATTAGCTGAAAGGCTAGGGCCGAACACTAGAAGGGCGGAAGCCGCAAGGGAGGTGCTGAGAATAGCAAAGGGAAAGCAGATATTGTAATGACCCAGAGCTCAGGGTACCGATAACCCGATATCAATATCGGACTACTGCTACCAAGAACTGGGGACGCCACCCAAGAGGCTGATGAGGCCTCTGAAGGGTTAGTGGGGGTTGTTAAGGAGGTGTATAAACAATTGGAATTACATCGCCTGCAATATTAATTAGAGCAGGAAATTAAATTAAAATTGTATTTTTCTGCCAGCCGGTATACCCTTTGGTTACGGAAGTGGCTGCCATTGTCAGAGACAATTCGGTCAGGGGTATCGAACCGAAAAATGATATTGCGACGGACAAATCCGGTGATGATTTCCCCGGTGACCTCCCTCAGTGCGACAGCTTCTGTCCAGTGGGAGAAATAATCGATTGCTGCCAGGATGTACTTGCAACCCGTGGATGAGGCGGGTAACGGGCCTACGACGTCCGTACCCAACTGGGCGAAGGGCCAGCTAGGTACCGTAGGGTGTAGTGGTACGGGCGGCCTCCTGGGTATAGTAGCATGCTCCTGGCACCTCTGACATGATTTAGCATACTTGCAGCAATCATCAAACATCACCGACCAGTAATAGCTGAGCTTCTTTATTTCAATTTTCATCTTCGGGCCTGCCTGATGTGCACTGGCTGCTCCGGCATGGACCTCCTTCATGACTCTCCAGGCCTCGTCGATAGCCAAGCATCGGAGGAGTATCTTCTGTCTGGCATCAGCCACGATTCGAAATAAGATCCCATTCCGGAGCTCATAAGAGTCCTTTATTTTGATTAATCTGATCTTTTCTTTCCTTTGTAGGGGTAGTTGCTGGTACTTAAACCACTGCATGTAAGGGGCCCTCCAGTCGGGTAGGCTGATGGCTTCTGCTGTGGCAGCCTCTAGCTCCCCTTCTTCCTCTAATTCCCATTCCACCATGCTAGGCACCTGGCACTAGTTGATCACCCGAATATTGAGTGATCCATCCGGCGGGACTACCAGTGAGCTTGCCAATTTCACCAAGGCGTCGGCCTGGGCGTTCTCTCCTCTGGCGACGTGGCCTATCTCGAGGAGGTAGAACTGCTCTGTGAGCCGTTTTGCCTTAGCGTGGTAAGGAAGTAATTCAGGTATCCGGACATCGAACTGCCCTTGGATCTGCCTGACAACCAGCAGCGAATCGCCAAACACCTGCAACATATTGATCTCCATCTGCAAGGTGACTTGGAGATTGATAATTAGGGCTTCATATTCTACTTCATTGTTTGTACAGGGTTTATTGATACAGCAGGAGGTGTGCATCACTTCTCCGTCAGGAGATTTGAGGACGATGCCCGCCCCGGCCCGTACTCTAGCGCATCAGGGGGGGTTGTCTCTGTTCTGGAAGCCCCGTCGAAGTACAGCTGTCACACGGCCTGCTGGACCTGGTCCGCTTCCAATATCTCATCTTCTGGTAGCTCAGTGACCAGCGGGGAGTCTTCAGGCACAGGGTGCGCCGCGAAGAAGTCCGCAATGGCTTGCCCCTTGACGGCTTTTTGCGGTATGTAGGTGATGTCAAACTCCATCAGTAGCACAGCCGACTTGTCGAGGCGCCCCCTTGGGACTGGCTGGGAAAGAATGTATTTGACGGGGTTGGCCCGGGAGATCAGGCTTACTTCGTGTGACAGCATATAGTGTCTCAGCTTCTTGACTGCGCAGACCAAGGCGAGGCAGACCTTCTCAATCGGAGTATATTTGGCCTCTGCCCCCACTAATCTTCGACTGAGGTAATAAAGAGCTTGTTCCTTTCCCTTGTCATTGTTCTGAGCATTGCCCCCAATGAATATTCAGTGGCTGCTATATAAAGAATGAGCGGCCTCCCCTTGACGGGTGCCCCCAACAGACCCATCGCCTTGAGCCAAGCCTCTAGCTAGTTTTCCCTCCCAGTAGGACGCTACTGACTATGCGAGAGGGCCCACATAAACTAGCTTACAAACCGTACAACGGGAATACCCCGCCACCTCTCCCAGGTGGGCCAACACGGACATCGTCGGGCTACGACTAGTGGTTCCATCACAAGGAAAGAGAAAGCTGCTCTTTTGGGATATAAAATAATGCCACAGTGTACAAAATACTTCAAACATGGAGCATATGGAACATGCAATGCATTAGAAATTACATAAACATGCTTTTAAAATCTCCAGGTATATAACGGACTAAGACCACCCAGTTACATACCATAACAGACCAAGGCAGTACCGCTATGCTTAACAGAACTCATACAATTCCACAGTTAAACAGAACTATAACGCACCAGGGCAGGTGCGCTATAGGACTATAACGCACAGAATCGAGGGCGTTAAAATCAACAGACACACAACACAATAGACAAGGACTATAACACAACAAGGGTGGGGTGTTATAGTAATATAACGCGCCTCCCATGGGCCGTTATGCCCACCAGAACGATCAGAATTCACAGTTAAATAGGGGATATAATGTACATAACCAGGGGTGTCATATGGATGTAATGCGTAGGGACAGGGGCGTTAAAGGCCACAGACCATCAACATATAGACAGGGGCTATAACGCACCAGACGTGGCGCGTTAAAGGCACTCGAACTCAAAAATCTACAGAAAACCCGCAGGTTCACGCATGACATAACGCACCCATACTGGGACGTTAACAGATAATAACGGACCTAGAGGAGTCTGTCATGATGGGATATAACGCACCTCTATAGGCACGCCAAATGACTATAACGCACCAGGGTAGGCGCGTTATGTCACCTGGGTTTCGCGACTCCGGAGTTCAGAATCGGAACCCCTTCCCGACCGATCAAAATCGATGGGGAACGCGGCGGAATACAAAACCAACCAATCCTGCCAACCCATACCGACCATTCAAGCCTACGCATGCCACTAGAAATCAAATACGATGCCCATGGAATTGATTTCAATAATTAAAAGATAATTTAAGGCATTAAAAGCTTAAAAATGTACTAAATAGGAATATGCATGAAATACGAGGCAAAGGGTGTTGGACCACGGCGTAAGTGGTACCGGCGGTGTCCTAACGAGATAAGGTTTCCATCCCCCTACCTAGGTGACAACGAAAACGACGAATCGATGGCGAACCGGCGAGAGGGCGACGTGGTGCCTTGCGGCCTGGCTCGACTCCACGCTCTACGAATCGAGGAACGGTGGGCGTCAACGTGATCCTCACAATGTGACCAATCCAACGGTACCTCTCCGGCTTCGATCAGCGACCGTCTGGACCAAAAATTGAGAGAGGCACGTAAATCAAGAAATTAACCTTAAAATCACCTAAAATAAAAAATGCACAGAAAACGAGGAAGATGGCAACGGATGGCGATGCAGAGGGCGTCAACGGATTCCTAGTGAGATGAGGAGTCCGTTCCCCTACCTTTTGTGCTGCGAAGACCGCGAATCGGTGCCGATCGGGCGACAGGGGCCATGTCGTACTTCCACTCGCACGTGTCTCCACGCTCCACGAGCCGAGGGAAGAAGGGTACTGGCGCGATCCTCGCGTCGAAATATCCAGCTCAAGAGTAGCTCGCCAGGTCGTCTCCTAGCCAAAGTGACGTCTGCATGTCCCGAGTAGTGCTGCGTGTCCGGTATCGTCTCTCAGCTGTGTCGCACTGGTCTCGAGCCCTGGTGTCCTCACCACACCGCCTTCAGAAGCCTTCCCGAGGATGATGTCCCTTTGGACGTCTATGTTCGCTGTCTTGCTGGCCAGCACGTCACAGGATCGGAACCGCCACCTGCAACCACCCGGGGTCTAACAACTTGCTGCCTGCCAACCCAAGTTCGGTGCTCCAGGAGTCCTTGTGTAGTTCTTTACCTCCCTGCGTGGAGTGGGCAAAAGAAATCACTGCTGTAATTAATTATTATCACTGTACCGGGAGTTACAGTCTTGGTCAGGACGTCTTCCCCACGCCCTGAGCGTGGAGGTATGCATCTGCTTCCTTGCTTGGTTAGCTTGCTTACTTAGTATTTACTCTTGAGGCCGCTGCTTGTGTGCGTATTAGGTTCCTAGCCAGTTCTTTATATATATACTTCACTGCTACGGTGAGAGAGTGTGACCGTCCCGTGACTCATCCTAGTCACGAGTGTGGAGTTGCCCACCCTAGACTTGCCAGTTTCTCAACCATCTGGATCCGCTTGCTTCCCTTCTCTTAGGGATAGCTGCGAGCTTCCTGTTCTTGTTGTGGGCGTAGACCCTTCTTGGAGGCTCTTGGAGTCGGGCCAAATTAGCTCGGTTGCCTGCGTTGTTGCTGGTCATATTGTCCCCTTAGTCTAGTCACCACCTAGAGGCCCAGGTTCGCACCACGTCCCGCATCAGCGGGTCTCCACCCCAAGGTGTTCGACTCCTCAGCACCCTGCTCAGGCCGTCAACCTCAAGCCTCCACTGAGCCGGCTCCCCACACGAGTCCCCTGACCCGAGGGCATGGCTCCCCAGCACCCGTTCGGGCCTCTCGACCCAAACCTCAGAAGACCAACCGCCCCACTCGGGTTCCCAATCCCTGGTGTGAGGCGTCTCAGCATCCAGACTGGGCATACAATCCTGGGGTTTCTTACGGATAACGTCTGGCATGACTGATCTGCGTCAGGCTCTAGATCTCTCAACATTATCTCAGGGGCACTGCTCCCACAACCTGACAACGTCGATTCCCAGCACTGGTCTGCTTCTATGGAACACGACGACCCCGGCATGGATCGAGGGCCTCCTATCATGCCGTCTGGTCTCACTAGCTCCCAGTCTAGGCTCAAGGCCTCGGGCCACCGGCACCCCGGTACCCCCTACAGTGTCAGCTCTAGGTGCAAGCGCGCCGTTGTGAGCATCTGCAACACTACTATCGGCTCCGATGAAGGCTTACACTCGAGTCACCCAGCCACTGGCCTCTACTATAGACTATGCGTCTTGGGGGCCTATTATGATATTCTCGATGAGTGGCCTCGTGCCACCGGCATTCACAGATCGGGTTTTCTTGGTCTTCCACCTTGGAATGGAATCATCTTTAGATCCCCATAAGAGGCATCGTCGTAGCCATAAAGGCAAGCGACCCGCTGCTGCCACCAGCAACTCCAGCAAGACCATTCTTGTCGGGGACTTACGGATTCACCTAGACAGGGGCGAACCCATTGTACCTCCAGAACAGATCGTCTCTACGGTCCCTACTACCAATGAAAATGAAAAAAAATGCCAAAATTCTAACTTTCCAATCCTCCTTCTCTGTTGAAGAGACCTCCTATCTTCTTTCTAAGTGTGTCCCGACCCTGGGGCCGCTCATCCAGGATTCACTAATAGACCTCCTCTACCCCTCTGGTGAGGGGTCCTCCTCTGTATCTCCTTCTGTATTCACTTTTTCACCTTCTCTTTTCTCTTCGTCTGATTTTAGTAATCATGCTAGTTGTTCTTACTCTTCTAGTTCTAAGAGTCTCGGAGTAGCTATTAGGAAATCCAAGGGTAAGTAGATTCCCTGCAGATTTCTCAAAGAGTTAGCCAAAAGATGCCAAGCTTGTCTAGCCATTCCCGAATTCATAAAAGATCCGATTATCTTGCCAGAAATAGAATACGAAGATTCATGTGTCTTTAATGAAGGTTTTGGTGTCTATGAAATCATGAATGATGAAGACCCTATTGAGGCGAGGGATGAAGAGTACGAAGAATATGAGGACGAGGCTGATGCATTTGCTAGTGGAATGAGAAGGTTTGACGAACCGTCAGCCTCAGTAGAAGAACGAACCAAAAAAATTAATCTGGGTATTGAGGAAGACCCTAGGATTGTCCTCATCAGTCAAAACTTGCCGCCCTCTAAAGAAGAGGCGCTTATTTTAGTTCTTCAAGACTACAAGGACATGTTTGCATGGAGTTATAAGGATATGCCCGGATTAGACCCTGCGCTCGTTAAACATAGACTTACACTTAAGCCAGGGTCCATTCCGGTCAGATAGCGATTGAGGCGCTTCCATCCAAATATGGCATTAAAGATGAAAGAGGAGGTCGATAACCTTCATAAAGCCAGATTTGTTAGAGTCATCCTCTATCCTAATTGGGTGGTGAACATCGTCCCGGTGATGAAGAAGGATGGAAAGGTTAGAATTTTCATAGATTTTCGAGACCTCAACCGTGCGTGTCATAAAGATGACTTTCCCCTCCCTCATATTGATGTGCTAATCGATAATACAGTAGGATATGAGACTCTCTCCTTTATGGATGGATTTTCAGGATACAATCAGATTCGTTTGGCCAAAGAAGATTAGGGAAAGACATATGCCACGCATCCTTGAATCATGTGCCACTAACTTGAATTCGAACCACGTGGCCTACTCACGTGTATTAGAAGAGCTGTATAGAGTATAAGGAATGCGTCGACCCCATGGCTTTCTTGCGTCAACTCCATCTTGCAAATTGGCATTGAATTGCTTGCTACGTCAACTCTATAAAGCCCTTGCATCGACTCCTCATTCAATTGCCTGGAGACAAACTTGTAAGAGTACATGGACGCCATGACTAGCTAGTTGCGTCGACTCCAATTGCATGTGACAAAAAGAAGTCTTGTTGAAGACTACAATTGCGTTGACGCCTTGCGTCTATTGCATTGACGCAGTCTTCAAACTTAAGAGAAAGTTCTCTCATTGTGTTGACTCTAATGCTTAACTGGGTCGACTCCATCAAGGCTGCTGAAGTCACAACAGAGCATTGGCAGATTAGAGTCAACTTCGAATGTCGACTCTTCCTTGAATTCTACTAAATTAAAAAGAACTGTTGACTTCTAACTTGCCAAGTCGACTTGTGGAGAAATGAAGTTGACTTGTATTCTTCTGAATATCTTTGGAGAAATTGGACACTTATCACTGGCCAACACTAGAAAATAGGGTGAGGGAAGCTCTATTACCTCTAAACCAAGGCATAGATACTCTCTCAAGATCTGGTAATCCTCTGCAACTCCGCAGGCTCCGATCCACAACACATTGAAAATCACAATGCCATCCATGAGTCCTCGCGAACACTACCCAACTGGCACTCATCCTTCTGGAGTAGCGCCTACATACCCTTATGCACCAGGGGATGGGCATCGCTTCTCACAAATAGCCACGCTGCCAAAACATGGGATGTGTCTCGCACGAACTTCATGGCACACAAGAGAGGCCAACCCATCCAATCACACAATGCAAGATGACAAAGCTTGGCAAAAGTACGATTCTCTTAGACCGATGAGAACTCAATCATGCCTCTGACAAATTGGAAGAAAACTCTACGCTTGACATGACCTTGATCCTTGCGCAAGCTGGGAACCACACCTTCCAGCAAAACCAACACCTCTATTAGGTCAGCACCTCCGACAACACTCGCCAATTGTTCCGTCAGACCACATTCACAACATCGCCCGATGTACCACCATCATAATTCCTCGAACTGTGACTCACCATGCCAGGAGCCACAACATGAACCATGATCGACACCAACCAACGGTCATCCTCGAGTGCCGAACTGCCACTGCCATATGATCTCGAACCAAATCTAAGGCGACCGCAACCCATTGTCACATAGGAACGCAGGACAAGAGCTTACTTGGACAACTCTGCCCAATCCTGCCTTGAAATCCATAAAAATAACTAGGATCGACACGTTATTTCTGACACCACTGAGCATGATGAGAAAATCATGCTCAACAATCAACAACTCACCCAGAAGATCCTTCGCTCACCCGAGGACAAGTCTCAACCAGAGCGCCCACTCTGCCACTTCGAACCACAATCTCAGTGCCTCTGGGGCTAGATAAACCTCGAATAGGACTGGCCAAAATGATAATAACTCCCTCAGAGCACACTCTCGGCCACTTAACCACAAGCAATCCTCGCCAGCCATCTGACCTCACTGCAAGTTCCTCGAATGCAGCACCGCAATGATGCACGCCTATCGTCAACTCTGCCCAGCACAGCACCATCGGGGCCACCACCTCAAGGGGAGAAAGCTTCTCGATCTCGATCCTCATGACCCACACAGGCATTCCAATGAGGACATCGATCGCTTGCACAGCGCGAACACCGCGCACATAGGCCCTCACACAAGAAACCAAGTAGAATACATGCATAAAACCCTATGCTAGCTATCGAATGTACTGGACCTTACGAGCTTTGGTCACTGTAATATTGCTAATTCCCATGTATGCCCACAACCACAGCTCTGATACCAACTATAATGACCCAAGATCTAGATATCAGGAATAACCTGATACCATTTGAATCTTGGACTGCCCCCCACGAGCCAGAGGGCTTGGAAGGGCTAAAGGGTAGGTGTGGTGTATATAGAAATAGGAAATAAGTAGGACAATTCAATAATTAATAGAAATAAATAACTAACTACAATAGAGTCCCATCTAAAAAAAGTATACTCTAAGATAGGAAAGCGTACCAAATGCTGAGTGAACACTTGGCCCGACGAGGTGGTAACTAAGAACCTCCGCGCAGCACCCTCGAACCTCAAGGAAGAACCGATACACCTGAAAAATAAGGGTGAGCATCGTCTCACTGGCTCAGTAGGGGTCCAACAGAACCCTAACCAAAAATAATGACGGTAGTGAAAAGCAACAACTATAGCAGGAATAGTAACCCGGTGGCCGGTATAACCTTGGCACTACAGCTACTCCTATAGGAACTAAAACTAACACTCCGATCCCTCGATTAGGGGACTACCAGACCACGAACCACCCTAGCTATGCTACCAGGGAACCATCACGACACCTCTATCATGGAGGCCTATCCTCACAGATGAATGTCCACTCTGAGACCATGCGGTCGGAAAACACAATCACGACCTCACTGTCATGAACTCTACACTGCCTAGGGGAAACCCTCGATAACGCCCACTCGAAACATTAGACCTCTACCTTGAGAAAATATTGGGAAACTACACATGAAACCATGTCTCGCAGATGGGAAATAGAACCTCAAGTCACGAGAATCCCACGTCACGTGATGGGAGTACTTGTCCACAAGAAAAAAGGTCGGATGCGCCCTCTGATGACTTCGTCCGCAGCTCAGGTGTCTCCCTACTCGCTCCAGGCGAAAACTAAGACATCATATGATAACCAGGAACATGGAATAAGGACTAGCTGGGGTCGCACTCGTCAGCGTGGTTTCAACAACCCCAGCCATGTGTGCACACATAGACCATGCACCCTAGGTCAGGCCCTCTAGCTGGTTCTTCCCTAAAGCCAGGACTAAGGCTGCGCATAGGGGCCACGCCCTACAGTAACCAACCTAAAAATCATCTCTCTCAGGTAATGCTCTCCACCACCCCCAGTGGGTCTGCACCTGCATGCGTAGGAAAGCTATGACTAGTGGGGGGTCACTGAACGTGAACCCTGAAAATCACGCATGCACCCATCTTAAGTAACGTGAAGTAACAGGTGGCTCAGGACCACCAGACTTGGGACAGTCATCTAGACCTACCAAACCCAACGGTCTTTGAGTCACACGACTCGGGTCAAGACCGTCGTACAGCACGGCCCAACGCCGTCAATCTGGCCTAATCCCTAGGTCTGAAATCACGGTAGCTCGATTCTCAAGGCGGCTCACAAGCCGCTTAGTTAATCCCCTATCCAAGGGAAGAGCGAGAAACCTCTAGCCCCAGGCTGGGTGGTTGGACTCACAGTCCAAGACCATCCACATGGCCCACACGGAAAACACTTTTCGAAAAGCCAATGACGTGCGGGAATAGCCCTCCGCACTCACGCCGACTCACGACAACTCGATCTAGCGAAAGCACGAAAGCCCGGAACACATGGGGTCACCCAGACCCCCAAAACCCACGTGCACGTTAATCGAGGTAACTCGGCACCTCCGACACCCCCAAAAACACGAACATAGAACCCACGGGTGTCCGGGACATCCACGAGGCCGAAGGTCAACCACTGGGTCACAACCGGGTCGACCCGGGGCCAAAACAGTGCGAACGGAACACGCTAACACGGAAGACCAGGTGGCGGTCTTCCCCAGACCGTCACCACAGATGGCGGTCCACTCTGGACCGCTACCCTCATGTAGCGGTCACCTCATGACCGCTACCTGCCAGGGACAACTGGCAGAAGGCGGTCTTCCACCTGACCGCAGCCTGGAGTATGCGGTCAAAGCCTGATTGCAAACTCCCAAGTGGCGGTTCTGGCCTGACCGCCGCCATCAGGTGGCGGTCAGTCGCGGGACTGCTACCTGGAACCGACATGGGGGGCCCAAATGGCACTCTCCAACTAACCGCCAGGGAAGGAGGCGGCCTCTGCAACGATCGCTACCTCCTTCCGAGGTTGAAAACGATGAACTTTGCGGAAAACTCCATTCCACGCCCCATTCACATCCATGTGAAGGGGAAAACAAGGGGAAATCTTTTCCCAGCCTCTCTAGCACCGAGAGGACCCATTCAAACCCCAAAAACGCGATCAAAACGCGAAATCCGGCTCACACCCCAAAATCACACATTTTAACTCCGGCGGGAAAATAAACTCACTTGGCTCGCCTCGGGCTACCAAACTCGCGGGAAATGAACTACACGAGTTAGGGAACCGTCCCCCTACCTCCACCGAAGATTCTACGCGCTGAGGATGCCGATCCGCCGCGAAAACATCGCTAGACCTCCTCCGGGCTCGCGATCCCGCGAACCGCCACCACCTCCGCCATCCTCGTCCTTCGTGCATTGCTCCTCGCCCCACGAGCGTCGCCGCCCCGCCCTCGTCTGCCTCCGTCGGCCGCCCGGAGAAGAGGGGGAGAGGGGAGAACGTGAGAGGAGAGAGGGAGAGGGAGAAATGAGAGATGAGGGAGAGAGAAAGGGGTTTAATATATAAAAAATCTGAAAAATTTAAAAATACAAAAATAGAAAAAAATACTCCCACGATCCTCGGAAAACGTGCAACGCGTTGTTAACGTCCCGGAGTTAGAAAACTCCATTGGCTCTGGCCGTTATTTGGCCTTAGTGAGCTGTGGTAGATGTTCTGCCCCGAGATGATGAGATGTGGGGTCCCCGGTACCTCTTATGAGGTAACCTGAGGCTTTGGTGGTCTGAGTAGACCCGTCCTTGACTTTCAACCGACTTCTTCATGCACATGATCAGAGTTCGGTAATATTTAAGACGTCAACAAATGCCCCCCAGTCGTGGATGTCACGAGTGAGGGATGAACAGAGCAAGGTCCACGGATGTACTTCCTTCATCGAGACCTTTACAAGTGGGGTCCACTTCATTTGGCATCTTGAGTCAGTGACATGGCTCGGTCCATGATTCAGTGACACATGTGACTGCTGAGTCAGTGGCATCCCGTTAAGTCAGTGACGTGCATTGTCGGCTTGAATCAGTGGCTCTTTAGGGCCCTAATTCGGTGGCACGGCTGACTGATGATTCAGTGGTGTCTTGGCCACTGATTCGGTGGCGTCTTGACCGCTGATTCGGTGGCGTCTTGACACCCTGATTCGGTGGCAGGAATGACCGAAAGGCGGAGCGGTGAGTCAGTGATTGCAGCACCGACTCACCCTCCCCCTTATTTTCTTTTTAAACCCTGTCGCAGGGTTTTCTTCAACCCTTCATGTTCTTGATCCTCCCGATCCCTTCTTCAGCGGCGGCGAGGGTTTTTCTTCCGACAACAAGAGCCTCCTCTTGGCGACAGTGGCCATCTTCTTTAACGGTGACGGCTTCCAAGTGGCAGATGAGCCTTCTCTCCCCCTCCTCTTTGTCGAACGGCGAAGGCGGTGGGCTGTTCTTTCCCCCTTCCTTCTTCTTCACCGCGGTGAGATAGTGGCCATCATGGGGTTTTCGGATTAGTGGCGCCATAGCGGAGCAACTCGGGGAGTGGGCTTCGACGCCCATTCATTAGCTTTCAAAGGGGCTCGCCCCTCTTCACTTAATGGCTTCGGGGAGGTTCCTTGTAGGCTAGCCCTCGGAACTGGCATTCCCCATTGTCCATTCGGCCTAGGTGTACCACCTATGACCCTATTTTTAGGGACCGTCCCACCTTAGTGTGTGGATGTGCTCCCGTATTGTTCTGGGACACGACTAAGGGGAGACTTTGACGAATTTTCTTCAGAAATTTTCTCTGATCATAGTGTCTCTCTTTTTTTTAATTTCATTGCCCCTTTTTATTGCAGGTAGAGTGATGGCTTTAACAGTTTCTTCCACAGTTGTACAAGGGACCGATGCTCCATCCGATGTGCGTCCGGCCGTCACATGGTAGAACATTAACGACCTCGACCAAGGCCGGAGATGCATAGTAGTGGTATCAGAATCATCTGACTCAGAAACAAATTCTATGGACGTTGAACGACTGACTCTTTCAGATAGAGGCCAGTTTTCATTTGGACGAGGCCAAGGCTATAGAGTAGACTTCCCGAAAGATAAGCACCTAATGTCTTTTCTCAACCACTTCAATCTTATGGGGAAGCGAGACATTGTAGCCATTCGGGCTGCTGAGCACAGTATACTCTTGGGCCGCAACAGCATGCTCGACTCGGTAGTGAGGAGTGAGCCAATTTACTTTTCAGGAGAAGCCCGCGAGTGGGGAGCTGTTACCGGTGTGCTAGAACTAACTCCTGATCAAGGGTTGCTGACTAATATAAATTAATTTGTTGTCCACTGATATATGTTATTTATTTGTGCTTGTGTGTTGCAGGGACTGATATAGACTCGCATTTCTTGGACCCAGGTGATAGCTACCTACGATGTACTGCTCGACTTTCAGAGGGCGAGAGTGGTGGCGATGGGGTTCGGTCCCTTCCTCAGCATAGAGCCGGTATGCCCTGACTTAGTTCTGATTCAGATGCTGAGAGAGAGGTGGTACAGGGCTAGTCGAGCATTTCTAATGCCCTGGGGGCACATGGTGCCGACCCTAGAGGATGGCACTAGGATTACTGGGCTGAGGGTAGATGGGGAGGCTGTGAGCGGGGTGACCATCCCGGACTACGGTGAGCTAGCACAGAGACTTTTAGGCATAGATACAGTGTACAAGCCTCCTTGAAGGACAATCAGCCGCGCTGACCTGACGAAGGTCATGGGGTTGGGAGATGCTCGACAGAGGTCTGGAGATTCGTTGACAGAGTACGCAGAGCATCTGACCGAGAGAGCTCGGGCCACCTACTATCAAGATCCAACTGAGAGAAAGAGAGAGAGAGTAGACATAGATCTGAGGAGATTCTTGCTTTTGATGCTCAGGAGGTTACTGCTGGGGATGAAGGGAGATGACATCAACTGTCGATTCCTGAGCGTCCTGGAGGACCTGGAGGGAGTGGGGAGGTACGCTTGGGGAGTCGCCTTGCTGGCGCACTTATTAGTTGACCTGTCTACGGGGACAGGTCGTAAGACGACCGTCAGCGACTTTTCACCTTTTCTTCAGGTATGCATTTTTTTGTTATTAAATGCTTATGATGATTATTTATGATTATGATTGATGTATGTGACAGATGAAATGCTAATCAATGTAGGTGTGGAGCCACCTCTACATGTCTATGGATCGAGTCAGCTTCCGACCCGGAGACGAGGCTGCCTACCCACTAGCGCGGTGTTGGTTACCAGACATGACCGGAGCACCTCATGCGTATGAGCTGATGGCCGTGAGACGAGAGCTCCGAGACTATCCTCCCTCACTAGTACGTATGCAAATATGATGCATTCTATTCTTATTTCCTACTATATGTAATGGCATGATAAATTATATGTAGGTTGTATGGAGACCATATGAGGGGATGCCCGATGAGGGCCAGCCGTGGGTCATAGCGGGCTGACCTCACTTTGGGCATGACATTTGGGTTCACTGCCTGAGCGAGATCGAGCCGCTACGACTTCGGCTGCTGATGAGGACACTCGGCCTACACCAGGAGTGGGTCGAGGTAGACGATCCTCACCGGATTGGGTGAAAATCTCGAGGATGGACAAGGCCGATAGACTAGTGGCTATGGTTTCCCGAGCAGTTCGCTGACTGGCAGAGAGGTGGGACCCCAGTCGTCTCTCATGCCCCTAGATAGTTTGGCCTACCTTCAGCGTTATTGGGAGACATACACACGGTACCTCCTGTGCCTTGATCAGCGGCCGTTTCGATCAAAATCGAGAGAAGGGAAGAAAAATCTCAAATTAGGCCTAAATTTAACCAAAAAGAGATTTGCACGGAAAATGAGGTAAACGTCCGCCATTCGTGACGCATGAGGCGTCAAAATGCTCCTGGCAAGACGATGATCACATTCCCCTACCTCGATCGCGACGAAACCCGCCAGGAAAATCATGTTTTGGGGATCGAGCGCCTGATCTAATGTTTCATCACGTTTTTCGGTGATTTGAGGGCACCATGGGATGCCTAGGGGCTTGGGAGAGGGTTTCCCCATCACCCGGGGGTGATCGGGGAGTGGAATGGCGATTTCCGCCGTGATTCACGGTTCTCGATTTTCTGGGAAGAAAATTATCCTCACAGGAGCCGTTTTTGGTTTAGGCGGCCCTAAGGAGGACCGCCTACCGACCAGGGAGTGTAGGTAGGGTAAGCGGTCGATCGAATGACCGTTTCACCCTACGGCGGCCAAGAGGCTGACTGTTTTTCCCGCGGAGTCAGCATGACTCCCGAGGCATTCTGACCATTGAGTTTTGACCATTGAATAGTTTTGGGGCTTAGCGATCATGAGATGACCATTTACCCAGGTTTGGCGGTCCCAAGGGAGATCGTTTTTAGTCCCCAATGGTCACAACGTGACCGTTTCATCATCCGTGCAGTTCGGTGGCATGGCGACCCCAAGGGGACCGCTTAGCTCCTGAAGCAGCCCAACGGTGGACCGCTTAGGTCTTAAACAGTCTGGAGGAGACCGTTTATCTCCTTTGAGCGGGGGACGGTAGGCGACCGCCCAGCCTTCTCACGTGGTCCAGGGAGGACCGTCTCTCTCCTTAAGGTGGTCCAACATTTGACCATTTGTACCAGGGACGGTCCAGAGTGGACCGCCTCCTGTGTTCTATCCGACTGATGTCCGTTTCTTACTGCTTCAGATCTCGGGTGAGTGGATCTCGATCCACGTGCCGACTTATGGTCCAACTGATGCTGGGCATCGTGTGGGGACCATGTGTTAGGGTGCCGTGGGATCCCGGGAGGTGGTGTGTTCTCGGATTGTGTCACCGTGAGTCGGTGTCGGTGCGAGGAGAGGTCCTTGTACCTTGCCTGATTCGGGCACAATTTTATGTAGCTAGAGAGTCTAATCCTTCAGTGACCCTCCATTAGTCGTAGCCTTCCGACACGCGTGTGGTCCCACCAGAGAGTGGTGGCGAGGCTACCCGAGAGAGACGGCTTTAGGCTGGTTGCCGTGGGCCTCCTACTGTGGCGGCTCAAGTCCGGGCAGGGAGGAAGAACCAGCTAGAGGGCCTGACGTAGTGCAGTCAGTCAGTGTGTGCACACGTGATCGGGGACTTCAGATGCTTGCTGATGAGCACAACCCCGACTAGGCCCTTGTCAGTGTTACTTGTGAGTGTGTCTCAGTCTCTGCCTGGGCCGAGTAGGGAGACACTGCGGTGTGGTGTAAGTAGTCAGGGGACGCGTCCAGCTATTCTTCTAGTGGGAGGTATTCCTATCTTTGTCAGGTAGCGACTCTTGATTTTCACTGTGGCGTGTGTCTCGGTTTTCCACCGTGAGACCAGTGTCAGACGTAGCAGGGCTTTTTCGTTTATTTATTCCTACAGTGCTCAGTTCTACGTCTTGCGTAGTACTCGCTTTTAGCTGCTTTGCGTTGCAGTTTCTCATTTTGCGAGGTGGAGATCCGAGTGATCCCTACTGAGCCTTTTGTTATGAGGCTCATTCCCTGCATTTTTATGCATTTCAGGTGAGGCGAGGCTACAGAGGAGTGTGTCTGAGGCTCCATGTGGTTCTAGTGCCCAGGGTTAGTTACCAGTTTTCAGGATCAGGTCTAGAGCCAGACTCCTCCATTGAGAGACACATTTCCCTCTTTTGTTCCTACTTTCTTTAAGTTCTTTGCTTTCTACTTTGAAGTTTCACTGTAAGCTGTGTATCAGCAGAGCAAGCTGTGGTGCTCAGCAAGCAAGGGTGTTCCTCGGTTAGCAAGCTATGAGGCTCAGCTGTGTGTTAGGGATTTCTATCCCCGAAGCTGTTTATCAGCAGTGTTCAAGCTGTGAGCCAGCAGTAAGCCACACTCTGGTTAGAGTGTGGGGTGGATGTAGGTGAAAACTAAACCACCTAAAATCGTTGTCCAGTGTGTTTGTTCTTGTGTCTTGTGTGTTTGCATTCCATCTTCTCATTGGTTAGATGTATGCTTAGGATTGCTAAGTCATGCATGTGTTTCACTATCTAAACTGGTCATCTGGTTTCCTTGCTTAAGTCATGCATCCAGTAGGTGTATAAAAAGGGGTGGCTGGAAGTATAGGTTACCACCTATATGGAATTCCACCTCTTGCGTGAGGAGAGCCTCCGCCAGGTGCCTCGTCTAGATGTTGGACTGATGGTTGATGGATACAGCTATATTCTCCTATGTCTAGCCATTACTATTGGTTAATGCGAAACTCACTCCTATCTTGATTGCGTCTGGAGCTTTTCGTCCTTCATACTGCTTGCCCCTCTGCATCTAGCTTCAGTTAGTCTAGTCACATTGCCTTGTTGTTCTTCATTGCTGTCAGATCATTTTTATTCTGCACCTATTACTATATCTTCTCGAGTGATACTAAAACTTGGGGTAGATCTATTCACCCCCCCTCTAGATCTATGTTCATCTGTGTGACGCCCATCCTACACTTGGTATCATAGCCTACCTCTCCCGCAGGGCTTCACATCTCGGAGAGTCTAGATGATGTATGGTAGAGGGTTAACCACTGAGGGTTACTCAACTAGTAAGCCTCTGTTCTTTGATGGATCAAACAATGCTTATTGGAAGAACCATATACAGGTCTTCCTCAGGGCCAAAGACTATGAAATCTGGAAGGTGGTTAGCAAAGGCCCGTTTGAATTGCCTAAGGATGAACAACTTTGGACCAAAGAGCAGATCCGTAGGTCCACCCTAAATTGGAGCGCTGTCAACGCCATGCAGTATGCCCTTCACCCCACCAAGTTCTCTAGAGTCTCCTCATGTTTCACAGCCAAAGAAATGTGGGACAAATTGGAGGTGATATATGAAGGGAATTCTTAGGTTTGAGACTATGGAAAATATACTAGTCTCAAAATATGAAGCATTCAAGATGAAGTCTGATGAGTCTATCTCAGAGATGTATGCTCATCTCATGGTTCTCACCAACAGTCTGAGAAGCTTAGGAAAGGTCTATATTGTGTACGAGATGGTTAGGAAGGTCTTTAGGTCCCTGACCCCTGTCTGGCACACCAAGGCAACTGTCGTGGAGGAGTCTAGGAACCTTGCTACGACTTCAGTAGATGAACTCATTAGTTCTCTCATGACTTATGAGTTGAACCTTAAGAGGGCCGATGAGTTTGAGAAGAAGAAAAAATTCTTGGCTCTTAAAGTTACTTCTAGCAACAAAGGGTCATCCAGCGAGCATAGCTCTGACAGTTCTGAAGAAGATCAAGATGAATTTGCCATGCTCACTAGGAATACCATCCACAAGCTGTGACGACTCTACCTCTACCTTGGTCATGCGGGAAACTTGGCCTCGAGCTCTCTACCTACCCACACTCGCTGACCGTGGTAGTGGCAGATATTGCCCCTGCTGCTGAAACTGTTGCTGTGGGTACTGCTGCTGCTGCTGCGAAAACTGGGGTGGCTGACGCGGCCGCTGTCAATAGTCACGCGTCATGTGTCCTGGCTGATCACATCCAAAACAGATCACCGGCATCGTACACTACCTGCCTAGATGTGACTCGCCACAAAGGGAATACCCCGCACGAGAACCACTGACTGACCCCTGCCGCTGCAAAGGTGCCGACTGCTGAACACTGCCCGAAGAAGCCTGCTGCTGCTCTCGACCCTCCTTCTTCTTCTTTTGGAAACCCTTCCTAAAGAACCTCTTGATCTTGGCACCAAAAGATGCAAAACCCGTCGCTGATGCCACCGGAGTCAAAGCTCCCAAACTACCAGAAGGATGCTTGAACGTGCTCTGCTGCTGGGTAGTCATCTGGTGGCTGCGGCCTGACAAGGACTGCCCCTAGCTAATGGGTCCTCGAGTCCTCTGCATATCCGGTTCCAAAGACGCCGCTACACGAGAAGCTGTCTCCAAATCAATGGCAGCGTTCACAATCAAATGGTGCCTCAGCTCCTGCCTCAAGCCCTGGACGAACTGCTTGGTCTTCGCCCTCTCATGCTCCATGATGTGAGGTGCATAACGACCCAGCATAACAAATCGGGCCCTGTACTATAACACGGACATGTCGCCCTGTACCAGCTCCAGAAAATGACGCATCCTCTGTGTAGCAACATACTCTGGGCAGTAAGCATGCTCGAAAGCACTAACAAAGTCACTCCACAAGATCTGCTCAAGGGGGTGAGACTGAAAAGATGTCTTCCACTCAGAAGCCCACCACTCTCGAGCCGTGTCCTGCAACTGATTGCAAGCTAACATCACCCTATCCTCTGCAGTACACCGCATGGAACTGAACAGCCGCTCCATCTCATCAAGCCATCTTCGAGCTAAATTAGGGTCTGGCTGGCCATCATAGTAAGGTGAATGGAACTGGATGAAATCCCTCACTGCACGGCTTGGCCCACCCCTGGTCGACGAGCCCTCACCAGCCTCTCCGCTGAACTGCTACGACATAAGCTAGTACATGTCACAAAAGAAATCCTCGGCCCCCGAAATCCTCACAATATCCACTGCCTCGGTGGCTGCCGGTGCCACTCTACTTTGCTCCTCCTACTCCTGCTGATCCTCCTACTGGATCTCCTGAACCTCTGCCGACTGTCCTTGCTGAGAGTGAGTCCTCCACCTCGGCGCCATGCTCACTCCTGAAGCAAAAGACAGAAAACACAGAAATGGTAAGGTCAACAAAAACACACGGTGTCTGATGCCAGCATCAACTGCACATCATTGCTGTGGACTAGTGGACCACTACAATAACTTATGATTCTCGTATAATCTCACAACCGCGCTCTGATACCAGCTGTAATGACCCAAGAATCTGATTACTGGGAAGGCCAGATAACTCGAGACTCGAACCGCCACCCACGAGCCCGAAGACTCAGAAGGGTTGAAAGGATGGTGTGGAGACTACACAACTATAGCAAATAATTGTAGAAAATAAAGCAGTTTATTGTTACTGGGTAGGCCCTGGCTCCATGAAAATTGGGTCGTCCCTTCAACCCTCCATCAATGCATCAAATACACCAAACATGGAGAATAGCATACGGTCTTTGCAGACTTATCTCCATTCACTCCCGCGGAGTGCAATCTAGCTGATGCTGCTCTTTACTTTAAGGGGATCAGCCCCTATGCTGTGATCACAAGCAAGAGCAATGGCTGGCTCTCAGAAGAAGAAGAGGATGACCTCTTCTCTATTGACAAGGAGAAGGCCAAAGTTAATCAGCTACGTCTCCACACCAAGTCGACCATCGATTGCCCTGAGAGGTGTAAAGTCAATTTTGAGGCTAATCTCGTCAGTCGAGCAATCGGCAAGAGCATATGCCTACTGCCAAACTGCATCCAACTCGCATATGCCTCAGATGAGCACAGGGTTGAGTAGCTCATGACGTTTATCGTCACTTACAGGCGATGACACAGGCCCAAGAAGAAGGCTAGTAGGGATAAGTCCATTGTTGTCCACAAAGGAGACATGGTCCCTCCAGTCCCACCGGAAGATGACTTCGGATGGTCTAGGCAAGCTGACCACACCTCTGAAGCCGTCCAAGTTTTGGACAACCTACCACCTCACATCCGGGAAATGTGCCTCAAGTAGCAAATCCCCCAATGTCAAGGCTCCGTACAGCAGAGCTATTTCCACAATTTGTAGACACCTTCACAAGTCCGGGGGCAACCCCCATTCTTCTATAAGGACACCAGGGGGCTCGGCTACGACCAAGACTCAGACTTTCATGTCTACCATGCGGTCCATGTCGTAGGTCCGATGCAGCCAGCCATCGACTCAGTAGCTATCAACACCAAGTTCGACAGCTCGGGAGATGAGGGAGAGGACATTTTAATCCCACTCCCTGCCACAACCAGTACCCCAGTCCCAACATTCGATGAGGTTTCCTCGCCCGTCTGTGGAAATGGTGAGACAAAAGAGACCCCTGGAGCCTCCCAGCCAACATGCGATCCCAGTTTGCCAGGCTTTCCCCATGTGGAAGGCCCTCATGACAAAGACTGCAAAGCGTCACTGGCATTGGTAGGCAACTCTAACCAAGCCTCTGGGACGCCAGGCGACAGCTAGCCCGATAGGGAGGGCCAAGGACAACCTCAGTCTGGGCCTAGCAACGACAGTCCTTCAGTCCCCTTAACCTTAACTGTTGGCTCTGAGAACCCCCGGGTGTACGAAGCTGACACTGATGACAAAGACTTCATCGACTTCCACCCAGCACCTCCTGAGTGGGAGGATGGTGGTCAGGCAACAGTTGATGAGCTCATCAAAATTAATCTGGGTGAAGATGAAGCCCCTCGACCAACATTCCTCAGTGCTCTCCTCACCAAGACAGAAAGGCAGGACTACAAGCAACTCCTGCTCGAATACAAAGACTGCTTCGCCTGGGCATACAAAGAGATGCCAGGGTTAAATCCCTCCGTAGTAGAGCATGACCTGGCCATATCTCCCTTAGCCACTCCAGTCAAACAGCCCCAGTGGCGCATGCACCACGAGTTGGAACTCCAGGTTGCGACCGAGGTCAACAAAATGATGGAGGTCGACTTCATCGAGCCATGCATCTACCTGATCTGGCTCGCCAACATTGTCCCAGTCAAAAAGAAAAATGGTCAGGCAACTAGACCTACAACTACAACGATCCCTGAGTCCTACGACTCTGAGTCAGGATCATCGCACATAGCGGGACAAGTCGTCAATAGGTCTAATCCTAAGCCAGGGAAAACAACGCTCTGAGAAAATGATACATGGAAACCTGAGGGGACATCGAGAACCCTCAGCACTCCTGGACACGTAAGACGAGGTAAAATGATACCTCGAGACATCCAGAACATGGTCTCGAATTGGACAAAGCTGTCAAGACACAACAAGGCTACCTGTTAACTATTGGGTGACCCCGAGTTGACTGGAACCCAACAATGACGACACATACACAACATGCACAAACACTCCTGGCCGTCCCATCATGGTCACTGCCCTCATAGGATGTCAATAGACACCCACGGGTCACGGGCAACCCACGAGATCAAGCCAAGACAAGCAGAAACTGGAGCGGTGGACAACCACAACACTCTGGGCAAAGCGAACCATCACTCAACTGCTAGGCGAACCCGATAGTCAAGGCATAGTCGCTACGCAACTAGAGACAAAGACACTGGTAGTTCTAGATTGAGTCATTATGGTACTATCGCAGTGAAGGAAAAGACCACACCCAGTCACCTAAACTGACCGATCCAGACAATCACCAACAGACAGACACCGCCCTAGAACATGACCTAAGACTGACCAATGCACGAATAGACCAACGGCCATCACGGCCAACAACAAGACTATAACGCACCAACATAGGGGCGTTACCTGCTATAACAGACCACAGGAGGGGCGTTATGGCAGACAGACCCAAGACTCCAATACAGACAATATAACGCACCAAGACAGGAGCATTATATCAACATAACGCACCAGGACAGGCGTGTTATGGCCAAAAGACCAAAACTCAAGCCAAGAGGACTATAACAGACCTCCATAGGTGCGTTATACTAGCTTAACGCGCTAGGACGAGGGCGTTATATCCATGAACCCAAAATAGATAACAAGGGCAAAAGGCATATAACAGACCAAGCTGAGTCTGTCATATCCACATAACGCATAGGGTTAGGCGTGTTATATCAACTGCTATACCCAAACAAAATGTCAGTCAAACACACCATAACGGACCTACACCGGGGCGTTATATGATCATAACGCACAAGGAGGTGTCCGTTATGCCTAACCGACTGACACGATCTTCGAGGCAACACGGTCGTCGAGGGTCTGACACAGCAGCAGGCCTCAAAAATAACCCGAATATAATGCGCCTAAACAGGGGCATTATACTCAAATAACGGAACAGGTCTGGTCAGTTATGCTCCACGACCTTGAAAGATAAAAAACCATGAACCATAACGGTCTATCGATGGACCGTTATGCCTATAACGATCTCTAGTAGGACCGTTAAACCAATCCGGTGACTAAAATGGTAGAACGGCTGAATCGGCCCGTTCCATGCCCCATGCACACTGTAGCACAGGGGAAATACACCCAATCGACAGGAAATGACCATACAACGCCTCCAGAGTCGAAAAATGGCACATGCAACCACTAAAATGCAAGATCGGGGCGATTCTGATGAATCGACCCAAATCGAGTCACTGGGTTTTTCGGACTCCTACTGGCCCCAAATGACGACTGATCGACACGAAACTGGTGGGGTTGGGATCCTGACATCCCCCCCCCCACCCCCCCCCCCCCCAACCCCCCCCCCCCCCCCCCCCCCCCACCCCCCCCCCCCCCCCCCCCCCCCGGGGGGGGGGGGGCCCCCCGCCAACACAGACTTTAAGCAGGTGCATGGTGGGAAAATTGACTTCACCAAACCAACACATGTTGAAACCCGCACAAACACTTTTCGTCCAATAAAAAAAAGTGTAGAGACAGAAATCTGATTTTTATGTCACATATCACCTTCTCTATTTATTTGTTGAAAAAGTCATCTGGCACCCGTGAAAGCCTGCAATACTAGAAGCAAAGGGCGTCAGAAGAAGTTCTGGGCGTTATCCCAGAGGACAACCCTCTGATGCTTAAGTCAGCAATGGTTTCAAGAGAAGAGCAGACAAGAGCAAAGGAGAGAGAAGAATGGATGTTATAGTAGGAGTCCCGAGAGACGTGTTGATCCTCCAGATGAGTGCTCGCTACTGTCAGTGGTCACTCAGAGAGTGCTCATTGGGTGGTAAGGTCGTGCAGGAAGGATTCTCTTTTCGGGCGTAGACGGGCGTGACCTCTCTTTCACTGTAGCAAGACTAGTAGCTCTATCCTCTGTGTATAGCTTTTGGCAGAAATTCCACTGTGTCCCTCTCTTCTCTACCCAGGTCCCTTTTATAGGGGGTTGTCCTGATGTCGAAGGCCAATCCCTTAGTAAAGAAGGGCGTAAGTAGTGGAGTAATATTCTCCGCAAATGTTATGGGAGTTTCCCGTTGAGGGGCGGCTACCCCAGAGTTGGCCGATCCCTGGGCAAATCTTACGACACTTGTGGGGCTTGCTCGCCTGTTACGGGGTCGAATCCAATATCGTGGGGGGTAACGGTCAGTCGCCAGAGGGTCTTCTGATGGTTATTACGCCTAGGCCAAAGCCCTTCTTGCGTAGTCGCATCTGATGTCGAGTCGTATTAGTCCGCACCTACATGGGCCGTAGTCGTCAAGTGCCCTTGAGTGCGTGGTTGGCCCTAGGCCAAGTTGGGCTTGTTGTAGATGGGCTCTTTATGGGCCGAGCCAGATTTACCCTACTCACTAGTCCCCCTACTCTCAGTCGTCGAGCTCTTTGCATGGAACTGAGAGTCGAGCATGAGAGAGTTGATTGGAGGGATGATCTTCGAGGGTGATTTCCTCGTATCATCGAAGCCAGTGGTCCCAGTCGTATGCTTGGCACGCAAGGTGCTCCTGGCGGTGGCAGGTGCCACTCCGATAATCATGACACACATCTTGTCATTTGGGAGCGCGAGCTTCGAATGGGCGTCTGAGCCTGACGACCGTATCATGACAGCGACTGTAATGTCCCAGGTTTTTCAGATATTTTTCAGATCAAGATCTGTGAGTTTCGGGTTATCTTCGGGGGTCCCGGAGCACGTTTTGTGGTTTACGCGTGTTTTTCCCTAATGGATCTTCAGAATCCCGTACAGGGCAAACTGTTGCATTCTCCTACTCTGGAACGGTACCAGTGCGTCAAGCGTGATCCGAGGATCGAGAACATGATTTTTCTCAATTTTTCATATTTTTTAATTTTTTTAGATTTCCTATAACGTGTTCCGGGACTACCCCACTTTTTCTTTTCTTTTCCCTCTTCTTCTTTTTCTCTCCTTCTTCCTCTTTCTTCCCGTTGGAGACCCCTGCTCGGGTGCCATTATGACTGAACTGTTGAGCGATCTGGTGCCGGGCCCCCCGGTGGGACTAGAGTGACTGGGCAGTCAGGTGCCAGGGGCACCGTTGTTACTAAAGTGGCTGGCGGTTGGGTGCCGGGGACATCGTTGTGACCGAAGTGGCTGGCAGTCGTGTGTCGGGGGCACCATTGTGACTGAAGTGGTTGGCAGTCAGGTGCCAGGGACACTGTTGTGACTGAAGTGGCCAGCAGTCGGGTGTCGGGGGTACCATTGTGACTGAAGTGGCTGGCAGTCGGGTGCTGGGGACACCGTTGTGACTGAAGTGGCTGGCAGTTGGGAGTCGGGGGCACCGTTGTGACTGAAGCGACTGGCAGTCGGGTGCTGAGGGCACCGTTCTGACTGAAGGAGCTGAGTGATCGGGTGTCGAGGGCACCGTTGTGACTAGAGTGGCTGGCAGTCAGGTGTCGGGTGCACCATTGTGACTTAGTGGTCGAGCGATCAGATTTCACAGGACCCGATGTGACTTGAGTGACTGGCAGTCGGGTGTCGGGGGCACCATTGTGACTGAATTGTTGAGCGATCTGGAGCCGGGGGCACCATTGTGACTGAACTGTTGAGTGATCTGGTGCCGGGGCCCCCGATGGGACTAGAGTGACTGGGCAGTCGGGTGCCAGGGGCACCGTTGTAAGTAAAGTGGCTGGTGGTCGGGTGCCTGGGACACCGTTGTGACTGAAGTGGCTGGCTGTCATGTGCCAGGGGCACCATTGTGACTGAAGTGGTTGGCAGTCGGGTGCCGGGGACACCGTTGTGACTGAAGTGGTTGGCAGTCGGGTGCCGAGGGCACCGTTGTGACTGAGTGGCTGGCAATCGGGTGCCAGGGGCACCGTTGTGACTGAAGTGCTTGACAGTCGGGTGCCAGGGGCACTGTTGTGACTGTAGTTGATGGGCGGCACTGGACCTTGATCCATATGTTCGGGGCTCGTTGATAGAGGCAGGGGCCTGACGCTTCATCTTGCTCCAGGACTTGTGAAGTACACCTATTATCTGTGTAACAGCACTGAGGGCACGCTTATCAAGGTGGCACCGGAGTGACACACGATCATCGAGTCGGGGAACCAGGCTGGACGCCTCGATTGAGCCATGTCTGATGATGTGCGACCGTTGGGACAGAGACTGGATCGGGTGCTCTCATCGAACAATGTCCATGTCGTGTGCGAATGTCGAGGCAGAGATCGGGCAGGGTGCCTCGATCAAGTGACGACTAAGAGTGCACGATTATTGAGGCAGGGACTGGTAGGGGCACTCTCATGAAGCGGCATCTGGGCCATGCATGAATTTCAAGGCAGGGTCGAGCTGGGTGTTCCCGTAGAGCGACGTTTGGGGGCGCATGACTATCCAGGCAGGGCTCGGGTAGAGTGCTTTCACCGAGAGGCATCAGGGTCATGCATGACTATCGAGGTAGGACTCGGGCAGAGTGCTTTCACCACGCAAGATCTGGAGTTATGCACGATTATCGAGCCAACATACGTCCATCACAACAAGGGGCCAGAGGTGGGTGTTTGGGCTAGACACCGTAGGAGGGATGCTCATGCGGCATGCCCTCGGCGTGAGCCTAGCAAACACACACACAAATCTCCTTAGCGCTTCTTTGCTCCTTGATGCTTGAGGCATGATTACATGCATTGTGATCCATATGGACCTCATGCTCCTAAGGGTTAGGCATATGCGGGGGAGGGATTTGTGTCATCATCTTTCTGTTACCCACATAGGCGAGAGTAAAGGGACTGATACTTTGGCTGACTGGAAGTGGGAATGATGGCCTCGAGAGTTCCCAAAAGAAGGGATCAAAAGGATCGAGGAAGGATGGGTTTTTGGGGAAGTGTGCCTCTTTCGACACTTGGCATGTGAATACCCCATCAATAAGCTCTCCTAGGTGGGTTGGGTCTTTGCTAACAGGCGGAGCCCATAACATGGTGGGTCCCTCGATTGGGGCTGAGCATAGGGAAGCATATGGGTCAATCCCTAGGATGGGTGCTAGTCCCAATGGACTTGTGGGGGTGGGTGTGGGATGTGATGGGTGGTTGACAGTGGAGTAGGAGGGGAAGGAGTTAGGTTGGTGCCATGGTTCCCACTCAGTGGGATCAAAGGGATCAAAGAAAGTGGGGCGTGGGATGGTAAGGTCTTCCTCCACAAGCTCCTATATCACAAGTTCCTCATCGTGTTAGGGGTTATCTCTAAGTGTGAAGGGAGATGGGACATTGGCCTCAATGGGGTGGCTTGACTTCCTACCCAAGACAACAAGCTCCAGATTGTGGACAAGTTCGAGCTCCTCTGGAATAGGGAGGAATAAAAGGATGTCACTAGTGTAGCAACCCACGGTGCAGACTGAGGTGATGGACCCGACACATAGGTGAATGAGGTCAAGGCTCTTAGGTCAGTTGGTCCCTAGAGTCAACATGCTAATCAGCTCAAGTTGCCATTCTAGGCCCTTGATAAGATCATCCAAAATCTCCACATTGTAGCAAGATTGAATGGTGGTGCGATGGGAAGTGAGGGGCACCATAGGGAGGTTTTGCTCCATAGGAGCGAAGATGTGGGCCATAATATCTTGAACTGGGCTCTCCTTTAGAAAACTAATAAGGGGTCCACTTAAGATGAGCTCGGTCCCAAGTAGAGGGGATGGCACAGAGTGAAGATCAAAATGTAAGATTTCTTCCTCAATTTGGGCATGGGTTTCCTCCAAGGTGGGGATAGGGACCGAGGTGTTCTCTATTTCCAGGTGGTCAAGTGTATGGACCACGACTTCCTCGTACTCCTTGGCCGATTGTAGGGGAGCCTCAAAGATCTCAAGGGTGCCCACGTCTTCCTTTTGGAGGGTGGGGTGCTCTTCCTCTATGAGTAAGATGGGGATGTCTTGTGCGGGTGAGACGATAGCGGCCAAAGGAGGGTGCATCCGGGGTGGTGGGCTTTTGCAGGATTGGGTTGGGTTAGGGAGGGGGAGTACTGGGGGCCTATGATGGGGTCGAGTTGGGGTAGGAAGTGGGAGGTGGGTTGGGTGAGGCAGTTTGGGTTGGTTGGTCTTGGAAGGTATCCTCTTCATGGGGGTAGGTGGAAGGGTAGAGGTGGCAGTTGGGGTAGGATCAGTAGGGAGCGGTGGTGATGGTTGAGGGAGTTTAGGCGGGCTGGGGTTAGGGGTTGTGCCCTTCATGGGGGCAAGTGGTGGGGCAGAGGCGGGGGGCAAATGGGTTTGTGAAGAGAGGGTTGTGGTGAGGACTAGGTGGCAGGGGGTAGATGTGGTGGTCGGGGTAGGGCTGGTAGGGAGCCGTGGTGATTGAGCCATTAGGGTGGTCTTAGGCTGGGCGGGTGGGATCGGAGGACTTTTCATGCTCCTTGAGCTATGGTGATCTGGGTAGGAGGGGGAGGGTAGGGGTGCATAGACCTTCCTAAGCTCTTCTTTCATATGCTCCCAAGTGTCGATGGGTTCTTGCCTCCTAAGCTCTCTTAAGCCTACAATGTGTCGCCAATTATCCCCAGCTTGACGCAAAATCCTATTCTTGGCAAAATGGACTCTCATGGGACCAGACATAGGAGTCCTCTTAAAATGTTTGTCCATGGTATTCTCCCACTCTAGATATGCTCTAGGGTGGGATCCATCAAAAATACAGTCCTCTAATTGGACTAGGTCCAAGGAGGGGTTGATCGGATCCATGGGGAGGACTGAGAATGACGGATATGATCGGCATGAGGTAGCCATACAAATGAGGGGGTGATGATGCACGGGTGCCTCTAATGCAAAATGCACCCTAGGACTAGACTTGTGAGAATAAGCCTAAAACTTACTCTGATACCACTTGATGTGAGACGACCTAGGGATGCAATGGAACAACCCGAGTGAACCTTGAACCTAGGTTCGCAAGCACATACACAAGACAACGGACTTGATTTTGGCAGGCTCACTCACGTGGTGCACACTCTTTCCCGAAAGTATTTCGGGATGGTGGTGGGGATCTGGGGTGGGACCTCACTATTTCGAGGGCTTGGTTATGCCAGGGATGACCCCCGGAGGGGTTGGGATACCCACATTCATGGTTGACCAGCACGCCGAGGGCGTGGGTTAGTGGATGGCACTCTCAACTCACGCCGTAGTGGGGCACACAAGCAAGTGGAATTGGGGTTCGAGCGCTCTCTCATCGTCTGACAGGCAGCAACCATGATACTAGCTGAACAAAGTAAATAACCAGTATAGGGGAACCGAGTGATCACCTGATCGATTGGAAGAAATCGATCCTGACCGAAGACGAGGGCGAGAAGGGAAGCATGGGTTCGCCACATGCACGCTGCGTAGGAGATGCTTGACCTACAATAGTCGATTACACCACTACACCTCACGCAGGAGGGTTGATCACGAGCTGAGGAAGTAATTTAGTATAACCAAAACTACCTCCACACAGGGAGGGGCGATCAGCCGGCCAGGCGGGGAGGGGGTTCGACGGCGTGATGGTGGTGACCGGGATACCGGTCTGCATAGTCACCGACGCAGGTAGTCTACTCTGGTACCAGTAAATTGTCAGGGATGAAGCTCCCTGCCCGGATGTCAGATGAAGGCAAGGTTGGCGCTGATGGATAGCTGCTTGTCTTGTGGAAGTCTAGAAAGAAGAACCATCCCGTTCTGATGCCGGTCTTGTCTGGGATGCCCATTCTCAAGAGATTATGCAGGAGCCACGTTCTGTAGACTAGAGGCCTCTTGGTTGGAGCAGTACTCCCGATTGTGATATCAAAATGAGCCAGGACTGGCTCCGTTTGAAAGAGGGCTGACTCTAGTACAACTCCAATGAAAATCTCTGTTAAACTCGTCTGTATGGCTCAGCGGCGGCTTCTGAACTCCTATGGGGTCGAACTGGGCACGAAAATAGGAATGTAGACCTAACTTTCTGGAGCTGTAACTCACAAGTCTAGTGTGAGATTGGGATGAATCTAGCCTCAACGCGAAGAGAGACACCTCTAGGATGAGCTAGAGCTAGAATGACCTCATTCTGACAAGAGGATTGCCAATGCCATCCGTTCTTGTGAGATCGCGCAGTCAGGGCCGCCTGTGGGCAGAGTCGCCTTATCGGGGATGGGGCTCTCCACTGGGAGATCAGAATGGAGTGGGACCAAGCTTGATTGGAAGCTGGCCGTCCCTAATTGAACTCGAACAGAGGGCAGAGCTAGAATATGTGGGAGGAAGCCATGGTACCTTTTGTGGTCGACCAACTTGCTGGGATGCAGTCAGATCAGAATACTAAATAGAGTCAACTTGCTGGGGGCGATACTCTCAAATGGCATATCAGAATGGAGTGAGACTAGTCTTGGATGGGAGCTGGGCGTTCCTAGTTGTACTCCTCAGAAGGGTTGAGCCAGGAGACGCTGGGTGGAGTCATAGAACCCAATACAACTCATTCTAGTCACTAGTCGGAGTCTGCCTGCGCAGTCGAACGAAAAATGCTCCCCTGGACAATTCTGACATCGAATGTGGCTGCACAAACTACCCAGGCAAAGCTAGCTTGGAGTATAATCTGTTGGTGCTGGGCTTGTTATCAGCAACTCCATGAAGACAGTAGGGCCGGCACTGCAACAGGCTGGGTAGTCTGCTGCTGCACTGGTCTGGGTAGCAGTGAGAGATTGGGAGTGAGAATGGAGGGATTAGAGGGAGGAAAGGAAGTGAGGAGGAGCTGGGGCATTTCCTGGTGTGAGGGGGGTGGGAAGGAGGATTGTGACCAGGAGAATGGGTTTCATTTTAACTTAAAGTTTAAAAATTATTATTTTAATTTATATTACGCTTGTAATTCCAATTCGTTATACATCTCCTCAACCAATCCTCCCAACCCTTACGGGGCCTCATCAGCCTCTTGGGTGGTGTCTCCGAGTTCGTGGTATCGGTTTACTGGTATCCGAATCTCCAGGTCATTACAGTTGGTATCAGAGCGGTGTTGTGGTGATGACTAAGGAATTGAAATTATACTAGTCCAGAACAAGTCCATGGGTATACTACTGCTGGCTTAGGTTGTCTTCCGTGATTACTTATAGTCTTTTGTTGTATGCCTTCTTAGTTTAAGATGTCGCCTAGATGGAGAGCTCGCGTTCCAAGGGAGCAGAGTGGTACCTCGCCTCCTCCAGTGAATGTTCAAGGGCAAGGCCATATCGATCCTACTCCTGGTGATGACGTGCCTCAAGGTGGTCATGGTAGAGCTTTGAAGGAATTTCTTCTATTCCACCCACTGATATATGAAGGGCAAGCAGATCCAGATGCAGCGAGAGTGTGGCTAGATGCGACTGAGCGTGTGTTCCGTTCCATGGAATGCACAGAAGATGGAAAAGTGATGCTGGCTACATTCCAATTGCAAAGGGCAGCACTCACGTGGTGGACCACGGAGTGGGAGGTAACTTTCAGGTCTCGTCCTCTTCGACAAATTACGTGGTAGGAGTTTGTCGCTTAGTTTGAGTGTACATACAGTCCAACATATTTGAGGATGGACAAAATGCATCAATTTATGGAATTGGCTCAAGGCGATATGACAGGCTTGCAGTATCGTAATAAATTCATGGAATTGGGTCGATATGCTCCTCACATTCTTGCCGATAAAGGACTAAAAACTGAGCAATTTCTGCGTGGTTTGAAGGCAGAGTTAAGGCAACCTCTGATTGCAACTAGAGTGGCAGAATTAGATGTGGCTTATCAGGCAGCTATAGCCTTAGAGTTGGACATGGCAAGATCTCGAGGGTGAACCCTAAGTGAGCCAGTGCAGCATCAGCAAGCTATTAGTCAATTCAATGTGTTAGGAGTCCCAGCTTCTGCTCCTTCTGCTAGTGGCACTTCCTCCATGAAATCCAAGTTTAGGCGGATGTTCAGAAAATTAAAGAAGCAGTATGACCGATAAGCTTCTTCCAGTACCGTGCAACAAGTAGCACCGGCTTCTTTTCAGTGACAGGGACCGATGGCTAGTCAACTGAGACCGTGTCCGAGGTGTGGTGGTAGCCATCTGGGTAGACCATGTTCAATGCTAGTGGTGTGTTTCCAGTGTGATCAGGTGGACATGTGGTCTGGGCTTGTTCGCAAAGGCCGAAGCAGCCTGTTCAGTTTTCTCAATTTTCACAATCACAGCAGTTCTGACCTCCTCCACCATAACAATCTCAACAATATTCTCAAGCTTCAGTATCGTCATCGCAGCAGTGTACTGCAGCTGGGAAGAAACAAAAAGGGAGAGTCATGCATCTGACTCGTTCTGAGCCAATGGCATCCCATCTTGTGGAAGGTACTATTATGATCTATGGTCATACAACTCGTGTTTTATTTGACTCAGGTGCTTCTCATTCATTTATTTCTAAGGATTTTATTGCCTGCATCGAGGAGCCAACATCAAAAATGTCTTGTGAGTTATTAGTTGCCACCTCTCCCAGGTGGGCCGACACGGACGTCGTCGGGCTACGACTAGTGGTTCCATCACAAGGAAAGAGAAAGTTGCTCTTTTGGGATGTAAAATAATGTCACAGTGTACAAAATATTTTAAACATGGCGCATATGGAACATGAATTGTATTAGAAATTACATAGGTATGCTTTTGAAATCTCTAGGTATATTACGGACTAAGACCACCCCGTTACATACCATAACGGGCCAGGGAAGGGCCACTATGCTCGACAGAACTCAGATAAATTCACAGGTAAACAGGACTATAACGCACCAGGGCAGGCGCGCTATAGGACTATAACTCATGGGAGCAGGGGCGTTATAGTTAACAGGCACAAACACAACGAAGAAAGGCTACAACGCACCAAGAGTGGGGCGTTATAGGAACATAACGCACCTCTCATGGGCCGTTATGCCCACTAGAACGACTAGAATTCACAGGTAACCATGGTATGTAACGCACCTCAATAGGGGCGTCATATGAACTTAACGCACAGGGACAGGGGCGTTAAAAGCAACATACCTTTAACTCTACAGACAGGGACTATAACGCACCAGGCGAGGCGCGTTAAAGCCACCCGAACATGAAAATCCACAGAAAACTCCTCAGTTCACGGACGATATAACGCACCTCTAGGGGTGCGTCAAATGACTACAACACACCGGGGGTGGCGCGTTATGTCACCTAGGTTTCGTGACTCCGGAGTTCGGATTCGAAACCCCCTCCCGATCGATCGAAATCGACGAGGGACGTGGCGAAATACAAAACTAAACCAACCTGCCAAGCCATATTGACATTCCAAGCCTACGCATGCTACTAGAATTAAAATACGATGCCCATGGAGATAATTTCAAGCATTAAAAGATAATTTAAGGCATTAAAAGATTAAAAATTAACTAAACAGGAACATGTACGAAATATGAGGTAACGGGCATTGGACCACGGCGCAAGTGGTACCGACGGTGTCCAAACGAGGTAAGAAATCCATCCCCCTACCTGGATGATGACGAAAATGGCGATTCGATGCCGATCCGACGAGAGGGCGACGCGGTGCCTCCCGGCCCAGCTCGACTCCACGCTCCGAGAATCGAGGAAAGGTGGGCGTCAACGCGATCCTCGCGACACGACCAATCCAACGGTACCTCTCCGACTTTGATCAGCGATCGTCTAGACCAAAAATCAAGAGAGACACGTAAATCAAGAAATTAACCCCAAAATCTCCCAAAATAGGAATTGGACAAAAAATGAGGAAGATGGCGACGGATGGCGACGCAGAAGGCGCCAACGGATTCCTGGCGAGATGAGGAGTCTGTTCCCCTACCTTTTGCGCGGTGAAGACCGCGAATCGGTGTAGATCGGGCGACGGGGGCCATGTCATCCTTTCGCTCGCACGCGTCTCCACACTCCATGATCCGAGGGAAGAAGGGAACTGGCACCATCCTCGTGTCGAGCCCGTCCCGTCGGTACCTCCCACGCGTCGACTGGGGTCCGTTGGGATCGCGAACTGAGAGAATGGGGGGTGGAGGAGAGAGAACGTGTGAGGGTGAGAGAGAGAGATTCGAGATGGAGAGAGAGAGTGAGATGTCGAGAGAGTGGGGAGAGAGAAAGGTGAGTGGGGAGAGATATTTGATGCTGATTATCACATGGAGTCATGGTTGGATTTCTGCTTGCCATAAGTTTGTCACTTGATTGGCTAAATGGTAACAAGTTCACAAGAGGCTGGCATCACACTAATTCAATTAAGAACAAGTCCAAACAGAATACGTGGTTAGACCACTAATGAACCTTGTCATCATCAAAACCAAGGAGAGCACAACAAGACCATTACGAGGTCGACATGATATCAGCCTCAACTTCACTCGGTAGGATCCCCGTTGGAACCACCGCTGTGCTGGAAGTCTGCCGCAAGAAGCAACCTGCGCTGTCACCGGAGGGAGCGCAAGATGAAGAAATCTTCCTCTGGGACCCCCTTCTCCAAGGATGCGTGAGAAAAACCTCCTCTTCCTCCGAGGGATCAGCTTCGGGGAGCCATGCCACCAAGGCCCCTTCACCTCCGCCTATCAGTCAGGCAAGCAATGGTGGTTCGGGTCGGATTCCAGGCTCACCCCGACATGATCCCATTTTGTTTGCCTTATATTATCGGCAGCAACGGGAGATCGAGATGCTGAAGGCACAATTGGCCGAACTGGCTGCACTGGTGGCAGACTTGACCCGGGACTTCCTCCGCCCATGGGGTGAAGATGCGGCCTGGTCCCGAACCACCAGCCCCGATACCTCCGTCCGGTCAGTAGGAAGGACAAGAAACACGGTAAGCCCCACAGTCAGGCGGCTAGCTGGACGGAGCCTTACACTACAAGAGAAGCTGAGGAAGCCCTACTCCTTCCCGAAAGAGAAGACCTGAGGCATCTTCAATTGGGCCTGCCACTACGGCAAGGTGTCTCTCCCAAGGTCCAAGAGGCCTCAAGATGTTCGAAGAAGTGGTGACCCACTGTTCTGTCCTTATCACCAGATACTCGATCATCCTATTGAAGACTGTTACGTCTTCAAAGACATAGCTCAAGACTTGATCGATCAGGATGAATTAAGAATGGGAGATTATGTAGTGGCACCGCCGCGCCTCCACGTGGCAGGCGGCCCGGGGAGAGGGGTTTACACTATATCCATCTAGCACCAGGCCCCTAAAGACGCGGCGATCTCGCCCCCAGTCGAAGCCGTCTATGATGATTACCTGGAGGACTCCGGGACGGCGTTGTGCCCTCTCGCGCCAGCAGACCCCATCGGCCTGTCGGCCACGGCCCTGGAGAAATGCGAAGTGAGTGCCGCTCCGGCACCAGGCCTAGATGAGCCAGACGAGGCCTTCGGCGTTCTCGAGGTCGAGGATGGCAAAGATCAAGACTTTGTCGGCTTACTACCGGCCCCACTGGAGATCGAAGATGGCGGTCAGGCTATTGTCGACGAGCTGATCGAAATTAACCTTGGCACAGAGGATGATCCCAGGCTGACTTTCCTAAGCGCCCTCATGCCTCCTTCGGAGAGGGAAGAATACATCAAACTACTACAAGAGTTCTGCAATTGTTTCACCTGGAACTACAAGGAAATGCTTGGCCTCAGTCCTGAGGTAACCCAGCACATACTGGCCATCGACGCCAAGAAGGAGCCTGTGAAGCAACCTCCTCGGCGCATGCGACTGGAGTTAATAAAACAGATCTGCAAGGAGGTCGACAAGCTTATAGACGTCGACTTCGTGGCAGAGAATCAATATACCACCTGGCTGGCCAACATCGTTTGGAAATCTTTGAAAAATATAGATCATTTTGAGAGATTTCTTATTTCACACGGTGATCTTAAGTGTGCTTTGAATGCACTCAATCCTCACATTAGATTTCATTGACACGAGCTGAGGTATAAATTAAGTCCAAGGTTTTGTTATCATCAAAATCAATCTGAGAGACTCAACACATGCTGGAGAACACGTTGTCTAGTGGATAGGTCCAGGGCGTTGAGCGGAAACAACGGGCTCCAACTACCCAAGGGAAGGGGCAAACGGTGCTCAGAGGGGGATCCCTCCTTGCTGAACCAGGAAATCATTGGAAGGCTGCTAGCCTGCCACCATCACACCAAGACACTACCCATCGAATTAGATAGACTAGCGTTTTGGAGAGCGGGCAACATAAAGAATAGGGAAAACCAGAGGGACAAAGAAGACAAACCACAAAATGCACCGTAGAGTGAAGGCTAACAGGAACAATAAGAAGAAAATGACCCTTTCATTCACAGGGAACAGAGTGACATAAATCATGACGGGGGGGTCAAATATAGCATATTACAACAAGATAGAAGGGAAGGAGAAGCAATAAAAGAGAACAGAGACAAAAGAAGATTTGAGGAGAGGGACGGGGTTAAGGAGGGGCGACGGCTCCCTTCCCTCTCTCGTTCCCTCTAGCTACATTCAGGACTCTCTCTTTCTCTCTCTCTCTCTCTACTGCTTACTCTCTCTCTTTTCTCCCTGGCCTCTTATTCTTCGGGCTCCCTGGAGTCTCCTGAACGCTAGACCAGCAACTCTTCCTCTTCCTTTCTCCTGTGCAGAGAATTCTCTTCTCTGCAGCTTCCTCTCACTCTGGCATTCTCTTCTGCGTGACCCTTTTTTCCTTCAACGTGAGAGGTTTTTTTTATACCTTTGGTCGTGTTGACCTCCGTTCACGATGGGAGTTAATTGGAGGTTGACCCCCAGTCTTGTCTCCTTGTAGGGAATGCCTACGTGCTTGCACCAGAGGGCGACACTGAAGCTAAGTCCAGGCTGGTTCGATGCGATCCTGCTGCACACCAAGGGTCACAGGTAATGACCAGTGTGCTTGTTACAGGTGGCGCCGGTCCAAACGATGAAATGATTTATCGGATAAGGAAGGGCCTGCCACGTGCCGAGTTGAGGGCCTAATAGCTATGCCGAGCGGAGTGTATGCCAAGGGTGCACCGCTATAATAACGCTTGGAGCATGCCGGTTGTAGGCACTGGAAGCATGCCGGGTGGAGGCTTTGGGGGTGTGCCGGTCGAAAGCATCAGGAGGCGTACCGGGTGCAGGCACTTAAGAGTGTGCCGGTGGATGCCACTGAAAGCGTGTCGATCAGGGCACCCTGAGGGTGTGTCGGTCAACGCCCGCTCGGGGTATACCAGGTGGGAGCGCTAGGAGCGTGCCGCTAAAGGGGCTGAGAAGCACGCCACTGGAGGGACTAGGAGTGTGCCGGGTGCAGGCAGTTGAGGGTGTTGTGCCTCTTGTGCTTTGATGATGGTGTGATGAATGTTTTGATGATAGCAACATAATGAGACATCACATAAGAAAGCAAGGATTGATCTATGATTGAGTGTTTGATCTATGATTGAGTGTTGTTGATTAGACTGGTGTGGGGGTGTGTCTTGATGATGTGATGATATCTTGTGCTCTGGGACCTATAGCCAGCAAACAACGAGCACAAACGTCTAGGCGACTAGGCAAACACTCACGCATGTAGCGGACTCCACGCGGGACTCGTAGTGATGGTTCGACGAGCTGTGGCTTGCGAGGGGGCCGGACACAATATGGGCAGCGAGGAGAGTGGTAGCAAACCACCTGGGGGACAACGTATTGGGCACTGGATTCACCCGGGCGGACTGATACCGAGGGGATCGGTTCAAATGTACGCTCACTCACCGGCAGCAAGAACTCACAAAAAGTGGAAGCTTGGATCGGGCACTCCTCACATGGGCGCGGCAGTTGGAACCAATACTAAGCAAGTAAATTGGAGTGGCAGCCACACGTACCTAGCCCGTCCGAAGGACTGGCTCCGGTCGGAGACGAGGGTGAACAGGGGAGCGTACGCACCCAGCGGACACGCTACGTCGAGGAAGCTCGACGATGATCCTTGCTATTACAATTACTACACTCCACCCAGGGAGGGGATCACGGGGATGGGCAAACCATTACATGCACTACCCTCACGCAGGAGGGGGGAACAAGGGGTGGGGAAACCAAACTGCCGATCTACGCTTGCTTGTTCCGTAGCGTATGCCTAGCTCCGACATCCAATCGTGGTACTGTCAATGCCTGGATGAAGCGTGGGGGATGCCGAAGGACGCCTGAAAGTTTGACATCAATTCGATGTCGCTGGAAGGTGGAGGAGGTCACAGCCGATGGCCTGCACAGTTCTGCCTCGCAGGACTGGATGGCGCGGTCGTGATGCATCGACAGGTATGCTCGCTGTAGAACTCCAAAAGTGATGGGACCAACTCGTGGGCATAGCAGACAAAGAGCACTATGAACCCTCAAAAGTTGGATGCCGTTGGATCGCCGTTCCGGTCGTAGTCACCGAAATGGTCGGCTTCTGGTTCTCGGGTGAACAGCCAGACAGGTAGACGATAGCCGTGGTGGAATTTTCGATGCCGAAGTCAGAATGGGACTTAAACACCTGGGTTGGTTTCATGTCATCGAGGGGCACAAGTCTGGTGAAGACACCTCAGGCCGAAAACCAGTAGAGGAAGGCGTGCCAAGGCTGATAAGTCTGCTGCAGGTTCTGGGCAGACTGGGTCGCACTAGTCAGGTGCAGTCATAGGAGAACGGATGCCCCGGGCTATGCTGATGTCAAAAATGGACAGGACCACCTCTGGATTGACGGTGACTCGTAGAGGAAGAACTCTTCTGAAGAGAGTTCCGGCTGATTCGTGCTTTAGAAGATGGTGTAGCTGCTACCAAAGGGTACTCAGGTGCCGGTGCAAATCCAGCGTAGTTGCACGAAAATGGTCGACGCGATCAGTGACGAAGTCAAAACGGGGCGGGACCACTTCTGGAGTGAAGTCATCTCGAAGTAGCATGACGTCCCTGAAGAGTGCATACACTGGCTCGTGTTGTCTGGGGGTGTGGCAGATCATGCAAACTAGACCTTAGGTTCAGTTCGAGACTGCAAGCAGCAGGGTCGAAGTAGCTCCAACGCAAGGCCGAGGAAGACAACGAGGCAGACTCCGGGCGGCTGGGAGCAAGCTTGAGTATTGCTGGAGGTGTGGAACACAGTGGGAGGTGGCTGGAAGAGGGCTGGGGTGTGAGGGGGCTAGAGAGGGGGTGGCTAGCGGTCCAATGGGGACCGTGTATCGCCTTCTTTGTTGTCTTGGCCGAACAATTCTTCGCGGTCCACCATGAGACCGTCTGGACCAATGAGCGGCCGTTTGGATGACTATTTATCTCCCTGCTACCTTAATTTTGTCCTCTTTATGTCATTCCGCTCAAGTCTCCTCGTCTCTCTCTCTCACTCTCCCGTGTTAGTCTAGGATTCATTGATTAGCTTCAAGCATACACACGTCCATTCACACATTCATTTGTAGAACCAAAAACATGTCATATCATCACATCCATAAACATCCATATGTACATGAGTCACATAATACATCAGGCCTGTCCCTCTGAGCCTCCGTTGTCGCCTGTCCCCTCGTGCCTCTTTGATGGCAGGGCCATCGCTGAGCTCACCTCCTCGCGGTGACGTCGGCATCGCTCCTCCTCCTCCTCGTTCCTCCGACGGCCAAAGGAGCTCGTGAAGTACCATCGGTAGGAGCTGTACGTACCACTCGGGGCCCCGCTACGCTCTGGCCTCTGGCTCATCCGCTCATACGCCTGCACCTCTCCTCTCAGCTCTGTCGCCTCTATGCGAGCACACTTGGCATCGACTCGATAGCGGTCCATCGCTATTGCCTCCGTACGCCAACACTCTACCTCGGCTCGGGCACACTCGGCCTCAGTCCGAAAGTTGCTCACCTCAGCTGCTTCTGTCCGATGGCGCTCTGCCTCAGCTTGGGAACGCTCTACCTCCTCCCTCAGCTGGGTAACCTCGCTCAGTGCTACTGTCAGCTCGGTCATTTGCATATACATACATCATAATTAGCTGGTTGCATTCATAATCAAAATCAAAAAGGGAGATGCAATTGTTTACTTACCCTCTCGACAAGTGCGGGCTCCGCCTCCTCGGCTCGTGCGACTATCCAAGCAAACTCCGCATCTCACTCGGCGTGATCCACAGATGGCTAGGAGGAAGACGGTGCGTCAGCTCCCTGACGCTGGGCCCCCTCAGCATGCTGCATTTAGAAGTGTAGGCTGGCCAGTTCATAAGCATATTATAAACATTCTAAGTCTGTGAGTAGGACTTACCAGGAGATCTAGGGAGCACCGGAGCTCATCCCACTCCTGGATAGTAGAGTGGAGTAGTCCCTGAAGCTCGGCGATCCGTCCCTGTGGGTCGAGCTGCATGTAGAAAGTCCAGTGTTAATGCATCATAATCATAAAAGCATGTTAGAAAGAATAGAGTTTAGAGTCGTACCAGTCGACGGGCACCACGGAAGACCTGGTCTCCGTAGCATCGGGCATAGGCCGTCAGGTAGGCCTCCTCACTCTCTGCTCAGGCGCGTACTACTCGCCCAAGCGCCATCTAGTCCTGGACCTGTTCTGCTACTTGAATAGTCCAGTCGATCTCCGTCGCTAATCCTCGTGCGTGCTGTCCCACACGCTCTTCCGACTTCTCGTGAGCCGGGAACTCCACCTCCGCCTGGTGGACGCTGATGGTCCTCATGACCAACCGGCAGTGGAGTGGCTCCACCACATTCATGCAGTGAAGCCAGATGTCTCGACCCGCGTAGGCTAGGGCTGCCACCACCCATGGCTGGCCCTCGTGCCCCTCTCCCTGTAGGGCATCCACCAGACCTGGCGACACAGGGAGCCCACCTCCCGTGGTGCCCCATCATGGTCACTGCCCTCATAGGATGTCAACAGACACCCACGAGTCACAGGAAAACCACGAGATCAAGCCAAGATAAGCAGAAACTGGAGTGGTGGACAACGACTACACTCTGGGCAGAGCAAACCATCACTCAACCGCTAGGTGAACCTGACAATCAAGGAAAGCCGCTGCAAGACCAGAGACAAAGACACTGACAGTTCTAGATCAAGTCGTTAGGAAACTGTCGTAGTCAAGGAAAAGACTACACCCAGTCACTTGAATCGACCGATCCAGAAACCACCGACACACAGACACCGCCCTAAAATACAAACCTAAGACAGACAGACACACAGAACAGACATAGAACAGAACACCAAACAGCGTAGGCTATTGCAGCCAATAAAATGACTGTAATGCACCTCCATAGGCGCATTACCTGCTCTGACGCACCAGGGTAGGGGTGTTAGGGCAAACAGGCCTAAAGCTACAACTCGGACCACGTAACGCACCAAGCTAGGCACGCTACACCACCTAACACACCAAGACAGGGTCGTCAGGGCCAATGGGCCTAAAAGCCTAACACAAACCATGTAACACACCAGGCTAGGGGCATTACACAATGTGACGCACAATGGGAGGTCCATCAGGGCTAACTGATCGACCTGATCTTCGAGGCAGACACGATCTTCAGGGGACTGACAGCCACAGTCCTCGAAAACATCAGCGCGTAATGCACCACCATAGGCGCGTCACAGCCATGTGATGGTCCTATGCTGGTCTGTCACACCCAGAATGTAACGCACCAAGCCAGGCGCGTTACAGCCATGTGACGGTCCTATGCTAGTCCGTCACACCAACCCAGCCTCGAAGAGCACAAAATGACCAATGGTTGTGGCGGTCCATAGTGAGGCCGTCACACAGGTGACGGTCTCTGGTACAACCGTTACACAAAACTGGTGAGCAAAATAGGGGAAAGGCCAAATCGACCCGTTCCACGCCCCATTCACGCCGAAGCGCAGGGGAAACAGACGTACACGACCATACAACACACCTGGGGGCTAAAAACACCGCATCCAAGCGTTAAATCGCGAGATTGGGACGATTCTGACGAATCGACCCTAAATGAGTCACCAGGGTTCCCAGACTCCTATCGGCCCTAAATGACAACCGATCGACACGAAACTTACGGGAATGGGATCCTGACATCCCAGCAGTCATTTTGACACTAATTAAGCTAAGAATGGTTGTTGTTTCTGGCAAACCCTACAAACCCCAAAAACTATGGTTTTCACTAAATCGGCCCGATCTTCCCCGATCGAGCACCAAACCATGCATAGGAGTAGGGAAAATGTGCAGAACGAAGTAGCAATCCATCTCCCTACCTCCACCGAAGAAACCGAGCATCGAGGCGACTAAACTGCGTCCAAAACCACCACGTGAACCGAATCGCCAGCTTTGAATCCACCATTCAGGATCGCACCAAAACTGGACCGATCCTCACTCCACCACGCGTCTCAGCAGCTTCCTGACGTCGTCACCTCGCCCACGGTCGCCTCCGTCTACAACCGGAGCCGAGAAGGTGAGAGAACGAGAGAGAACGGGAGAGAGAGTGAGAGATAGCGTGAGAGAAGAGAGAGAGAGGGTGGGGGGGTTAAATAAAAAGAAAATTAGCCCACCCTTCTTCTCCTTCTCCTTCTCCCCACCCACCATTCTTTTGTCCTCACGGAGGAGGAGGAGGAGGACGACGACGAGGTAGATCTCTCCTCCCCAACCACAAAGCCGTTACCTTTAGCCATTCCACCGCACGAATAAGGGGGGCGTCGAGAGAACCCGTCAAGGGAGAAGCTCGATCGGGAGAGGGCAACAATGGGGCTGCCTCCGCTATCTGTGGCAATGGTGATGCTGCTACTGGCGGCGGCGGCCATGGCGGACGACGGGATGCTGACGGAGGACTACTACGCGCGGACGTGCCCGCAGGTGGGGGACATCGTGTCGCAGACGGTGATGACGAAGCAGATCGCCGACCCCACGACGGCGGCGGGGACGCTGCGGCTCTTCTTCCACGACTGCTTCCTGGATGGCTGCGACGCCTCGGTGCTTGTCAGCTCCAACTCCTTCAACAAGGCGGAGCGGGACGCCGACATCAACCTGTCGCTGCCCGGGGACGGCTTCGATGTGGTGGTGCGGGCCAAGACGGCTCTGGAGCTGGCCTGCCCCGGCGTGGTTTCCTGCGCCGACATCCTGGCGCTGGCCACCCGCGATCTGGTGACCATGCTGGGGGGCCCGTACTACCGCCTCCGCCTTGGCCGCAGGGACAGCCTCGTCTCCCGCGCCGACGCCGTGGAGGGTCACCTCCCCCGCGCCAACTTCTCCGTCTCTGCCATCATCAACCTCTTCGCCCAGCGGGGGCTCTCCGTCCGCGACCTCGTCGCCCTTTCTGGCGCTCACACCGTGGGGTTCTCCCACTGCAAAGAGTTCGCCGAGCGCGTGGGGCTCGAGGGGGAGGGGACGAATGGGGACCGCCGCCCCCCACGGGATGGGGTCGACCCCAGGTTCGCGGAGGGATTGCGACGGGTCTGCGCCGGCTACGCCAAGGAGCCGACCATCGCCGTGTTCAACGACGTGATGACTCCCAACAAGTTCGACAACATGTACTACAAGAACCTGCTGCGGGGGCTGGGGCTGCTCGCCTCCGACCAGGCGCTGGCCTCCGACCCCCGGACCCGCCGCCTCGTCCGTCTCTACGCCGCCGACCAGAACGCCTTCTTCCGCGACTTCGTCCGCGCCATCGAGAAGATCAGCAGCTACGGCGTCAAGACCGGCCGCGAGGGCGAGATCCGCCGGCGGTGCGACGCCTTCAACTCCCTCACCACCTGATCGATCTCCCCACCTCCCCAGCACCGGCAGCCTCCCGCACCGCCATGGCCAACTCATGCCAGCGTTTTTTCTTCTGCGTCTCCCGCACCGTCAACCGTCAAGTCATAGCTTACTGATTGTAAGGATCTGAAATATCATCCACTTCCCTTCTTCCACTTTTATTTTTATTATATCCTTTCAATTAACATACTTGTTGCTTCTTTTATATCAATATTAATCTTGATATCCTATACTTTAACAATATTAATATCAAAACTGAAACTATTGTTAGAGTGTGAAGTCTGAACGTGAGTCCTTGCACGCGGATCAATTTATGCGATCAATGCGATCAAGTTGTACAGATCTCTTGACTTATGACGCCCTGACTTTGGTATCTTGACTTATGGCATCCTAATCTCTTTGTATAAAAGGGTGCAAACTCTATCTTTGTACTAGATCTGAGTGATTATTATACACTTCTATATGATTATGCGATGACTGACCAGGAGATTTATAAATGTAGCGAGGGGAGGAGACCCAGTGGCAGGGGGCAGATGCTCCTTCTTCTTCAGCACAGACTCTAGCCGACCGAGCGGAGTGGGAGGCGGAGTTCCAACGGATGGTAGAGCGGGCCAAGGCGACCGAGGCAGCACTCTCTGAGAGGGTACTACACTTTCCCTTCGTGAATTATGCTTCTATATTAAATACAGTTGACTAATGATGATGATGAATGCATGCAGGTGACAGAGCTGACAGCCGCCTTGGCGGAGAGTATCGGGGCGAGGGAGGAGGCGACTCGCTTACGGGATGAGCTTGCACAGAGTCAGATCGCGACCGAGGTGGAGGTGGCCCATCTTCGTGGAGAGACAGCCTATCTTCGGGAGGTACTAGCACAGAGTCGGCCGGCCGACGTAGTCGAGACAACGCTTCTTCAGGCCGAGCTGGAGAGACTTAGACCCGGAGCCGTGGAGGCAGCGCGCACTCGGGCCAAGCTGGAGAGACTTCGGGCCAGAGCTGTTGAGGCAGAGCACACTCAGGCCGAGGCAGAGCACTACCGGGCCAAGCTAGAGCACTGCCGCGAGGAGCAAGACCTCTCTCGGATTCAGGCGGCGAGGCTAGAGGGCATCGTGGAGGGCTTCCAGACGCGCAGTAGGATGAGCGACAGTCGTGGAGTGGCCTCGAGCGATATCTGGGGAGTTCTGAGTGGGAGCCAGGCCACGCACGGCTCTGTCAGGCGGTACCTTGCCAGTTCGTCTGAGCGGTAGAGGAATGAGGAGGGTGACCGTCACTGTCAGGAGTGAGAGGAGGGTGCAAACCTCTGTGATGGCCCCGCCATCGAAGAGGCAGGAGGGAGGAGGGGACAGTGACAGGCCAGAGGGAGTGGCCTGATTTTGTACTCTAGACACCTATACATGATGACGTGATATGATATAGCCTGGTTTGTTTTGTTTTTGTTGATTTTCTTTGTCATGAATGAATATGTGTATGAAATGCAAATGCCAACCAACCTACTCGAGAGAGACACACTGATGAGAGGGTGGTGAGGAGAGAGAGCCGTACCGACTCACGAGTGAGACACGCAAGGGGGGGAGGTGCACCGACTTACAAGAGAGACGACGAGAGAGGATGCCGACTTACGAGTGAGACGACGAGAGGACAGGGAGGCATGCTGACTCACGAGAGAGACGACGAGAGGACAAGGAGGCATGCCGACTCACGAGAGAGATGACGAGAGGACAGGGAGGCACATCGACTCACGAGAGAGACGACGAGAAGACAGGGAGGCACGCCGACTCACAAGAGAGACACGGGGAGAGAGGTACACAAATGGTACAGCAGGGAGAAGGGCGGTTACTGATTGGTCGCTCAAGGGAAGAATGGTCCGAATTGGACCGCACGAGTGTTACTCGTCCCAAATTAGTAGAGATAGATGAACGGTCCAAGATGAACCGTCCAATCTTGAAGAATGGCTCAGATTCGACCGTTCACATTCCAGGACCGAAGTGTGCAGTAAATGATGAATGGCCTGTTGTGGATCGCTCTAGAAGAAGGACGGTTGAAAGGAAACCGTATGTGAAGAGAGGTGCAAACTAGAGCCATGAATCCAAATGATGAATGATTTTCCTCACTCGTTCTCTCTCCATCTCTCTCCTTCTCTCTCGGTTTCGGCCCAGACGAGGTCCGATCGAGACATGGGAGGGACCGACAGAATGAGCTCGACACGAGGAACGCGTAGACACCCTTCTTCCCTCAATTCGCGGAGCGTGGAGCCGAGTCAGGTTGAGTGGAGCCGTGTTACTCAGTCAACTGCTCCATACCAAATTGTGGTTTTCGTCGCACAAGAGGTAGGGGATGGACTCCTCTCCTCGTTAGGACACCGCCGGTACCACATGCGTCGTGGTCTGACGCCCTTTTCCTCATTTTTTGTGCATAATTCTATGCTAGTGTTATTTAGCCCTAAATTCATGAAATCGTCTCTCTGGGCATCATTTTTTAATTCTAGTGGCATGTGTAGGGATAAAATGTTGTTATGGCATGGTAGGGTAGTTTAGACGCATGTTTCCCCATGTTTCCCATCGATTTCGGTCGATCGGGAGGGAGTTCGATTTCAGGCTCCGTAATCTCACAACCCAGACGGTGTAACGTGCCACCCCAGGTGCGTTACAGTCCCCTGACGTGCCTGCATAGGTGCGTTACCTTCCTTGCATTGGTCCACTCTCAGACGGTTACTTGACCTTTGACCGATTGTTTGACTGTTGACCTAGTAAGGTGGTCAGTGTAGCGGTGCATGGTAGGTCCGTTATAGTCCTAAACGCCCCGGCTCTAGTGCGTTATATCATGTATGAAACTGTGGATTTCTGTAGTTTTTAGGTGTTCGGGTGCCTTTAACGGGCCTGAACCCGCGCGTTATAATCACGTAACGCACCTGCCTTAGTGCGTTATGTTTTCTATTCAACTGTGGATTCCTAGGTGTTCGGGTGCCTTTAACAGTCTGCTCCTAGTACGTTAGGGTCATGTAATGCACCTACCTTGGTGCGTTACGTTTTTTGATTGAACTGTGGCTTTTTGGTCGATCTAGTGAGTGTAACACCCTTGGGGAGGCACGTTACAATGGTGTAACGCACTACTCTCGGTGCGTTACAATTTGTGTGTCTGTGTGCTTATGTTTCTCGAATGTTCGGGTGAGTGTAACGGACACAAGGGGGCACATCACAGGTCATGTAGTGCACCTCCCTTGATCCGTCATATGCTGTAACGGCACTGTTTAGGCGCATTATATCCTCTGCATGTTCCATAGTGTTACATTTTCATTCCTTAATGCATTTCGTGTTTCCTAGGTGCCAAGGTTAAGCTGTACATTTCGATAGAGTGTTCTTCTCTTTCCCGGTGATGGAGTCACTAGTTGTAGCCCGACGACGTTCCTGTCGGCCCACCCGGGAAAGGTGGCGGGGCAATCTCGATATATGATTTTTAAGCTAATTTTCGTGGGCCCTCTCGCATAGTCAGTAGCATCCTACTGAGAGGAAAAACTAGCTAGAGGCCTGGCTCAGGGTGATGGGTCAGTGTGTGCACACGTGGTCAGAGGCTTGGACTGACACTGGCAAGTGTTACTCTGACAAGTTCTTGGTTCGATACTGTTATGCCTCTCGTGAGTCATTAGCCAGACAACAAGTTGCTTGAGACGCAGTGTGTGGCAGATGCAGCTGCTCTCCTTCTTCTAGTGGTCTCTTCCTTTTCCTATCTCCTAGGGTAGTGGAGAATTATTCTCTTGGTAGAGTCGTGCGGTTGGTCATTAGGGTTGTAGGGAGTTTCATTATATACCATCTAGAGTTGTGAGAAAATAGACCTGGGTCAGGTAAATCTTTTACCTTGAATATTTTTTGGGTGTATCACTGTGGTCAGAAGTAACTGGGAGCCTAAGCATGGTATGACGGTATTGTCATCAGGGTAAGACTTAACTAACAGGACTATCATTCGAGGAGTCTAGAGGCCCTAATCAACCTAGATGTACACTTAGGATACCTGGGAGGTTAGTAAGAAACTCCCGTCCTGATGTAGGTCAGGTGCCATATGGGTGTTCACCAAGCGTTGGCAGCAAAAAAAAACACACATCGAGTCCTAATATATCCTGAGTACAAAAATCAACAAAATAAAAACAAAAAATAAGAAAATTGACCAAAAAGCATAAAAATATAAAAGCCTAAAACTCAAAAATCTAGAAAAAAAACATTTTTGCATCTGTTTGTGCATTGCATGATCATATTTCATTTCTATTTATATTCTGCTTGCCTGCATGTGCATTCCATGTTTACTTCTTATACCAAATCTTGTAAATAAGATTTTGCCATCTGACCCTACATCGAGGAAAGGTACTATTTATCTCAGGCAGGGGGCTAAAATCAAACTACACTAACCTTTTTCCCTTTTAGTGTAGTTGAAACAAGTGAAAAGGGAAGGATGACGTCAAGCAAACCAAGAGGAGTACACTGAAGAAGTGAGCCTCATTTGTCAAACGTGTCCATTCCATTCCATTGATTACATCAGATTCCAGGGGCATACCCTCGGTGTACAAAGTTAGCTGCTACATCCCCTTTGTTCTCTCTCTCCCCCTGGCTCATTGAGCATCATCAGTGCGAGGCCGACTATGCTGGATACTCATCTCACTCTCATCCCTACTCCTCTCGTGTGAGCCTGATGACCGTGAAGCTCTCAAACTTGAGGCTGCTGATTAGATCGCCCGCTGCTCTGCCTCGGGAGAGTGCATCAACCATAGGAGCTCCACCATGGTGATCTCCATGTCCCCTCCAATCTGCAGTGACTCTGAGGGAGTGGTGTGTCCAGCCACCCCCTCTCCTGGAGTGCCTCCGCTCTGGTACCTCTATAGCAAGCGGCGTCGCAGGGCCCCCAACTAATCGAGGGCCCATCACTCTCGTATCGCCATGGCCATCTCCCCGGCTCTCGCCTCGGCGTCCCTCTCCTTCACCTCAGCAAGGCGACCCTCCAACCTTTCCACTGTCTCCACCAATCCAAGGTGACATTTCAGGTCCTCGACACACCCCTCTAACTCTCGGCGAGAGGCTAGGGAAGCCTCCAGCTCCTTCTTCTGTAGGAAATTCGCTAACATCAGTCAAGAAAAGATGAGTGAAAAGAGGAAGGAATTGCTCCTAACTAAGAGTGCTCGGTACTCACCATCTCAACTAAGTCGGCTTCCCGCTCCTTAGCCCACTCGAGGGCTCCCGCCAGGTGGTCCTCCAACTCTTCTCCGCTATCTATCTAGGATGAGGGCCTAGCTCCTCTGCTCGCCCCTACCCTCATCCGAATGTACGCTAGCTCACCTCGTTGGTGAACCAGAGGCAAATGGCCAGCCAAGATTTTAAAATCTTTAAAGTCTCAAATCAATCAATTAATTTTGACTTAATAACTCTTGAATTTCGTGCCGTAAGTTCATGATCGTCTGATTGAGGATGACAATCTGATCTTGGAGGAGCCGAAAGGCCTCAGCTTTCGACATCTACTTACCGAATTTCATAAAATCATTAGATGTAATGCTCTTCAATGAAAATGTTATCCTCAAGAAGCTAGGAGAATAACTCACTGCTCAGGTGTCGAGGCGTAGTCGCCCGATGTACCACTCTCGGTAGTCTGCCAAGTAAGTCTCACTACTCCCTAGGTGCCAATCCTGCTCCAAGGAAGGCCCCCTCTACAACACCTCGGCCTCCACATGGTAGAGAGAGGCCCAGTCCTAATCCCTCGCCAAAGTTCGTCGGCATCCTCAAACTGACCCATGCTTTGCCAGCACCACCACGGGAGGCTGGTGCCACCCCAAAGTCCGCTGCACTAGACGTTGGTATAGCGGCTCCTGCAGGTTCACAGAGTATAGCACAGTGTCTCAGTGAAACCAAGCGTGCCCCTCTCTCACCCATGACTGTGGGGTGACATCCTTGACTACATAAGGTGTCCACACCACCTATCACAACATGAATCTAAGATTTTGTTAAAATTGAACCTATCTAATAAATGCATATAACATCACATAACTCATTTTAATAGAATGCTTACCTGGTGGTGTGGGAACTCATCTAGGGCTGACCGACGGTCGAAAAGCTGAGTGGTCACTAGCTGATCGTCTCAGACTATTTCCCATCTCGCCATCAAGGGGACCGCCTGCATCTGATCTTGTGGGATCGTCTCGTGACCTTGGGGCAAGCGAGTTTATCCCCAAATCTAAAACACAAGAAAAATAGGATGAAAAGTCAATCATAGCAAGTAATGAACAAAGAAACAATAGGTATGGGAAGAGATAGACTCGTACCTGTAGGAATGGGGTAAAGCCAGCCAGGTTCCCTAAACCTGGTCGAATAGGATCCTTGTGGGTGAAGAGGTGCACCAGCATCGCTCTTCCCTACGCATACGGAGGTCTTTGCTCAAGATCTTCTACCAACGGCAAGTATTTCAAATTCACGTTGTTTGAGGAGGTCACAAACAGCACCCTGCCAAAGAAGTAAAGGAGAAAGAGTCGTATCTCCTGCTGCTCGCTCCTCTCTCGCACCCTGAGCTTTTGATCTACTCTCTCGAGGTATGCATCTAGGTCCTCTAATGGTCCTCGAACCACCCGGGCTAACCACATCACGATGCTAATCCTCCCGAGAGGGATGGTGGTCACCAGTCTCCTAGTCCGAGCCAGTCGCACTCTGAGCAATCTGTCAATCTCCTGCTGATAGTCTTTGAGCTCCCTACCCAACACCGGCGCCCCGGCCATAGGCAATCCTATTAAGTAAGCCACATCCTCGAGTGTGGGGATCATGTGTCCCCATGGCATCACAAATGCTCTACAGACGTCTACCCACCTCTGACGGAGAGCCTCTAGAAAGGTAGCGTCGACGGGGAATGGCCTGATCCTAAAGAAGGGACCAAATCCCATCTGGTCCACCCTCCAACGCTGGTCATGAGGAAGGGCATGATTCCACGCCCACACCAAATCCCATGAGACCCAGGCTCGGATCCTCTGTCGGCCCTGCAAAACAAAATAATAACCAGTTGATCAGTCACCAAATTTCCAAAATCTCAAACCATCTAAGCCACATTAAAGCCACAAAAATCCTCTCTCAGTCCACTGCCCTAAGACCAGGGCAGCCAAGGCCTTGACCACCCAACCCCCGGGACGGCCAGGTCGCTGGCCGCCTTGTCCTCCTTGATGGATGACCACCACTTTGGCCGCCCATGGGCTAGTCCCCATTTCTCCCCTCTCCACTCCGTAAGCTACATCCTTCATACATAACCCATCTCCCACACATCCAAATCAACTAGAAAAACATTAAAACCATGGGACTCACCTATTTTCATTGTGCTGGCTCATTCTCTCCTTCATCTTCTACATCATCTGGCGATGACCCATCTTCATCCTCCGTGCCCTCCTCATTGTCGTCGTGGCCAGAAGGGCAACCTTCCACAGGCACATCCTCACCTTCTCCCCGCTCCCCACCATCATGGGAAGAGGTAGCTGAACTAGACGAGCTAGCTGCAGCTTCATTTTCCTCGGTTTCACTCGAGGATGACGCTTCCTCCTCAATATCCAACAGAGCCCGTCATGACCCCATTCTTCCCTCGTGAGCTCAAGCACCAAGATCTCTCCCTCACTGCAAAAGAAACACTCTAAGAGCAACTCTCCTCAAGCTCTGGCACTTGTGGGAGAGAATAGAATGACAATCGGGATGGCCGTGTAAAAAAGGAGGCCGGCCACCTTTTAAGTGCCTTCCAAAAGGGAGGGCGGCCAAAGGTGTTGGCCACCCACCAGAGATGGAGGCGGCCAACACCCTAGTCGCCCTCCCCCTGTTTAGCTAAAAAAAAGGGGAAGAGAGAGAAAATAAAAGAAAAATGCCTCCATACCAGTAGTATCCAAAGCACACAACTCAGCCTCAAAAGTAGACCGAGACAAGATGGTTTGTTTAGTCGACCTCCAGGCGACTGCACCACCTCCCAGGGTAAAGACATACCCTGTAACACCATTACTCCCTGAGTTTTTAGCTATCCAGCTTGCATCACTATATCCTTCAAGAATAGCAGGGAATTTTTGAAAATGTAAGCCTAGGGTCATGGTACCCTTCAGGTACCTCAGCACCCTATCCAAGCCTTCCCAGTGAGTATGGTCAGGACAGCTTGTGTATCTACTGAGTTTAGACACAGCATATGAAATGTCTGGTCTAGTACAGTTTGCAAGATACATTAAGCTTCCTATGACCTGAGAATATCGCAATTGAGACACAAGATCACCACTCTTGTTCTTGCAGAAGATTATAGAATGATCATAGGGTGTACAGACAGCTTTTCAATTCTGATAGTCAAATTTCTCTAAAACTTTCTCAACATAGTGAGACTGAGAAATTGCTACTGATATAGTAAGAGTCAGCCCCAGAATCGCATTTGCCTCACTCATATCCTTCATTTCAAATCTACTACTTAAGAATGATTTGGCCTCATTCACAATTCCATTGCTACCAAATAGTAAGATATCATCTACATATAGGCATAAAATAACATGTTCATCACCCTTGACTTTATGATAGACACATTTGTCAAACTCATTGACTATAAAGCCAAATAACATGATAGTCATATCAAACTTTTAATGCCATTGCTTAGGCGCTTGTTTCAAACCAGATAGAGACATGATAATTCTACAAACTTGCTTTTCACTACCTGGAACCACAAATCCTTCAGGCTGATCCATAAAAATCTCTTCATCAAGATCACCATTAAGAAAGACAGTCTTGACGCCTATTTGATGGACAGTAAGATTATATAAGGAAGCTAGTGCTACAAGCACCCTGATGGTGGTCATCCTAGTGACAAGGGAATAGTGTGGACGCACTTTATATATATAGTGTGGATGCACTTTATATATATATATATATAAAGTACGAGGGTGTGCCAGTCACCTAGGCGATAATGTGTTCAGACTTCAAGATAGGAGTGGTCCGAAGCCCGCGGTGCGCTCCGTCTGACTAACCAGACGATTGTGGGTATCAGGTTGGGACTGAAGACCCATCACGCCATAAAGGTCACGACGTTAATTACATCGCCTTGGAGAGGAAAAAATTTTTGATTAATTGCCAAGATAATGGGCCTCATGGCCTCAAAATCTATTGAATGAAGAATATATCGGAAAGCATTGAGGTTCCCTATCCTAGGGTGCAAAAACTTAAAATCATGTCGATCGTACACCGACCATTTTATGATTAGATGAGCGTCCGGGTTGAAGATGTCCCAAGTATACAAATAATACCGAGACGGATGTATGCCGGACTATGGCAAGTTTAATATCTGAGATGAAGAAATCTGGTTAAATCTGACATTTCATATCATGTCGGTCGCATATCGACCATTTCATATTCGGACAAATGTTCAGGTTGAAAACATTGAAAAATCATATACTTTGGTCAAATCCCGGTCAAGACGGTTAAAATCAATAGGTTATTGGCCTGGAGTAAGGTCGGGCCATGACCATAATGGGGATGACCCCCGGGTCGAAGCCGGGGCTTCCCTATATGATTGACCGCGCGGTCGAGGTAGTCAGAAATAAAGGATTCCTCTTTATCAACCCTCCAGTCAAAAGGAGATGTTTGAGAAGATGTGGAACCCGCCAAACTTGGACCGGAGACTGCTACGGATTACCAAGCATCCGGGTTTGGGCTTCTCACTAGAAGACTACTACGAGGCCGACGTGATATCGGTGTCGGCTCCACTCGACAGTGACCCCATCATGGCTGCGGCCCTACAGGGAGCCCGCCATGATAAGCAACCTCTACCACTGGCTGAAGAGACACAAGATGAAGAAGTATTCCTCTGGAACCCCCTCCACTGCAGGTGCGTGGGGAAGGTCTTTCCCTCTTCCGAAGGGTCAACATCAAGGGACCGCATCATCAGGATTCCATCATCCCCGTCTGTTGGCGAGGCAGGAAGTGAAGGTACGGGCCATGTTTCAGGCCCTCCCCGATACGACCCCATTATGCTCGCCTTGTACCACAGGCAGCAACGGGAGATCGAGATGCAGAAGGCACAATTGGCCAAATTAGTTGCAGTGGTGGTAGACCTGACTCAGGGCTCCCTCCGCCCGTGGGGTGAAGACGTGGCTTGGTCCCAGACCACCAGTCCCAACACCTCCCTCCAGTCAGGGAGCAGGACAAGAAACATGGCGAGCCCTTCAGCTAGACAGCCAGCTGGGCGAGGCCTTACATTGCAAGAGAGGCTGCAGAAGCCCTACTAATTCCCAATAGAAAAGACTCGAGGCATCTTTGACTGGGCCTACCACTATGGCAAGGTTTCCCTCCCGAGGTCGAAGAGGCCTCAGATGTTCGGAGAAGCGGTGACCCACTATTCTGCCCCTATCACTAGATACTCGGTCACGCCATTGAGGACTGTTATGTCTTCAAAGACATAGCTCAAGACCTGATTGATAGGTGAGCTAAGAATGGGAAACTATGCAGTGGCCCCACCGTGTCCCCATACGACAGGTGGCCCCAGGAGGGGAGTCTACACTATCTACATCCAACACTAGGCTCCTAAAGATGCAACGGCCTTGGCCCCAACTGAAGCCATCTATGAGGATTACCTGGAAGACTCCAGGGTAGCCTTGTGCCCTCACGCACCCGAAAATGCCACAGGCCCGTCGGCTGTAGCCCAGGAGGGATGCGAGGTGAATGCCGCTTCGGCACCAGGCCAAGACGAGCAAGAAGAGGCCTACGGCATCCTCGAGGCCGAGGGGGACGAAGATCAAGACTTTGTCGATTTGCTACTGGCCCCACCAGAAATTGAAGATGGTGGCCAGGCCACCGTCGACGAGCTGATCGAAATTAACCTTCGCACAGAAAGTGACCCCAAGCCAACCTTTCAGAGTGCCCTCATACCTCCTCACGAGAGAGAGGAATACGTGAAGTTCCTACAGGAGTTCTGCGATTGCTTCGCTTGGAACTACAAAGAGATGCCCGATCTTAGCCCCGAAGTAACCGAGCATATACTGGCAATTGATCCCAAAATGGAGTCGGTGAAGCAGCCACACCGGTGCATGCGACCGGAATTGATAAAGCAGGTTTACAAAGAAGTCGACAAGCTCGTAGTCGTCGACATTATAGTAGAGAATCAATACCCCACCTGGCTGGCCAACATCGTGCTGGTGAAGAAGAAGAATCGTCGTCGCTCCTTTTCCCCGTGGATTAAGAAGCTTCATTCTGCTACACTCTGCTACAAGTCAGCAGTAGAGACTCGATTGGTAGGCATTCTAGCAGTGTCCACAGTGAGATTCCGGTCAAGGTGTCTTCAGTAAAGTCATCCACCTTTGAGTCAGCCACGCTCCTGAAGTGGTCCTGCCTCCTTTCGTCAATAGCGTCAAACGCTGCAGGTGTTTCTGTGCAACTGCACCCTGACCGCATCTGTTTCTGAGTGTCACTTGGCAACGCCGACACCGACTTCCCCTGTGTGAATCAGCAAGAACTCCCTTCACGAGAGTTCTTCTTCTTCGAAGCACCGATGAACCAGAAGTGGTCCCTCCTTCTTTCGAGAACACTTTCACCTGGGGCATCCATTTTACCTCGGTCACGCCAGACTTGGAACTCTCTATTCACCCAGGACAGACTGCCACATAGTCAGCCCTGATACTCCATCCTCCACTCAGTTTCATGCCAAGTAGTCTTCTGTAAAGTTGTGGCTTTCGATGATACAAAACCAACGCAAGTGGTTTTGTCTCGTTCCAACATCAGCAAAGAAGATTCCACCTCAGCCATCATTGACCTATCCTACTGTTCATCCAGAAACCTGACGCCGACCATTTCAGCGACCAAGATCAGCGAGGTGATCTGACGGCTGCTAGCTTTTGAGGGTTTGTATTACTCTCTATCAGATACACCCACGAGTTGGCCCCGTCACTATTGGAGCTCTACAGCCAATGTACCTATCGACGCACCACGACCGCGCCATCTAGTCCTGCGAGGTAGAGCTACACAGGCCATCGGCTATGACCTTCTCCACCTTCCAGTGACGTCAGCTTGATATCAGACTTTCAGGCATCCTTCGGCATCCCCCAAGCTTCATCCAGGCGTTGACAACACCTCGATTGGATGTCGGAGCTAGGCATAGGACTGGCAGTTTGGTTTCCCCTCCCTTTGTTCCCCCCCTCCTGCGCGAGGGTAGTGCATGTAATGGTTTGCCCTTCCCCGTGATCCCCTCCCTACGTGGAGTGTAGTAATTGTAATAGTAGGGATCATCACCGAGCTTCCTTGACGCAGTGTGTCTGTTGGGTGCGCACGCTCCCCGATTCACCCTCGTCTCCGACCGGAGCCAGCCCTTCGGATGGGCTAGCTACGTGCGGCTGCCACTCCAATTTACTTGCTTAGTATTAGTTCCGACTGCAGCGCCCGTCTGAGGAGTGCCCAATCCAAACTTCCACTTTCCGTGAGTTCTTGCTGCCGGTGAGTGAGAGTACATCTGAACCAATCCCCTCGGTATCGGTCTGCCCAGTTGAATTCGGTGCCCACGACCTTGTTCCCCGGGTGGTTCACCATCACCCTCCTCGCTCCTCGGACCTTGTCTGACCTTCTCGCGAGCCGCAGCTCACCGATCCGTCACTATGAGTCCCGAGTGGAGTCCGCAAAGCGCGTGAGTGTTTGCCTTGTCAACTAGACGATTGTGCTTGTTGCTTGCTGGCTTAGGTCCCAGTGTCTCGACCGGGTTCGTCCCGCGTCAGATTTGGTATTAGAGCAAGTTTCCGAGTTGCCCTTGCATGTCGAGTCCTAGGCCAACTTCCATTCCCTTGCATCTCCCCTTGCATCGGTTGTATGTGGTCTAGTCTCGGGTTAAGTTAACTAATAAATTCCAAAAGAGATATTGATAGGTCACTTCTAATTAATTCCCCTATGTTGTAGGACTTCTTTACAATGGCAGTGGAGCACGCGTAGTGGCGAGACATGCAACGCACGGTGTGGGGTTTGACTCAGGCCCTACAGTAAGTAGCGTAAGGAGCAACACATCATGGAGCCGATGATCTCCACCGAAACTTTCGGGGCTTGGGTCCCCCACGTTTTGGTGGCTCTGCAGACCCTGATGAGGCAGAACATTGGCTGAAAGAGATGGACCGGATCTTCAGAGTTATGCTTTGTAGTGACCAGGAGCGAGTCCTCTTGGCAACCTTTCAGCTTGAACACGATGCACGTGCTTGGTGGGGAGCCATGGAAGCCATGAGAGGAAATAGGCGTACAACATGGGAGGAATTAAAGAAGTACTTTAACATCAAGTATTTCTCGGACCGCATGCTGGAGAAGAAGGTGGTGAAGTTCGCTGCTCTGAAGCAAAGAAACCTGTCAGTTGTTGAGTACGAGGCACAGTTCGCTAGACTGTCCCGTTATGCACCGCACTTGGTATCTACTGAGAAGATGAAGGCCAAGCGGTTCTTAAATAGGCTAAAGCTTCAATACATCAACCAGTTGGCGTCGATGGAGATCTATAACTATGCCGAGATAGTAAGAAAAGTCCAAGTCCTTGAAGATACCATGGAGATGACGGAGTGGATCCAAGGAAGAGACAAGAAGAGAGAACAAACAACAAGTTCTGAGAGTTTAAAACCCACTAATGGCAAGAAGAGGCCCAATGGTGGGTCGAGTTCATTGAAGGATAAGAAACCAAGGAATGATGATAACAGGGCAGGTTCAACTGCCCAGTCCAAAGTAGTTTGCAAGTATTGTGACAGGTCGGGTCACAAGATGGAGGAGTGCTGGCGCAAGCTAGGCGCTTATCTGCGTTGTGGTTGCAGGGACCATCAGATCCCTGAGTGTCCTCTTATTTCTGACCAAGCTACACCATAAAAGCTGCAAGGAAGCCAAAGGTGGTAGGGCAAGCTCCAAGCTCTTCAGGAGAACGAAACAGAAGCCACCAAGGAGGGTGGATTGTGATAAGTGGAATGACAGATATAGAAGGGGGGATGAATATGTCTATCTCCTCCAAATTTCATCAAACAAGTACCCCACGATAATCAAAAGGGATAGCAACAACAGAACTACCAAGTCCCACGCACAGAAGGGACCATAAAGCAGACAGTTAGAGTGCACACTTGAGACAATGACATAATCAAGAGCAACTAGCAACAGCACTACTAATTAAATATTGCACACAATAAGAAACACCAATCAAATGATTAAAGTGCACAATAGGTGCAGTGAGCAGTTCATGAAGACAGAACCTACAGCATGAGTAATCTACTAGCCGCACCTGACTGTGCTTGCATTCACAGTCACCAGTACTTGGGGGAGGTTTGATCAAGAGATCTCCTCACGCAAGAGGCAGCTGTAGACACGCCAAAAGTGACGCTAAGTTGACTAAATTTCATGTCACTATGTGACGCCCCAAAGAGAACTTCAATATTGTCATAATGTTAAGTTTTTCCATTTTTACGGATTTTTCCGGTATTTTGTTGAATTTTGGAATTCACGCCCTAAGGAAGGGCGTGTTATGTAATCAAACAACATGTATGAGCCTCAAAATCCATTTACCATCTCAACCATATAAGAAGATTAAGAACGTAAAGGCTCAATGTAGCACATGCAAGAGTGTGACAGATGCAAGGGGTTGACTCCACATATCACAAGACCATGTAGCCAAAAGTAAGTCTTTTCTAGATTTTGAAACGTATGAATCATTGTAATGCTCATGGGTGCATACTATCATCAAGAACATATGCAAGCATACACAACATACATGAAGTTAGTTATCATAAAAAACATAAACATATGCAAGGCACACAACAAGATCTTGATGAAGAGTTTGACAATGAATATGGGGGTTATGGTCGTGACCATCGTGCCCAACGACGGCATCGTGATCTCAATGAGGACGATCCCATTCTAAGGAGCGTACGTGCGGACCCTCTCACTTTTGACGTGTCTTTGAACCTGAAGGATTACTTAGATTGGGAGGCCAGTATGGACCGATATTTCAAGTGGTTTAAGATGACAGACCAACAGAGAGTCCGTTTTGTGAAGATGAAGCTACTAGGGAAGGCTCAGACTTATTGGATGAATGTGGAGAGCCTACTTATTCAGCAACATCAGCCTCAAGTCGAGACCTGGAATGGGATGAAGGTCAAGTTGAGGGAGAAGTACATTCCTTACATGTATCATCCACGTCTTATTGATAGTTGGCAGAGTCTTACCTAGCGTAATCGACCCGTGTCCAAATACATCACCTAGTTTGATGAATATTATTTATGGTGTGGAGTCACGGAGGAGAGCACTATGACCGCCTCACGTTTTTGAAGAGGGTTGCGGATGCCTTACCAATATGAGCTATTTTGCCGTAATGTGACCACTTTGGAAAATACCTATCAGGTCACTCTCGAGCTCGAGCAGTTCAAGTCAGAGTTTGAGTTTGCCAAGCGATAGTGTCCCTTTCATCAGCGTGGATCTGAGCCTCGTAGTTCTTCTGGTCCATATCAAAGGACTCCCGTGGCTCGTCCTCTGGAGCCTATCCTCCAGGACCCATTTGCCCCGAGGCCTCGCCCTCCTCAGCCGAGGGATCTCCTGCCTTGGCCCCAACCTCCCCCTACGGTCACCCATCCACCAGCCCCCGCACTGTCTACTCATCCCCTTTTGCCTACACCCCTACCCCCTCGGGAGGACAAAGATAAGGGGCCATTAATCGGGGAGTCTAGTGGAGCCCGATAGCAGTGTTTTAATTGCAAGGGGTTCGGGCACTATGCGAATTGGTGCCCCACCCACTCATCCCTAGTTATTGGGGACACGTCGGCTAGCGAGGCTCTGCCTTCTGAGGTTATGTATTTTAGTTATGAGGTGGAGCAGGAGCTCGCTGATGGGTTCTTTGATGAGACTGGGGACGTGCAGGGTGATTCTGTTGATGCTCAATACCAGGATACTACCTAGCTAGGGTTAGTCAGGTGCACCTTGACTTTGTCACAGGCCACTGATGACTGGTGTCGGACTACCATATTTCATACATACTGTCGGTTGAATGGAAAGACGTGCAAAGTAATTATTGATAGTGGGAGTCATATTAATGCCATCTCTATAGGTACTATTTCGCGCCTTGGTCTTACCCCTGTAGACCATCCCCTCCCATATCGAGTATCATGGGTGGACTCCACCTCCATAATTCCTGCAAACCTTCTATATCTGTCTGTCCACAGTTATCCAGACCCGACCCCTCTCAACTATAAAATCTCCAGAAAATCGAAACATCCATTAAAAGTCTCATAAAAAATATCCCCATCTTCCTGACTTCAATCTCTACAACTTTCGTGAAGAACTCATCACCCATATCCCTCGCCATCCCCTCGGTCAAACCTAGTTCTCAGTCAAGTCCACTTTCTGCCATGTCTGTCCCAACACAGTGAACCCGCGCCTTCTAAAATCTCTAGTGGCCAGCTTAGAGTGTTTGAAATTCTAGGACTAGTTTGGGATCGTAGTTCTTCGAGAGAGCTTTCCAACATCACCAGTCTCGCTTCATTCTGATGTCGGGGCTGATCGCAGCGCCCGTTCTCGTCGGACTGTACAGGTGATTTTAGAACCGAACAGCAAAGAGGAGAGGCACCATTAATTCATCTCTGAACCCACCAGTGCCAAATCAGCATCCGCCGTTCCAGGAGATCGTATCAGGACCTACTGCCGTCGTCTCAGTGGTTCGCCACCCCCAGAAACCTTCCGGAGGACATGGTGCCTTTGTACACCCGTGAGTGCTGTCCCACCAACCAGCACGTCGCCAAGCCGAAATTGCATCCAACCACCGCACGGGACCCGCCAAGTGCTGCCCATCAACCCAAGAATGGTCCTCCCGGGCCCATGTGTCGCCCTTTACCTCCCTGCGTGGAGTGGGCCATTATTTTCACTACTATAATTAATTATTACTGTTGTATTAACCAGGAGTTACCGACTTGACCGAGGTCGTCTTTCCCACGCCCGGAGCGTGGAGGTAAATTCGCTACCCTCTCGTAGTCATGTTTGCTCTCTTAGTTAAGTTCTTACTGCCGCTGCATTTGCTTAGTTAAGATCCTAGCTCGTCAATCAACTCAATCATCACTGCGTGAGAGAGAGTGAGACCCGTCCCGTGACCCGACCCTAGCATGAGAGTGAGTTTGACCACCCTAGCTCACTGTCGATTTTTCAATCGTGTAGGTCTGGCGCTTCCCTCGTTAAGGGATGAACATGAGCTTGCTAGAGGCCAAGGTTGCATATCCAACTTGGCATCGAGTCCGCGTTTCATCCCGCATCAAATCTTTGATCTACTTGATCCCTTCCTTGAGAGTAGGGAACCCATGTCGAGGGGTCACACATTCTTCGACCCATTCGATCTCTTTCTTAGTGGGCCACTTGACCCTTGTCGTATAACTGACAAGCATGGTCATCAAACAAGACTCTGTGACCCTTGTCGTATAACTAACTTATGCTAAGAAGGTTGTGTTGAAGACCTTCTACTAACAAAACTTTCTCAATTGAGTTAGAGGTAGACTTACCAACTGTTCCTGTTCCAATGATCATACCCCTGTTCTTACCTCCGAATTTGACCAGACCCCCCATTTTCATTTTCAGCTTACTGAATTTTGATCGGTCACCTATCATGTGCCTGGAGTAGCCACTGTCTAGATACCACTTGTTGTTCTCGGCTACTAGGCTAACCTGTAAAATGACAAATCAAGCAGAGTGGTTTGGAACCCAAAATAGATTGGGTCTAAGAATATTACTCAAGTCTCTAAGCATGCATTTTGGAATCCAGATTTGCTTGAAGGTTTTCTTCTTTCCCATGTTGTTGACGCGATTCACATTCCTAGCAGTTTTCGACATGGTTTAGTCACTTCGGTGCATAGTTTCTTCGGTGGAGGTAGGGAGATAGATCACCACTTCATCCTCTACCCTTTCCCTGTCCCTACACGTCGTTTAGTGCTAGAACGAGCGAGATCGGGCTCGTTGGGGTTTCGTGGGTTTCGTAGGCTTCGTCAAAAATCAGTGACAATTCTGCGATCGGTTGGAGTCAATGGACTCCTGGGAATGTCAGTGTTCCATTGATACCAGTTTCGTATCGATTGGCGGTCCCATTTGACCAAGGGAGCCCAGGAAGTCTGATTTTCCCATTTGGGTGATTTCATTGGAATCACCCATTTCTTACGATCCGTGTACCATTTTCATTCCAGATGGACTCCATGTGATTGTATGTGTGTCCATGGCTGTATCCCTTTCGTCTCAGCATGAATGGGGCATGGGAAGGTGAAGATTGGGCCAACCCCATGGTTTGCTCGCCGTCACGGTTGGACAGTCGAACCAGGTGTCGTTCGTGGTATGGGCGGCTATGCTTGGACCATTTATCTCCATCTGGTTTTGGGGCTTGTGTGGCCACATGATAGACCCCACATGGTATGGAAGGACCGGTAGGTTCTGCCTATCCCCACTTAGGCGGCCATCCTACAACCGCTTGTCTTTCAGTTGGGATGTGCGACCAGATCCTGACCTCCCATCCCAGTTGACCCTTGGTCAATAGTTGAGTGTCGGTCACATTAGGCGGTCCGGTCAAGACCGTTTTGACTGACACTGTAGTAAGTCAGTTTCGTTCAGCAGTCCAGTCAAGACCGTTTTGACTAGCAACTATTCTGCGTCATGGGCTTGAGCGGCCAAGACTTGACTGCTCATCCCTTTGGATTGTTCTGCCTTGACCGCCCATCTCACTTTGGATCTTAGGCGTTTGGCCCTTGAGCGGCCCTCTCTGGACCGTTCATGCCCTTGGGAGGCCCTCTTGTCACCGCCCATCCCCTTGGTGTTGTCCGTTGGCCGTAATGGCTGTTCCTTGTCGGTCTGTGTTAGGTTTATGTTCTAGGGCGGTGTCTGTATGTCAGTAATCTCTGGATAGGTCGGTTCAGGTGGCTGGGTGCAGTCACTTCCCTGACTGTGACAGTTCCCTAAATGACTCAATCTAGAACTGCCAGCATCCTTGTCTCTAGTCGCGTAGAGGCCATTCCTTGAATGTCGTGTCTGCCTAGCGGTTGAGTGATGGTTTGCTTTGCCCAGAGTGTCACCCTCCGGTGTTTTCATTTCTGATTACCTTGGCTTGTCCCTGTGGTCTGTCTGTTTTCCCGTGGGTGTCTCCCGACATCCTATGAGGGCTAAGACTACATTATAAGGCGGCTAGGAGTCTTCTTGCTTGTGGTAGGATTCTCTTTCCTACTTTTAAGTGATCATTATCTGGTTCCGGTCAACCCGGGGTCACCCAGTGGTTGACAGGTAACCTGGTGTGTCTCGACGATTCTGTCCAATTCGAGACATGGTTCTGGATGCCTCGAGGTATCATCTTGTCTCGTTCTACGTGTCTAGATGTGCTGAGGGTCCTCAGTGTTCCGTCAGGTCTTCGCGTGTCATTTCCTCTGATAGCGCCATTTTCTTTGGCTTAAGATTAAACTGATTGGCGGCTTGTCTCAACCTATCGAGACGTTGCCAGCCATTCCACAAACTGATGATGAAGAATACACTATTCAGCTGGGGTGATGAATGCCAGCACGCCTTTGACCGGCTGAAGGATTATTTGAAAAACCCGCCTGTGCTGGGGGCACCTATCAAAGGCAAGCCGCTCACCCTCTACATAGCGGCTACCGAATATTCACTGGGGGCAATGCTCGCCCAGAACAATGACGAGGGAAAGGAGCAGACTCTCTACTACCTCAACCGAAGACTGGTAGGGGTGAAAGCTAAGTACACTCCTATCGAGAAGGTCTGCCTCCCCTTGGTCTTCATGGTCAAGAAGCTGAGGCACTACATGCTGTCCCATGAAGTGAGCTTGATTTCAAGGGTTGACCCCGTCAAGCATATTCTCTCCCAGTCGGTCCCGAAGGGATGCCTCGACAAGTGGGCCATGCTATTGATGGAGTTTGACATCACTTACGTGCCGCAGAAGGCCATCAAAGGGCAAGCCGTCGCGGACTTCTTCGCAGTACACCCCATGCTCGAAGACTCCCCGCTAGCTACAGAACTACCTGAAGATGAAGTACTGGAGGCAAACCAAGTCCAGCAGGCCATCTGGCAGCTGTCTTTTGATGGGGCTTCCAAGACAAAAACAGCATCCTCTGGGCGTACCAAGATATGGGCTGGAGCCGGCATCATCCTCAAGTCTCCAGATGGAGAAGTGGTACACACTTCCTGCTGCATCAACAAGCCCTGCATAAATAACAAAGTAGAGTATGAAGCTCTGATTATCGGCCCCCAGATTGCTCTGCAAATGGAGATTAAAATGCTGCAAGTATTTGGCGATTCATTGCTGGTCTTCAAGCAAGTCCAGGGACAGTTTGACGTCCAGAAGTCGGATCTACTCCCTTACCCCACTAAGGCGAAGGGGCTCATGGAGCGGTTCTACCTCCTTGAGATAGGCCACGTTGTCAGAGGAGAGAATGCTCAAGCTGACGCCCTGGCAAAGTTGGCAAGCTCACTAGCAGTCTCGCCTGGTGGGTCACTCGACAATCGAGTGATCAACCAGCGACAAGTGCCTAGCATGATAGAAGAAGGACTAGAAGAAGAAGAATGGGAGGTCGCCATAGTAGAAGCTATCAGTCTGCCCGACTGGAGAGACCTCTTATGTAATGGTTCAAGTACCGACAACTGCCTAAGCAAAGGAAAGAGAAGATTAGACTGATCAGAACAAAGAACTCCTATGAGCTCCGAAATGAGATACTATTTCAAATTGTGACCGATGCCATGTAAAAGCTACTCCTCCGATGACTGTCATTTGAAGAGGCTAGGAGAGTTATGAAGGAGGTTCACGCCGGAATAGTCGGTGCACACCAGGCGGGGCCAAAAATGAAAATTGAAATAAAGAAACTTGGCTATTATTGGCCGACGATGTTTGACGACTGCTACAAGTATGCTAAGTCGTGTCAGAGGTGCCAGGAGCATGCCACGATACCCAGGAGGCCACCCGTGCCGCTGCATCCTACGGTGCCCAGCTGGCCTTTTGCCCAATGGGGGATAGACGTCGTGGGTCCATTGTGATGCGAGACGGACCATGACTCGACCTAAACTCTAAGCAAGCTCGCGGTCGTCCCTATCGAGGGAAGCGTACGGACGTGCACGGTTGAGAAACCGACTTGGCTCCAGAAGACAGGCTACTGACCAGAGCCCCTGAATTCACGCCTGCTCGGTGGAACGAGACTGCAAGCCGTATTGATAGGGAGAAGCTCATATTTGGCTTGTTTCTTGCCCCTTTGAAGTGGGGATACAGAGATGAATCCTTTTTGTTGGACCGGTTAGCGGTCCGCTTCAAGCATCAAATTTTCATGGGATGGTTCGCTGAGCTGAAAGCCACCGATGCCCACGCCTTCAGACCCAAAGCTGTGGAGTTCACAGACTACGTGCTGCAGCACTATGCTCTAATTTTGGTGAAAGCTGGTGTATATCTTAGCGTGTACGCTTCTAGGTACCGCTATCCCATGTACAGAGGTTTATGTTGTGGTATGATTGAAGTGTTCTGCCCTGAGTACAACACTTTCTATACTTCGAAGGGAGAAACTTCCTTGGATCTCTGGAGTCTCTCTCAGCTTAGCGGCCTGCCAATTGATGGAGAGCCATACGAGGAGGTTTGTTGGTCAGACTAGTTGAAGGATCAGACTGATGGCGAAGGCCAGTACTTGACAGGCTTCGCTTATCGTTATCTCATGAAAGCATATTGTACGCTTTGCCGTTCATCGTACGATACGAGGGAGGCACGTAGGCCTGGAGAGAAGAGGCACATGCGGATGGGCACCTGGCTTCAGCATTTCTTCTACGGGGAGTAGAAGTACGAAGACTTCCCCACTGTGGCACCGACAGTTGTGAAGCGGAAGAAGAGGGTTCGGCGATAGGCCGCCTTTCCGCCCGCCTTGAAGGGAGGGCAACAGGGAGGCCTGAACCCGACTGGTGTTGATGCAGTCACACACTGTGCTGCATATTTGACCTATTGGCTTTGTTCTTTCACTCTTCAACAAGGTGACGAGAGCGTAATCAGGGTGGAGGACATCTACCCCGCCTGTCTGATGGCTTCGGGGATGAAGCTGTCCCTTTGTCTGGTAGCTTTATGCTTGATTTACAAGATGCTAGGAGACTTGCACAGGAACCATCTTCCCAGGAATTTGTGGACCATCTATCTGTTACATTTCTTTAATGCTTGGGTCTGCACCCTATTTTCGAAAGTTGCTCCACGGGCGTTACAGTCATCTCATCTTGTCCCGAGAATGATAGAATTTGCAAGTGTTGAATCATCTTCAACGGCAGAGCAGCTATTCGCCATTCGGGGCAAGCTGACCAAGGTCCCGATAGACTCGCCCAGAATTCTATATTTCTGGAGCCTAGCGGCTCATTCCAGTCCACTTGTGAATAGGATGCGACAGTGCTGTCTATTTGAGATAGAGGAGTACATCCACCCAATCTCTGGCGCCAAGTGCACAAGGCCGATCTTGGAGTCAGAACTAGTTGATTGGGCGCTTGCTATTAGACCAAGCGTCCTTGTCTTCAGAAAGAGTGGCATATTGTGGCTGGAGCCATATTATCCCTTCTGGTTCAGTCGGAACTTTGGCTATGACCAACACATTCCTTTCTCTTCAACACAGTTTGCATTGCCAAATAGGCATCGAGCCGGCCAGGTGGCCAATGACGAGGCTTGTGCATGGTGGGAGTACTTCCACCACTGGGAAGATGCATCATTCAGGGTTCCGCCTCCTGCTCGCTTCCCCTGAGTCACTCCGGAGTACATCAAATGGTGGATGCACTAGGTGAGTTAGTGCCAGTGTGTAGGCGAAGGCACCAAAAGGGTGCACTGGGGAAGATAGGACGGGCGTACCGGTGAAGGCTGGAGAGCAGGGTGTGCCGGGTGGGAGCTAGATGGAGTGTGTCGGGATGGGACTGGCGAGCGTGCCGGGCTGGGCACTGGCGAGTGTGCCCGGCTGGGTGCTGGCGAGTGTGCTGGTGAAGGAGTGGAGAGTGTACTGCTGAAGGCTGGGGGTTGGGCATGCCGACGAAGGCACTAAAAGGTGCACTGGTGAGGGCAAAACTAGTGTACTAGTAAAGGAACAGGCGAAGTGTGTCGGAGAGGGCAAGGGATTAGGCGTGTCGGCGAGGGCACAAAAGGGTGCACCAGTGAGGGCAGGAAGGGTGTACCGGCGAAGGACCAAGGTCAGGCATGCTGGGGAAGACCTTTAAGGCCTGTGTCAGCGAAGGGCTGAAGAGGGTGCACCAATGAGGGTCTGGGGAGTGTACCGGTGAAGGACAAACCCCGTGCAGGTTTCAACTAGGTCAGATGAGGTCTGCGCAAGTTTTCAGCAAAGGAGCAAAGTCCATACAGATGTACAAATTCTGGAATGAAGTCCATACAAGTTTTCAACAAAGGATCCAAGTCCATGCAAGTTTTCTGGGGTTTAAGTCCGTGCACATTGGGGTTGGGTCCATGTGAGTCTGAGAATGAGTCTATGCATGTGTGCAGGATTAAGGTGGAAGTCCATGCAGCCCTCTGGGCAAGTTCGTGCATATGCACGGGGACAAGGAACAAAGTCCATGCATGTTTTTTTGGGGGGGTAAGTCCGTGCATATGCACGGGATCAAGGAATAAAGTCCGTGCATGTTTCGGTTAGGGTCTACGTAGGTTTTTAAGCAAGTCCGTGCATATGCACGGGTTGAAGGACGAAGTCCATGCAGGTTTTGGGCAAGTCCGTGCATATGCACAGGGTTAAGGGACGAAGTCCATGCAGGTTTTGGGCAGGTCTGTGCATATGCACGGGGTTAAGGGACGAAGTCCGTGCAGGTTTTGGGCAAGTCCGTGCATATGCACGGGCTTAAGGGATGAAGTCCGTGTAGGTTGTGCACGGGGTTGAGGAATGAAGTCCGTGCATATGCACGGGGTTGAAGAATGAAGTCCCTGCATATGCATGGGGTTGAGGAATGAACTCTGTGCATATGCACGGGGTTGAGGAATGAAGTCTGTGCATATGCACGGGGTTGAAGAACGAAGTCTGTGCAGGTGTTCGAGGTTCGTGCAAAGGATGAAGGCCAACTCCATGCACGTTCTGGGGTAAGTCCGTGCATATGCACAGGGTTTGGGATGAAGGTCCATGCAGGTTCTAGGGTAAGTCCGTGCATATGCACGGGGTTTGGGATGAAGTCCGTGCACGTTCTGGGGTAAGTCCGTGCATATGCACGGGGCTTGGGATGAAGGTCCATGTAGGTTCTGGGGTAAGTCCGTGCATGTTTTGGCCAGGATCCATGCGAATGCACAGGGTTAACGGACGATGTCCGTGCAGATGTTCAGGTTGCGGGATGGAGTCCGTGCATTTGCACGGATGTAGGTTTTTGGGTGAAGGGGTAGAGTCCAGGCAAATGTGCAGGGCTGAGTCCAAGCAGGTTCTGAACGAAGTCCATGCAGGTGATACCAGAGTCCAGTCCAAAGGAAAGACGAGTAGTGCAGTCCAAGTACAGTCGACAGAAAAGAAAGACGTACACTGAAGTCGGGGGAAGCCCGACGTAGGTACAGCTGGCAACTACGGACATGTCACACCAGGAACCGCGGAAGGAGAACGACGTCACTCACCTAAAAAGCAGGGGTGAGCCTCGTGTCACTGGCTCAGTAGGGGTCACGCGGATCCCCACCGAAAAAACACATAGTAACACGGAATAACAACAAAAATAACAGGTGTAGCAAAGCAGGAAAACTACACTAGAAAGTTGTAAAGAATAGGAAGTAGGAGTAGGGAACAGGCAAGGGAGAGAGAAGCTAAAAGAAAAGGGAAAAGTTGTACCGAACGAGCACAGCTACCGAACTAACCTTGGCTCCCAAGGTACTCCTAATAGTAACAAAATGGTGAACTCTGAACTGGCGAAGTCAGAAGTTGCCAATCCGTTGACGTGACACCAAGCAAGCGAAGGCCTCCAAGGAAAAAGGGAAAAGACAAAAGCCCTAGAAAAAGTCTAGATAGACTAAATAGAAAGTACACATGACTCGATTGCCGTGCACGCTCATCTAGACACGACCACATGCACAGCTAAAACGTCGTGCACATGACACAACACTACACTGACCTCAGGCAAAGTCACAAGGAGGCTGACCCGGAAAGGTCACGATGCTCAAGAAACACGAGAGTCACGCGGAAGTCACGTGTCACGTGTCTGAAGTACTCCCCTCACTGGAAGAACATCCAGCTGCATCCACTGACGTCTTATGCTACGCCTACTAGCGTCTCGTTTGCCTGTCGCCAAAAAAGCACAACGAGACCAAGACACTATCAAAACCAGAACAGAACTACAGTCACGAGTGACTAGACAGGGTAACGCCCATCGGCGTCAGTCCAACCCCCTGACCACGTGTGCACACACCGGCTCGTGCTTAGAGCCAGGCCTCTAGCTAGTATTCCCCCCCGTAGGACGCTACGGTAAAGAGCCGGGGTCCCTCGAAACTAGCTTAAAAATCGTAAACCGGGAAGTGCCCTGCTACAAGAGCCGACACGTTGTAACATGTCATAAGGCTACGACTAGTGGAGGATCACGCGACACAGACTCTAAAACGCGAGTGCCGAAGTACAGACAGTCAAAGAAGCCCTGTGTACGTACTACGAAGCACCAATGGCAGCACAGGCAACTGCCGACAGACTCAGGACAAGGCAACTAGACCTGAAACTACAACAATCCTTGAGTCTCACGACTCGGAGTCAAGATCGTCGCACAAAGCAGAACAAACCGCCAATCGATCGAATCCTAAGCCAGAAGAAATGACACAGTCGAAGGAAACGACATGCGGAGAGCTAAGGGAACACCGAGAACCCTCAACATAGTTGGACACGTACATCGAGGTAACATGATACCTCACGACATCCAGAACCATGTCTCAAACTGGACAGAACAGTCGAGACACACACAAGGTGTCACGCCCCGAGCGCGGAAGGAACCTAGAGTGCGCAACGAGTTTACATCGATCATGTCAATCAGAGCGTTAGTGTATTCAGCACAAAGATAGGGTGCGCAAAAGTAAAGATAACCCAATCCTTTATATAACTTGAAATACGCCAACTACAATCTCTTGAAGGAAGTACTAGGACTCAATTAAAAGTACAATAGTTGACGCAAGAAGATAATAAGACAAGACTAATTGACGCTTTGATAGATGGAGTAGCTCTAATCTCTTCACTCTTGACCTTCCCCATCCGATTGAGTCTCGTCATCGGACTTACCTGAAAAATAAGAAAAAATACTGGATGAGCGACCGCTCAGCGTCTCTGGTTTGTGAGATCCTCGTCGGTGGTTGCTATCGAAGCTTGTGTTTATGTCTCGTCCATTGCAGCTATCCCGACAGTTGTAGAACCCTCCCTAGCTGAAGAAATCTTCCCAGTTAGGGTAGTATTCAGGGGGGGAAACATGGAGGCCAATGGTAGTGGGTGACCTAGGTTTTAGGGGGTGCGGCGAAAGGGGGAAGAATGGTACTCGACGTGATTTTAAATTTCGAACCCACCATGGGACTCGAAGGATCCACCAAGTCGGAGTCGGGCGGGCTCGGTCGCGGATGGGTCAAGGTGGTAGATCGGGTGGCGTAATGGATCATATTTTTCGTATTGGCCGATCCGGGCGGAGCGGGTTGCGGATGTGGCTTGCCGGGTGAAGGGGTCCATACCTATGAGTTACCCGATAACCAAGGATCGCGGTTGGGCCCGACATGACCCGCACAGGGCCATCACTCTTGCCCGATAGGGAGACCTTATCCGGTGGACTTCCAGCCATCTATCGTCAGTAACGATGAGGTCCTCTCTCGCAAGCGGCCTTCCCATAGGAAGTTGGGATCGACAACGACAAAATCGACAGTAGAACTGAGGCCAATGGGAGTCGGCGGCCAGTCTATGCAGTAGTCGAGCATTGAGCATCCGACGGCGGTCCAGGAGCATCTACCGGCTGTTGATCCTTCCAGTTGACTGGCAGGTTCGTTTGGTGTCAGAATCCACGTAGGAGGTTTCTTCTTTTGCAATCGCTTCGGTCCTTGGCAAGGGCGGGCCGACTGACTCTAGCAGGCGAGAGCTTGACGAGACTCAGGGTGATGTCCTCTACCCGTAGGTCGGGATGTCCCCAGTCTTGCCATTGACCAACAACCTCAGTATTGGAGGTGTGGGGAAGGGTAAATCCTTATTGCTCGAGGCTCCTTCGATTGGGGAGGCCAGTAGATCCGAGCTCATGTGTTGGTTTGAGACTGGCCTTCAGGAGATGGACCTGGCAGCTACTGCCAAGGCCTTCAGATGTACTGCAAGCACCAGGGGTTTCTCTTGTATGCCATCCCCTGATGTGTGAGATTGATGATGAATTCATGATGGATGTGGTTAGAGTTGAGGATTCCCTTTAAGAGGCGGTAAGTATCAGAGAGGAGGTGGAAGGAACTCTGGGAAAAGAGCAAGTGAAGGAGGTCATAGCTAGCGTAGAGAGGTTCATGGGGGAATAGGCTAGGGAGGTGGCAAGCCTGATTGGAGTATTCTGTGAGGGCATTGACAAAGATGTCAGATCGGTGTTTTGCAACATCCAAAAAAGGTGGTTTCTGGGATTGGCTAGGGATGCTAAGGCTGGAAAAATTGCTAGAAGAATGAAGAGGGAAAGGGGAGAGGAAGGGAAGGAGTTAGATGAGAATAGGGTGGTGGGAAGGAAGCTTAAGAACATCTCCCATGCATGTTGTAACATGGAATGTGAGAGCGGTGTGTGGGCCCTAACAAAGGAGAGTTGTGAGGGAGTTTGTTTAGAGGTGTAAAATTGATTTCTTGTATATATAGGAGTTTAAACTGGAGGGGGATGGGGAGGGGGTGATGAAGGAGATAGATGGAAGGAGGTTGTCTAAGGGTTTGGCATTTCTAAATGTGAATTCTTCGGGAGGTATCGGGGTTCTTTGTAATGAATTTGTAGTGGAGGAGGTGATGAAGGGGAGGGAGGTTGGCCATTCTGTTATTTCACTTACCTTTTGCAACCTTTGTGATAGTTTCATGTAGGACTTCTTTGGTGTCTATGGGCCTTGAGGCAAGGTGGAGAAGAAAGTTCTATGGTAGGAACTTCTTCAGCATCATCAGTTGTCTGGAAGACCATGGTGCATTGGAGATGACTTCAATTCTATTATAGCAGTGGGGGAAAGATTGGGATCTTTTTGGGCGACAAGGGAAATGGAAAACTTCAGAGAGTTTATTGAAGAGACTGACCTAATTGATATTCCTACACCAAACGCCCTCTACATTTGGTCCAATCTTAGAGCAGAGCCGATTTGTTCAAGGTTGGACATGATTTTGGTGTTAGTGGATTGTGAAGATCGCTACCCACATCTTCAAACTTAATGGTTGGCCCGGGTAATTTCGGACCATAAACCCATTCTCTTAAGAACCAGTAATAGGTTTAACGGGCGTCGCACATTCAAGATTAGGGGTGAGCATAATTCGGGTTCAACCTGAAAACCAAATCGAACCGACAAATTTTGTTTGGTTTGGTTCGGGTTAAAATTCTAAAAATTTTGGTTTGATTGTCCAACTGCCCCCAACCACGTGTGCACACACAGACCATGCATCCTAGGTCTGGCCTCTAACTGATTTTCCCCTCAGTCGGACTCTAGCCGACGACGTGGGGCCCGATGAAAACCAGTCTAAAAATTATCCTCAGGATAGCCGTCCCACGACTTCGAGGTGGATAACAGCACACGCGTACTGGTGGGCTATGACTAGTGGAGTGTCTCTGAAGGAGTAGACTCTCAAGCCACGAAAAATAACGTCTGAACCCGACGAAGTAGGGGGACCATCCCACGTAACAGCGCCGTCGCACGGTGACCACAGTTAGAGAAGAAATGGGACTGCAAACCACCCGGTGTAGTCCAGAGCCTGGCAGACCTACCCAGGCGTGCCACAAGCTCTGACGGTCTACCGCTGGGTTGTCACAGTGGTCTAACGGCCCAACACAGGGGCGTCAGGACAACGGTGCAAAATGCACTATGACGCGCCAACCCTAGTGCGCCACAGGCTATGACGGACCAACACTGGCGCGCCACAGTAACCTGACGGACCAACTCAAGTGCGTCAGAATCTCAGTGTGAAACGAACTGTAACGCACCTACTCTGATGCATCACAGAACCTGACGGACCAACACAGGTCTGTCACAGACACGAGCAAACACAGAATGTAACGCGCTCCACTAGAGACGTTATGTCACCTAACGGACCAGCACAGGTGCGCTAGGCCATGGGACCAAGTTGGCTATAATGTGCTCCTCCAGGGGCATTACAGTACCAAACAGACCATCTCAGGTGCGTTAGGAGGAAGGTTGGATGCGTTAGCTCTAACGCGCCTTCCTAGGGGCGTCACACCATCCTGTCACCCCACCCCAGGCACGTCATGCGACTATGACCCCCAACGGTCAAAAACTACGTCATGCGACTATGACCCCCAACGGTCAAAAACTAACGGTTGAAACACTGTGACGGACCAACACAGGCAAGTCACAGTCACTTGACGGTCTATCGTGGGACCGTCAAGCCCACAAACGCCAATGCCCAAAACAAAGGGAGTGTAACACACCTGTCTAGGCGCGTTACACACTGTGGCGGTCACAGGAATGACCGCCACAACGTCCCAAAAGTGAAACGGCGAACATAACACAAAAATTACAACCACACCCCCAAACGTCCACGGAAGAGGGGGAAATCAAAGGGGAAGCCCCCCGGGGACTCCTAGTATGATTCTAGGCCATCAAAACATCGAATGGTGGCTCCAATCCGTAGATCGGGCGAACTCTCCCCAAAACATGATTTTGCCCTAACCAGGTTAAAAACACCCCTCTTGGCTCCCATTTGGCCTACAAATCGCGGGCGATGATGGGATGAGCAAAGGGATTTGTCCCCCTACCTTAATGGAGTGAAAGCTTCACTGAATCGATGCTGAAATTACGAAGAACACTTTTAGAACCCTCGAACCTTCTTGAAACCCCACGAGTTCTACGCTGCCTCGATCATCACACCGTCATTATCATCACCACGGCGCTGCCCCACGCCGTCTGCAGCTAGAGGGGACGCGCCACGATCATCACCGGTCAATGGGAGAGAGGAGGGGGTGCTCACGGTGGAGGAGAAGGAAGAAAGAGGAAGAAGAAGAGAAAGGTGAAAAGGATTAAAGAATGCCCCTATTTATATTTTCAGGCACAGAGGAGTAGACATGTAATCGCCAGACGGCAACTCCACGAGCATCTCACAGGAAACTTCATTCACCAACTTTTCGATACACGCAATAAAATCTCGAAGATAAAAGAATGGGTCGCACCTGAATTGATAAGAACACGCGCTGAGCGATCATAAATCAAAATCGTACATTCAATCAGATTAGATGCCAACGCCTCCACACGAGTGATGTGTGTAACTCAAGCTCTCAGTGGACGGGTAGCTGCAGATGACTGCTGAGAAGGTGCATGAACTAGTGGTTGAAACGGATGAGGTTGAGGCGGCGGAGGAAGACGAAACTGTGGCTACTGCGATTGAGAAGTCTGAGAGAACTGCACCATCTGCGGCCTCAACGGATAGTTTCAGGAGACGTGCCCTGACTGATCACAACGATAACAGACAATCGGTAAAGAGCATGGCACACCCGGATCACTACCACCACACTTGGAACATAACCTCGGCTGAAAAGTGACAAAATCCTGACGTGGTTGAACAAAAGAATCGGACTGCTGACTCGAATCAGAAAATGTCGACTGATCAAACCTCTTCTTCTTTTTCTTAAATCGAAAACCCCTGCTCTGAGATTGCGAGAAGGAAGCAGCAACAGTAGGAGAGAAAGCAGGAGGAGCTCCTGGAACAGACGACTGGTGGGGCGGCTGATGCTGCACGGCCGATGGAACCATCCCAATCTGAAGGAGTCCTCGAGTCCTCGCCAATTCTAACTCTAGCGCGACGGTGGCTTGATATGCAGAATCTAACTCAGTTACACAGGTAGCGAACAGTGGCAGGCTCAGCTTTGCTCTCAGTCCGCCCAAAAACTGCTGAGTCCTCACAGTCTCATCGGTAAAGATGTGGGGTGCATACCAGCCCAACTCAATGAACTTATCTCAATATTGCAGCACTGACATCTCGCCCTGTGTCAGCTCCAGAAATTGATACATCTTGGCTAACTTCAAGCAGACTGGAGTATAGGCCCATTCGAATGCAGCAACGAACTCCGCCCATGTGATCTGTCGAAGCGTACGGGAATGGAAGGCAACCTCCCACTCTGTGGTCCACCACGTGCGTGTAGTACCTTGAAGTTGATAAGAAGCCAACATAACCCTTCTGTCCTCGACGCACTCCATGCATTGGAAGACGCACTTAGTGGCATCCAACCACTCCCTCGCTGCCTCCGGGTCCGATTGACCCTCGAATGTCAGTGGATGGAACAGTAGAAATTCTTTCAGCGCTCGTCCACGACCACCGGGTAACTCCGCAGGTGGAATAGGAACAGGTGCAGCCTGGGCAGGAACTAGTATAGCAGGAGCAAGTGAAACACTAGCCTCATTCTGAGGAACTGGGGCTCTTCGCCTATGAGACGACATCTTGAATCTAGGGAAACACGACAACGAAAAATATGTCAGCACTCGTAAGAAACACCCTAAGCCAGCAACGAACGACTCAAAGGGACTTGCTCTGGACCAATGCGGATTTTAATTGCTGATACAATTTCCCAACACCGCTCTGATACCAGCTGTAACGACCCAGAGCTCAGGGTACCGATAACCCAATACAAGTATCGGACTACCGCTACCAAGAACTGGGGACGCCACCCAGGAGGCTGATGAGGCCCCCGAAGGGTTAGTGCTGACCACGTGTGCACACACTGGCTCATTGCCCTGAGCCAGGCCTCTAGCTAGTTTTCTCCCCCAGCGGACGCTACTACAAAGTAAGGGAGCCCACGGAAACTAGCTTATAAATCGTGTATCGGGAACTAGCTCGCCACCACTCCCAGGTGGGCCGACACGTCAACACGAGTCATCAGGCTACAACTTGTGGAGGTTCATGAGACACAGACTCTAAAACGCGAGTGCCGGAGTACAGACAGGCAAGAAGCACTATCGTACGTACTACGAAGCACCAATAGTAGTGTAGGAAACTACCAATAGATTCAGGACAAGGCAACTAGACCTGAAACCACAACGATCCTTGAGTCTCATGACTCAAAGTCAAGATCGTCGTACAAAGTGGAACAAGCAGCCAATCGATCTACTCCTAAACCAGAGGAAACGACTCACCGTAAGAAATGACCCATGGAGACCTGAGGGAACACCGAGAACCCTCAGCATACCTGGATACGTAGAACGAGGTAAGATGATACCTCACGGCATCCAGAAACATGTCTCAAACTGGATAAAACTATCAAGACACACACAAGGTCACCTGTCAACCACTGGGTCACTCCGGGTTGACCAGAACCAGACAATGACATTAAAAGTAGTACAGAAGACTGCCGATGGCAAGAACACTCCTGGCCACCTTATATCATGGTCATAGCCCTCATAGGACATCAAGAGACATTGACGGGACAACGGACAAACCATAAGGTCAAGCCAAGATATACAGAAACCTAAACATCGGGAAACGACACTCAGACACCGCCCTAGGACACGTACCTGAGATAGACAGACACAAGACAAGCCATCATGGCCAACGGACAAGACTGACTGGGCGGTCAGAAGAAGGCTACTCGGTGAGATGAATGGTCCAAATGGGAGCCGTTCAAAGAGGGATGGGCGGTCTATAACAGACCATTCAAGGGGGATGAACGGTTGGGGGCCAACCACTCAACAGAACTGACCCTTACACACTAAAAGGGATGGACAGTTAGGGCTGGGTCGCCCAAAGGCTAGAGCGGTTAGGGACTAGATGCTCAAGCCAACTGACCTACTACAATGTCAGTTAGAATGATTTTGACCAAACTGCCTATCGAAACTGACATAAAACTGTTGACCAAAGGTCAACTGGGATAAGTGGGCAGAACCTGGCGGCTCAACCCAATGGGGAGGATGAACGGCTGAAGACTAGCTGCTCACGAAGGATGGGTGGACCATTACTAGCTGCTCAAGCACCAGAGTGGTCTATCGACTGACCACTCAACCTGGGACCGAGACACGATAAACGGTCCGAAACCAGCCACCCATACACCTTAAGCGGTTGCCATTGAACCGCGAAGGCGTTACGGCGAGCAAACCATGGGGCTCGTCTGATCATGGCCTTTCCATGCCCCGTTCGTGCCGAAACGAAGGGGATATAACCACAATCACCCTGATAATCACATAGACTCCGACCGGAGTCAAAACGACGTATGAATCACAAGAAATGGGCGATTCTAAAGAAATCACCCAAATGGAGTAACCGGACTTCCTGAGCTCCTAACGGTCCCGAATGACCGTCAATCGACATGAAATCAGTGACTATGGAACTGTAGCAACCCTGAATTTATGAAGAAATAAAAATTCCTCTATATATACACTTTGTACTCTTTATTGAGGAGGTTAATGAAGAAATTGCTAGAGAATTACATCAAGAAGGCTGTGCCCTCTTCCCCTCTCTCTCTCTTGTGGGTGTGACTCCTACTATTGCTCCTCTTCTTCTCTTCTTCTTGGATGTGACTCCCAAGGTTTCTATAGGTTCTTCCTGATTTTAGGTGCTGGGAGGTGAACTCCCCAATCTCTCCTCAAGCCAGGAGCTCGAAGTTCCTAGAGTTGCTGCAAGTGTGGAGGATTACTTTTGCCACCCTGCGCACCCCTCTCTAGGTGTCTATGTGTAGAGTTGGCCCGGGAAGATCAGGTTGGAACCCCCATATCCCGTCCTCAAATCCCCTTCACCTCTTCATGACTTTTCTTCCTCTCCCTATCCTCTACCTCCCCTGAACATCCCGAATCCAAATTCATCTTGTGCAAAAACTTTCCTTTAGAGCCCTTTTAGTCACGTAGACTACCCCTGTGCAGTCCTATAGAGATAGTGCCACAACCCCTCCAAAGGGACGACCCAAAAATCATCTCTGTATGACCTGAAATTTCAAGCACTACCTAACCACGTCGTAAACCTTCCCTCAGAATTTTATTACAATTTTATGAGCCCATTTACCTTGCTTACCACGTCAACCTTTCAACCTCTCAGTTCTGACAGCACTAAACTGCATAACTGAGCCCTGCCTGTTTTCACTTCGCACTCCCAAAACCTCCAATTCATGCCACCTCGCCACTACTACCCAATCATCCCACAACCTTCACCTCTCCACCAGAGAAAACCTCGCCCCATTTGCCACCTGGAAGTGCCAGTTCCTGCCCATTCTTCCTACCTCTGTCCTGCTGCTAGCCAACAGACCAGATCGCGTAGGGCCTGCTACGAAATTCACCACGCTCTCCATAGTACTCAGATGTAGTTGGTACTTGACCGGCATCCCTGCGACATCCTCAACAGCGTATGCACCGAGTTTCGTGACCAGTGGGTGAGCAGAAAGTCCCATTCCAGGCTCTTCTTTCTGCTGCTTCCCTATGCGCACGTAGATAGGACAGCAATCTACCTGCCGCTCATTGCTACTCCGGAGGGTCCAGCCAGTGACGTCGACTTCCCTCTTCATCCAGGAGGCTCTCCGTCCACTACCATGTGCTACCAGGGACGTGGGCACCTTCCTCGGCCTCTATGCCGTGCCATCCCTATCGCTGGTTCTAGGCAGCGCTAGTTCACAGTACGTCGGAGTTGCCACCCGTCGTCCACTTGTGGCCTGTCACCCCTCTTCGCATGACCCCCAGATATCGCTGTGTAGCCTTTTACCTCGCTGCAAGGAGTGGGCTTTTGTTTGGGTTGTACTTCATTTAGCTCTTGTACCGGGTGGTTGTGTGATTTGGCCCGGCGTCTTTCCCACACCCCGAGCGCAGAGATACGCATCCACTACCTTGCTTGGTCTATCTTGCAAGTTTAGTATATTGTTTAACACCGCTGCATGTGCGTTGTGTTGTCCCTCTAGTTTTGATGATGACGATTTGACAGTCTTGATGTTTTGATGATGATGATTTGATAGTCTTGATGTTTGATGATGACGATTTGACAGTCTTGATGATGACAACTTGTTAGATTTGATCACAACAATCAAATTGCTGTGTATTAAGGTGGTTGCCAGTGAGAAGCGTTGCCCATTCCCTGATGTGTAAGGGTGTTGGCGCTGCTCCGGAAGGACGAGTGCTAGTTGGGCAGTGTTTGTGAGAATTTGTAACTCGTGTTGTGATTTTTGATGTGTTGAGGATCGGAGCCTACGAAGTTGCAGAGGATTATCGGGATGGAGGATCTCGAGTTGTCGTTGTGGTGGCTGCGCACGTGGATCTGAGTGCGCAGTGGAGGATCGTAGCGTTGGATGCTATGGGCGGATTTCGAGAATGTGTAGAGCATCGAAGGATTGGTTCCTCGGTGTGAGTTTGCCTCAGTTGTGTGAGACGTGTTGTTGTCATGCCGTTGCTTGAGGCATTGTGGTCTGTGACACTGGCTGGATTGAGAATTGGGGAAATGTGCTGACGAGGTTGCCGCATGATTACCCCATTTCCATGTTGGAGGCTGTGTCCTTGGGTGAGATTGTGTTTTTGGAGAAGTGATCTCTGATAAGATTATGGGTCCCGGTTGGTGACCGTGAGCGGCTGGTGAGGTTGATCGAGTGATCGACCATGGTGAGAAGTGTATTGTTTGGGGACCCGTGTGCATTGGCCGTGGCGTTATCGATCAGCTTGCTGTGGTAGCAGGTGGCACTTGTCGATTTTGGAGAAGTGTGCTGAGGATTGTGAGAGGTTGTGTCCCGAGGCTCTGTGATAAAAGTGGAGTAAGGATTGGCAGACATCCTCTTGGATCATTTTGAGGTGAAGGGTTTGATGAGACAGGATGAAGGATGGTGTCGGTGTGCGGAGATCTCTGGTGAGACGTTAACGTTGGATGCGGTGATCCCTCATTTATGGTCAGCAAGAGAGGATTCCCCGTAAGTCTAAGTCGAGTGACGAGAGGATTGAGGATTGTGGAATCTTATCATTTGAGTTCACCGTGCTCCCCTGAGAGGGTGGAGTTGGCGTGAAGTTCGAGATCGGTTGCAGTTTTCGAGCGAGATTTGACTTGAGATGTGGTGTTGGCCTATGGAAGAGTCAGCGGATGTCCTGTCGTGATTTGGGGCGTGCCTGTTGGCCGATGAAGGTTTCCCGTTGACACGTATCTGGTGACCAGTGGATGGTCTTTCACAGACAGAAGATGCTGATTGTTGGGGCTCAAGAGTGGCGAGAGCCATGTGCCAGCGAGGCCTTGGGTGGCTGATCAAGAGGTGTGCTTTTCCTGGATTGGATCTGGGGTTTGTGAGAAGCCATTTTCTGGTAGGGATGTTCTGGTGCTGTTGTCAGCGTCCGGCTTGCCGAGTGTGAGTTGGTGGAAGCTCAGCGTTGGTTGCCCTTGGAGTAGGGTGTGAGAGTAGTCAGCAAGTTGTGAAGCTGACGTTTGGTTGGTTCGTCAAGCGTGGGTGTTGACTGGTGTTGGTTTCCGTGATGGGGGTTGCATGCTCCTGGTAAGCGAGATCGTGGCAGTGATGTCATGGTTGGTATTCGTGTTGGCTGAGGTGACGTCAGACTTGTACTCATTTGCATGTGCCTGCTCTGATGATCAATGTGCCTGGGATTGTGAGCGAGGTATGTCCATGATCATTGTCTGGCCACGGCCCTCAGGATCGTGATTTTTGTGAGTTTCAAGGTCTGGTTGGGGCTCTAACAGTGTTGTCAGTTGGTCCAGGCATTCTCCATTTCCTCCATCCACACGTCCTCACAGACCGACGAGTGTCCCTGCATGTATACGCAAGTACGAGCATGAAGGCACGGACTAGGGTCGTCGCCTTCCCCGGACGTCGAGGCCTCAGGTCTAGTCCTGAAGAACCAATGCACCCACGGGCACCGCCTGGCTCATCCTTCGCCTGCGCTACCCGTGGGTGGGGGACATTTGTGGATGTGTAAAATTACACTTCCGCGTATCCCGGCCAGTCCAGCATCGACAAATAACTTTAACCGAAGAAATCACGGAAAGGGCGGGCCATCCGCACTCTCCGCATAAACAATACACTTTCATGAAGCCACCCCCGGAGTCACGTTAGCGAAGAGAAACTAAGCCCCAGGAAGCCCGCAACTTGTGGGCCCAGAAGAAAAACTAAGTGGACCATTGATCAGGCTCGAAATGGGCCCAACTCCACCTCAACGGCACACTCTTGCCGCCCTCAACGGCACGTGCCCTAAGGCCCTTCAGTGGCATGCCCCTAGGCCCTTCAACGGCACGCCCTGAGGCCCTTTAGTGGCACGCCCCTCCAGCGCCTTCAGGGGTACGCCCTGAAGCACCTTTAGCCGCACACCCCCAGGCCCTTCAACGGCGCACCCTGAGCGCCTTAAGCGGCACGCCTTGGAGTAGCCCTTCCCTGGCACACCCTGGCTGCCCTTCATCGGCCCACCCCTAGTGGCCTTCCCCGGCACGTGAACCCTAAAGCGTCTTCAGCGGCATGCTTGTAATCGCTCCAACGGCACACCTGCGAATGGCCTTCGACGGCACACCCTGGACAATGCCATCCGGCACGTCCGGCGGAAGAAATCTCATGCCATCCCCCTATGGATTCTTCGCGCGCAACGGGTTTAGCTGAGGTGTCGACCGAAGATGGAGACACGTGGGCTACTCCTCTGCCACCAAGGATGCCCCAGTCAAATCCCATTCAATGCCTCACATTCCCGCGTCTGTCATTCGCGTTCGAAGGCTCCTGCCACCGAGAGTATAAAGGGCCATCTTCTCCGATGAACGAACACACAGAGACACACACAGACACAGACTGAGACAAAGAGGAGAAAGTGGCGCTCCACGGGAGAAGAAAAAGAAGAAGAGAAGAAGGAGGAGGGAGCTCCGTCGTGAAGCCCCTTCCCCCCAGACGACCACTAGAGAGGAGAGAGTAAGAGAGAGAGAGAGATGTAATAGAGGAGTGGGGGAGGAGCAGGGAGCCGTCGCCCCTGCTCAACCCCCATTCCTTCCCTTTTCTTCGTCTTCCTTCTCTCCTTCCTCTTCTCATATCTTGATGTATTCGGCCTCCATTTTGCCATGAGTGAAAGTCCTTTTTTGTGTGTTTATGGTTGCCTTCCGCTGGTTCGAGCCCCTGTGCATGCTTGTTTGTCTCCTCCTTAATCCCTCTCCCCCTCTTCCTCTGGTGTTTCCTTCTCTCCCTTCCAGTGGCCCCTCGTTCACAGGTGACGGCCCTCCCAGCCTCATCCTCTTCATGGGCATGACAGTGCCTCCCCAACCTCCTCAAGCACCTAGTCCCCATCTGCCCTTCCCTGGCTGGACCTTCCCTATTAGCCAGGCCAAGCCCAGACGCCCCATGGCCCTCTTCCCTCCATTCAGCCTCACCCTCAGCGGCACACCTTTAGTCACCCCACAGTCAAAGGCTATTCTCAGGAAACTGCCCTATAGATCTAAGATTTCAGGTATAGTCTAACAGCAAGTTCAAAAATAGTTAAAGGCAAGATCTGGGCAGATCCAGCCATCCTCTCTAGTCCTAGATTGAAGGACTTCGAGAGAGCTTTCCAACGGCCCCAGGTTCGTGTCGACCAGACATCGGGATTGGTCGCAGCAGCCGATCTCACCGGAGCGCGTGCCCTAAAACAGAAGCAGCCAGTCCGTGAGCAGCCACCCCGAAGCTTCCCGATCAGAGTCGATCGGCCTCCGACCGACGTTCCAGCACGTCCGCCGTCCAGGGAGGCACCCCACTAGGGGTCCCCATCACAGCGGGCCCCACCCCACCAGAGCCGGAGGACAGAGTGGTCCATGGGCCCCACAGACCCGTAGATGGCGCCGTCTGGACTACACAATCGTGGCTTTCGGCACCGACGGAGGCGACATCAAGATGCTGCTCGTCAACCTGATTCGTGTGATTCCCGGGCCCCACTTGTGACCTTTTACCTCCGTGCGTGGAGTGGGTCAAACATTTGTACTGCTGTAAAATTGTTTAACCGGGAGTCCGTAAATCGACTGGGGTTGTCTTCGCCATGATGGGTGCGTGGAGGTAACAGTCTAGAATTCTCGGCGTTACTTTGCTTAGCTAGTATACGGTCTTATGTCGCTGTGAGAGTGTAGGATACTAGCCCGTGTGTCCACGTCACCGCTGTGAGTAAGAGAGTGACGCACCCTGCGACTCGACCCGACTCCGGAAGTTGAGTCGGACTACCCTTGAACTCTGCCTGTTCCTCAACCGTGCACGATCCGCGTTTCCTTCGCTAAAAGGGACGACGAGTGAGCTTGCATTCTGTTAGTGACGTACAGCCCTAGGATCTCTTCGTGTTGGGCCTCAAGCCCCTCATATCGGCGCGTTGCTGGTCGTGTCTGCATGTAGAGTCTGAGGTTCGCATCATATAGAGTCGGTCTCCTGTGTCTGTCCCACATCATGCTCGACCCCATGATTCGCGAATCAAGGAATGATGGGCATCTCGCGACGCGACCAATCCAACGGTACCTCTCTGGCTTCGATCAGCAGCCATCTAGACCAAGAAATGAGAGAGGCACACAAACTAAGAATAAACCCTAAAATCTCCCAAAAGAAGAATTACACAGAAAACGAGGAAGATGGCAACGGATGACGACACAGAGGGCGTCAATGGATTCCTGGCGAGATGAGGAGTCTGATCCCCTACCTTCTGCACGGTGAAGACTGCGAATCGGTGCCGATCGGGCGACGGGGGCCACATCGTCTTCTTGTTCGCACGCGTCTCCACGCTCCACGATCCGAGGGAAGAAGGGTACTGCGCGATCCTCGCGTCGAGCCCGTCCCGTCGGTACCTCCCACGCATTGACCGGGATCCATTTGGACCGCGAACTGAGAAAATGATGGTGGAGGAGAGAGAACGTGTGAGATGGGGAGAGAGAGGGTTTCGATGGAGAGAAAGAGAGAGTGATTCGAGAGCGGAGAGAGAGAAATGAGTGGGTTGAGATATTTATAAAATTTTTAATTTTTCTTATTTTTTAAAAAATAACCTTAAATTATATTTAAACTTTTTTAAAATCAAAATTGTTAAAATACCCAATTTAATACACTCGGCTCAATATATGAAGAAACTCAAATTGTAGAGAGCACATAGCAACACAGTCAAGAACATGTATGTATGAGATTCTGAATAATAGATCAAACATGATATGCATTTAACAGGAGAAGTCAAGTAATCAACCTAACAAGTACAAGGGTGTTACCTGAATTTTGCAGACATTGGGTTTTACCTAGTTTGGTGCCTTGGTTTATTACCCTTTTATTACTCAGCTCCAAGGCACACCTGCAAACACAGAACCTCATTTTCTATTTAGTGGTACCCAAGATTTCTTGGGTCCTGAAGAGTCAGTTGTACCTTTGGGAGGTACTCTCCTTATCCTTACAACATTTAAATTGTTAGATTTCAAAGTATAACAATCATCCATAACATGTCCTACTTTCCCACAGCAATGGGGAACCCAACAGTCAAGAGATAGCCGCTACACGACCAGAGACAAGGACAAAGGTAGCTTCTAGATAAAATCGTTAGGGTACCATCATAGTCTAGGAAAAGACCACAACCAGCCACCTAACTGACCAATCCGAAAAGCCACCGATAGACAACACCGCCCTAAATCGGGACCTAGAACAAACAGACACACTACACGCAAACACACGGCCAATACAGCCAACAAGACTATAACGCACCTATGGAGGAGCGCTATAAGAACATAACGCACCACAGGAGGGGCGCCATGCCAACCGGATAGAAATCACAATCGAAACGTATAACGCTCCAGCACAGGGGCGTTACACAAACATAACGCACTGCCAGAGGGGCGTTATGCACAACAGACCCAAAAACACACACAAGCAATATAACGCGCCTACTCAAGGGCGTTATACCCACATAACGCGCCAACGAAGCGGCGTTATGCTCCACAGACCAACACGACGTATAACGGACCACCGTTGTCACGTTATACAAGCATAACGCACGTAGAGGGATGCGTCATACCCAACCAGACACCAAAACGAATAACCACGAGCTACAGGCACATAACGGACCACCTGCTATCCATCACAGCCACAAAATGCACTGGGTGAGGCGCGTCATGCCAACCCCTCAACCCAGACAATGCCACAATCAGTGGGACCATAACGGCCCTACATCTGTGCGTCATCCAATGCATGACGCATGGGTGGACATCCGTTATGCCAACCAACTGACCCGGTCTTCGAGGCAGGCACGGTCAATGAGAGTTTTGACATGTCAGAATCTCAGAATCCATCGACCATAACGCACCTGGGCAGGGGTGTTATGTCACACATAACGGTCTGGTGACAGTCCGTTATGCTCCATGGCCTACGAAGACAAAACACGCGATGCATAATGGTCTATTGTGCGACCGTTATGAAGCATAGCGGTCTCTGGTAGGACCGTTATGCTCATCCGACAGTGAAAGCGGTGGAATGGCCGATTCGGCCCGTTCCACGCCCCATACACGCCGAAACGCAGGGGAAACACATCCATTTGGTAGGAAATCCTTCTAGGATTCCAAAAACACCAAATGCACACACCGAAATTCACTAAAATGCGAGATCCGGGCGATTTAGACAAATCGACCCAAATCGAGTCACCGAGGTTCCCGGACTCCTACCAGCCCCAAATGACAACCAATCGACACGAAACTGGTGGGGTTGGGATCCTGACATCCCAGATTATCGTGCACGCTCATCTAGACATGACCACATGCACAACTAAAACATCGTGCACATGACACAACACTACACTGACCTTGGGCAAAGCCACAAGGAGGCTAACCCGAAAAAGGTCACGACGCTCGAGAAACACGAGAGTCACGCGAAAGTCACGTGTCACGTGTCTGAAGTACTCCCCTCACTAGAAGGACAGCCAGTTGCGTCCCCTGACGTCTTATGTTGCGCCTACAAGTGGCTCGTCTGCCTGTCGTCCAAAAGCACGATCGATACCAGGGCACTATCAGAACGAGAATAGAACTACAGTCGCGAGTGACTAGTCAGGGTCACGACCGTCGGCGCAAGTCCAAAGCCCCTGACCACGTGTGTACGCACTTGCTCTCGCCTAAGCCAGGCCTCTAGCTAGTATTCTGCCCTGTAGGACGCTACGGTCGAGGACACTACTATCAAGTGTGGGAGCCCACGGAACTAGCTTAAAAATCGTAAATAGGGAAATGCCCCACCGTAAAGGCTGACACACCGAAACGTGTCGTAAGGCTATGACTAGTGGAGGATCACGAGACACAGACTCTAAAACCCGAGTGCTGGAGTATAGACTAGTAATGAAACACTGTCGCACATACTACAAAGCACCAATGGCAGCACAGGAAACTACCGACAGACTCAGGACAAGACAACTAGACCTAAAACTACAACAATCCTTAAGTCTCACGACTCGGAGTCAAGATCGTCATACAAAGTGGAACAAGCAGCCAATCAGTCTAATCCTAAGCCAGAGGAAATGACTCACTGTAAGAAAAGACTCACGGAGGCCTGAGGGAACACCGAGAACCCTCAGCACACCTGGATACGTAGAACGAGGTAAGACGATATCTCATGGCATCCAGAACAATGTCTTGAACTGGACAGAATCGTCGAGACACACATAAGGTCGCCTATCAACCACTGGATCCCACCGGGTTGACCAGAACCAGACAATGACATTAAAAGTAGTACAGAAGCAAGAACACTCATGGCCACCTTATATCATGGCCATAGCCCTCATAGGACATCAAGAGACATCCACGGGACAACGAGCAAACCATATGGTCAAGCCAAGATACATGGAAATCGAAACGTCGAAAAATGACACTCAGACACCGCCCTAGGACACGTACCTAAGACAGACAGACACGAGACAAGCCATCATGACTAGCGAACGAGACAACGGACAAGACTCACTAGGCAGTGAGAAGAAGGCTGCTCGGTGAGATGAACGGTCCAGATGGAAGTCGTTCAAAGGGGGATGAACGGTCTATAACGGACCATTCAAGGGGATTAACGGTTGGGGGCCAACCGCTCAACAGAACTGACCCCTACACACTAAAAGGGATGGACGGTTAGGGCTGGGCCACCCAAAGGCTAGAGAGGTTAAGGAGTAGCTGTTGAAGCCAACCGACCTATTACAGTGTTGGTTAGAACAGTTTTGACCAAACCGCCTATCTAAACAGATAGAAAACTATTGACCAAAGGTCAACTGGGATAAGCGGGCAGGACCTGGCCGCTCAACCCAACTAGAAGGATGAACGACTAAGGACCAGCCACTCACGGAGGAATGGGTGGACCACTCTTGGCCACTCAAGCCTAGAGCAGTCTATCGATTGACCACTCAACCTGCCCATTATTTATTTATTTTTTTATTTACCTGAGAGCCTCTTGGTTGTTCGGCGACTGGCGCTGGGTGTTCTTAGCTTGCTGCTGTCGAAGGACGCTGTTGGTGGGATCATTGCTGTTGATCCGCTATGTTGATGCTGGGGTTGCTTGCTGGGGCTTGGCTAATCACCGAGCAATCTGGAGCTTCACCTAGGCCTTCAAGCTGGCTGATCTGTGTAGCTTGCAGCTGGAGCTTGTACTGAAGCTTGAACGGATCGACTTTGGTGATGCAAAGGCTGAGGTTCTTGGTTGTGGTGGCGATAGGCTAAGAATTAACGTAGGCCGACCAAAGAGGGGTATTGGCCAAAGGTTAGGGATGCTCGCGGCACCCGATCGCTCAACCACTCCAGGCGCAACGGTGCCCCCTGCACTTGACTGCCAGTCTCAGCTGCTCCTGACCATCGGGGTCTCCCCGGTGCCCAGTTCCCTCAGTCACTCCAGTCACAACGGTGCCCCTGGCACCCGACTTCCCAGCTACTCCAATCTCAATAGTGCCCTGCGGCACCCGATCGCCCAGCTACTCCAGTCACTACGGTGCCTACGGCTACGAATATCCAGCTACTCCAGCTACAACGGTGCCCACGACACCAGACTGTATAGTCCCGACGACGCCCGGCTACTTCATCCCCAGCGGTGCTCAGGCTCTCCAGTCTCAGCTGTGTTCATGGCACCTGATCGTTCCAGCAACGATGTCCAGGGCACCCAACTCTCCCAGTTCCAACGGCGCATGGTCACCCCAATCACAGCGGTGCTCAGGGCACTCGATTGCTGCAGTCACTGCAGTGCCAACGGCACCCAGCTACTCCAGTCAAGGTGATGCCTACGGCCTCGACTGCTCAGTTCTAGCTCTAGTTCTAGTTCCCTGGCTACACCACCTCCAGCGGTCAGCCGGCCAGCTCCAGCTCATGTCCTCGTCTCCGGCTACAACACCTTAGTGGTCAGCCGGCAAGTTCCAACTTCAGCTCCAGTTTCAGTCCTCCGAGTACAGCATCGTAGCGGTCAGTCGCTGACAACATCTCGGTGACTAGTTGGCCAGCAACCGATCTTTGGCTAACATACCTCAGGATCCACCGGCAACTCCAGCAACACAGGCCAACACACCCTTATGGGCCGGCCTCCAGCCTCCAACAACTCCAGCAACACAGGCCAACACACCCTTATGGGTTGGTCTCTAGCTTCCAGTCCCCAGCAACATAGGCCAACACACCCTCACGGGTCGGCCTCCAGCAACTTCAGCGACATGGGCCAATATACCCCCACGGGCCGGCCCTCAACCTTCACTCTCCAGTAACATAAGCCAATGCACTCTCGCGAGTCGGCCTCCAGCTTCCAGTTTCTAGTCGTCTAGGTCAACACCACCTTATGGGTTGTCCTCCAGCTTCCTGTCTCCAGCCATTCATGTCAACACGCCTCATTTAGGCAGGCCTCCAGCACCCAGCCTTCAATATCCAGCTTTCAGTATCCAATCTCCAGTACTCTGCTCCAATATCCAACTTCCAGTATCCAGTTTCCAGTACCTTGTTCTCGTACCTAGCCTCCAGACCCAGTTCAAGTACCCCAGTTTCTAATATCCAGTATCTAGCTCCTATACCCCGCTTCCAACCTCCAGTTCTAATATGTCAAAGAACCCTGTCCATCACTCTCGTACAAAGCATATTGAAATTAGACATCATTTTCTTAGGGATCATGTAAGCAAGGGTGATGTAGAAATCAGGTTAAATGAAACAGACCAACAAATTACCGACATTTTCACCAAACCTCTAAGTGAAGAGAAATTCATAATATTCAGAAGAAAATTAGGGGTTTGTAGGATAGACGAGTCTGAGTCATGATCATTTGCATAAATATGTGTATAAGTCATTGCATAGCAAGCATTTGCATTAATATGGTGCATAGTTAAATTTTTCCTTGTCATGCATGTTCATTATGTTGCTTGACAAACAAAAAGAAAAATCAAATCTGTAGCAACCTTGAATTTTGAAAGAAATAAAATTTTAAATAAAAGTGTAAATAGCAACCTCTATCAAGTCACCATTTTATTAAGAAACGGCTCTTTGAATAGACATCAAATCATCAAGAACAAACGGTAAAAATCCTACTTGGAATAAAAGAAGTAAATAACGCCCCTTACTAAGGCGCCAATTTTTAAAATGAAGACTCTCTACGAAGGTGCCAATTTACTAACCGATGCCCTGAGACAAGTCGTCAATTAAACAGTGCCCTAGACAAGGCGCTATTTCACTAAGAACTGTAAAAACGAAAACCTGTTCCTGTGTTTTGTTCGAACAGGGAACTAAGATAAGATACAGAACTAAAATGGGTAAGGATTAAATAGGGAAAAGATTGAGATGGGGAAATTGAGGTTCTAATGGGATTCTTTTCCAAGGTAACCCATCCCCAATTGAATTACAGCCGCCTGTAGGTTCCTTTACCCTATAAATATCCCTGCCATCAACCAATGAACCTCTTGTTCGACAATCGCTGACTAGCTACGGTAAGGAAACATATTGATGTTTCTTTACTGCTTCTATAGCCTCTTCCTCTTATTTTCTTTAGTGTATTCCTACAGGAATGTCCGGAAAGGGAAGAAGCTAGCCAATCCCCTGCTGTCTTCGTCTTCCTCCTGCAGGCTGCTAGAAGCCTTCATCCTACCGCTTTCTTCTTCCTCCAACGAGCTACCACAGCAAGAAGAGTTTTCTTGGCATGGTTATAAGGAAGCTGTCTACTTCCTGCTGCCTTCTCCTTCCCCCTACGTGCTGCTGTGGACAAGAGGGAAGCAGTAGGCACGTTCTCCTAGTATTTCGGTTACTCTGAGTATCATCTTCCTAGATCCCCAGTCACCACCCGACATCCAAAAAGGTAGGATCTATTTCTCAAATCCTGGATTAAACCATAAGTTAATAAGATCATGCATGCATATATAGTTATCACGATTCCATTGCAGTTTTATAGAGTTCTGGTTTACAGATAAATAGTGACTTAACGTAAGGCGCTATTTTTGTCTTACACGCCTTCATTCAAGGCGTCAATTAATAAACGGCTCACTTGAAGTCATCATTTACTAGAATATTTAATAAATTAATACATGATAGAAATTTAATAACTTGAATCCATGATAATTTCTCTCTTGCATGAGCATAGTTCTGAATCCTGCAAATTTTTCTCTACATGACCATGTTCCTGAATCCATGATTTTTCCTGAAAGATATTATTACTGTTCCATGACCAATCTACTGTATTAACATAAATGACGCCATGACATAAGGCGTTATGCTCCAAATTCATCCTTCACACACCCCTTCTCTTCCAAGCCTTCAAAATATTGCTAATCTTCCTCAAAACATCATGAAGAGGGCCTTTGAAGGCAGCTCTATGGATAGGACAGCTTACGAAGGGCCAAAGCTAGCTAGGAAGGAGTACTGCATGCTACAACGGCTGACTTCTATCCCAGGGCACTTGAGCTCCAGCCCAATGAGAGAGGTAAGTTAGTATAATTCAATTTAATTTCATTCAATTCTCTTTCAAATTGCTTATATGTGCTCTCTTCTTTTCCTCCTTTCTCTTTTGCCCTTTTTATCCATCACCTCAACTTCTCCCTGGTCCTAGATGCTACTCCACCCTGAAGTGGATGTCCCCCATGATCCGAGAGTTGCCTATAGCAGTGATATCCATTCTAAAGTCTTGGCACTTGCATCCCCTTCTAGTATTGGCCAAAAATTATCCCAAACTCTCCCTTGATTGGCATAGTATTTCTGCTCTAGTGGAGATATGGCACCCCCAGACCCACACTTTTATCTTCCCTTCTTTTGAGGCCACCATCCTTCTAGAGGAGGTGGAGACCTATTTGTCCTTTCCTAAATCCAAGGTGAGTGAGGAAGACTTGGTTTGCCATACCGTTGCCCCTGTAGACCCAACCCTCATCTTAGGAGAGTTCATACCTAGTGTGAAGGACATCCGCACCTTTGTCAGCCAACACCACATCCATTTACTACCCTTGAGCCAGTGGGTTGTAGCACACTGTAAGAATAAATGTGGGTGGGATGAGGCCATAGCCAAGGCTGTTTTTATTTGCTTGTGCGGGGCCATACTCTTCCCCTCTGTCGACCACGTCCTAGATATTCTCATCCTTAGCATCATTAATGGTCTGTGACAGGGTCTTTCTATCTCTCATGCCGTCCTTTCTTACCTTTATGAGAGTCTTAGCTCGGCTGCCCTAGGGGATCCACTTTTCGACTCCATGATTCTCTTATAGTGTTGGATAGGGTTTAGATTGAAGTTCTTGCCTAGGGAGGACGTCCCTACCATCAGCAGGATCTTTGGGTGCCATCCACTCTTCTTTATTGGTGGTGCTTTCAGGTTCTCTCCACAGGTCGAGTGCAGGACTGCTGATAAGAAGACAAGGGATGAGTGGCGACTCCACATCAACACCTTGCCCCTGGACCGGTTCGTGATGCGCCCTTCTTTCCTCCATTGCACTACCCTTAGGCTTCCTAGGAGGCCTGGTTTGGACTTGAGGCTCATGGGAGACACTGCTTTGGTGATGTACAGCCCCCACCAGTGCTTTCTACGGGTTGGACTACCCCGGACTATGGTTCCCGTGTTACCCCATCTTCCCGCACTATAGGCGAGGAGACTTGGGACGGAGGAGGACGAGCAGGCGGTCAGGAGCTCCCTGATCATGTGGGAGGTCAGTAGGGTGCGCACCCTACCAGCAGAGGTGGCAGAGATCCCAGAGGAGCACCAGGCATACGTGAGAGAGTTGAGAGAGATTAGACCTCGCGGGGATGCCCGGCTGAGGATTGAGTGATTTTTCTTTTTCTTTGATTGATGATGTAGAGATGTTCATGAATTTGAGATGCTTGATTATGAATAAAAGACTGGAATGATTTGGTGGAATGAAATCTAGAATTGGCCTCTTATCCTTGTTCCTTGGTGGCGGTAATTCGATATTATCGGGTTATCGGTACCCTGAACTCTGGGATGTTACAGTTGGTATCAGAGCAACGTTGAGGACGCGTATAAGGAATTGAAATTACATAGCGTTAGTCCAAAGCAAGTCCACTTGAGTCATCTACTGCTGGTTTAAGGTGTTTTCTGTGATTGTTGATGTGAATTTCATCGACATATGTTTTCTAGGCTTTGATGGCACATCGTCGGAAGGCCCAGATTTCCAGAGAGGGAAATGATGCTCCTCCTCCGGTGGTCGTTGTGATGGTTTATGCACCTGCGCCGAGTCAGGGTTCAGCAGTTCCTGCCCCAGCTGAGGAAGGCTTGCCGGATGTTCACCATGGAACGCAGAGTGAAGCCGTGTTGCCTCATTTGCCGACCGGAGTAGGGCAGGTGATCTCCCAAGTGCGAGCCCAGGTTGAGCCCACTCAGCCAGGTGTGCATCATCACCTTGTCCCTCAACCGATTGGGCAGTTGCAGTAGGTCTATCTGCCAAGTGTCCCCGGAGTTCCTTCTGTTATTCCCACTGCCGACGATGCTTCTTCTTCCAAGTCCAAAGGCAAGAGGGTTCGGAGATACAAGAATAAGAAGTGTGAGAAGCGGCAAGGCAGATAGCCGTGTGCAACGAGCACCTTCTCTCTTGCGCCAGTCGATCGTGGTACACCTCCATCCATGAACACTAGGAGCAAGTCAAAGGAGCGTAAGGAACGGTGGGCCCAATAGTCTTCTGTCGGTGCTGTCCCATCGTCAATTTCGTCTTCTCAGCAGCGTCAGGGATCTGCTATTCATCAGCCGGGATCATGTGCGAGGTGTGGTGGTAGTCACCCTGGCAGGCCGTGTTCTTTGTCGGTGATTTGTTTCCATTGTGATCAGCTAGGTCATATTGTTCGAGACTGCCCGTACAGACCGATACCAGCCCAGTTCTCTTCGTCGGCTTAGTCACAGCAGCCCCAATTCTAACCTGTGCCGCCACAACCTCAGTAGGACTCACCAGCGCCTCAGCTTCCTCGTGCTGAGCAGTGACATCCTATCCCTTGTAAGGTGTGTCTCTATTTTTTAGTTAGTTAAATTGTATTTTCATTATTCCAGTTGCTTGAATTCTATGTGATTTAGTTATCTGTTAACTGCTTGTTGTGATAATGTTGCTTGGGTGATTGTGGTTTTCCTTCTCCTGTCCTTGTCATTTCTCCTGTTCTACTTTCTCCCTCGCTTCTCTTTCCCCTCTATTTTTCTCGACGCGGGGCGCGCGATCGTGTCGAGTTGACTAAGGTAGAGACGCGATGGAATGGGATAGAATGTGATGAAATGATGGATGAGGTGGACATTAGCAGGATTCGTGGGTGGATCCTAGGCTAACGTGGCTTGATTGTTTTATCACCTACGACTTTCGTGGAAGTCTGTTTCTCTGTATGGGTTCAGTGGCGTGTCACCTGCAGTGTTGACAGCCCTGCATACTAATCCACATCGTGCTCCGTGTTTTTAGGTGGAGTAGTTGGTTCTACTCTCTCCTCGTCATATCCGATTGGCTAGATTTGTAGATTGTTCACCGTTATTGTTCGACAGCCGTCTTTTGTGCTGTTCGTGCTGTGAAGGAATTTCTTAATGTTATTCCTGTTGGCATTTCCCTTTTTGGCCCCTCCCACCTCTGCCGACCGTGGTGTCGGCTTGCACGGTGGGGCTGGTGGAGTCGTCCAGCATGGGACCCTCAGGCACATAGCTGAGTACTTAGTTATTTCATGGTGGATTACTCTGCTTTACCCACTCATGCTAAGCTTTAATTAGGGGTTGGTTGCAGGGACCTCTTCTCCCCTGGAGGAGGGAGAGCTTCCCCGGGACACGACCCGGGTAGCCGGGGACGAGCTTGCTGTCGCTGCGTCTACTGGGTGCGACGAGGAGTTTGTCGATATCGAGGGGGTCATCGAGGGGGATGCCCCAGCTGGTGAGCTTCTTCCCTAACACCTTTGGCTAGGGAGCTATCTTTGTGCAAGACTAGACTCGGTAGTGGCCTGACTCAGCTTACTGGTGTGCAGGTGCCTTTGATTTTCCCGTGATTGAGGGTTCACCAGGGGCTTCATCTGGTTCTTCGGGCAGTGGCCGTACGGCCATGGAGATCGACGAGAGCTCGAGCCCGAGCTTTTCCTCCTTCGAGGCTTCTTCCGCCGAAGATGTTGAGATGAAGGCCACATTGGAAGGTACATGTAACTCCTTCGCTCCCCTTCATTGGCTTTGACTCAGGGTTTATGGCAGGACTGACATTTTGTGTTATGCCCAGGGCTGGAGTCCGAGGAGGACCGTGTGCCGACTCCCATCGAGGTGGATCTGGGGGAGCCTCCCACCGCTCTGATGATTACTGGGGACACCCGGATGTCAGAGGAGCCTCTACCCTTTCCAACTCTAGCAGGAGACGCTGCTGAGGTAGAGGAGAGACTACCCTCACCGACCCCGAGTGGGGGTGTTACAGGCACGGCGGGGCCCGTAGCAAGTGAGAGCCAGGACATTTCTTAGGTTTTTCATCTTGTCTCGTCACAGGGAAGCCCTGAACGTTGCTGACCCATTCTATGTTTGGTGGGGTTGTACAGGTCCTTCTGGTGTGCTAGCTGAAGTAGGCCACTCCTGGCTAGAGCTAGGGATCGAGTGGCCTTCATCTGTCTCGCCACTAGAGCCGCTGCTAGATGCTAGCGTGGGTGCGGCTTTGCTCCAGCGTGCTCGAGGTTACGCAGGAGGTGACCCCCTGCCTTCTCTAGAGGAGCTCCGATAGCGGTTCAGGGAGTGCACCTAGGGTTACCATGGCCTCGAGTTCCCATGCAAACTCTGGATGTCTGGCTTGGCCAGCATTTGGGTGGAGTACCTGTAGCTTCTAGAGGTGTAGGAGCAAAGGGCTCGGCGGCTGGCGGCCATCCGAGAGCTGGAGGAGCAGCGGGCTCGGCTTGCACTGGTGACTGTCGAGCAGGAGAGGTGCACTGACGCGGCTATGTCACTTTCCTAGGACTGTGCTGCTCGGCTGAGAGATGCGAAGAGCAGAGCCGAGGCCTTGGCGAAGGCCCTGGAGGAGCAGTGGTGAGACATGGAACTCGCTAGGGTCGAGTGGCAGACTGTCGAGATAAGTGCCGAGGCGAGCGCGTAGCTTGCATCGGCCTTGAAGGCTGAGCTGGCTACCACGGAGTCCCTGCTTAGTGGAGCTGGAGAGGGGCGAGGCTAGGCTATGATTGTATCACTTCCCCTCCCTTTTTTGTTATCTAGATTGTACATTTTTGTTACCCCAAGGGCATGTGTTGGGCTCCCTTTTTATTGTGGATCTATGGATTTGACATAGACAAACATTCTCCCTAGCCATATAGAAAAATCTGAACCATCATAAATAGGTAGGGAAGCCATCGAAGCATGTGTAGCAAAAGAAGCCATTTGATTAAAAGCACTGGGATCTTTCTCTACAGATCGTGGGATCTTAAAATAACAAAACTTAGCTCTGATACCACTTGTTGGGTCCCGTGCGACGCAATGGGATCTAGAAAGGGGGTTGAATAGATCCACTCACGAACAATGGCCTATTAAAACATGACTACCAAAAGCATAGACCACTCTTATAAAGACAGTAAAATGCTTAGACACAATGTGTAGTGGAATCAAATAGGAATGGCTTAAATGAAGGTTAATTCTCCTTGTCAAGGAAAGCACCTTAGTAGCTGTGTGCAAGAGTGTAGCAAGATACCAAGAGGCTTGTGCAGATGAAGGCACAAGAGAGAAGGTTGCGAGCATGAAATATATGACTCCATTTTGCTTGGAGTGTATTCCCTAGTGCCTGTGAGCAAGAATGCAGCAGGCAGTCAAAGGAGTGCTAGAATTGCCCAAGGAATAGATGTTGTATATACATGACTGCGCAGTCCACAAAGCTTGAGTGTGCGATGGAGATGAGCAAGATTACATGCAATGAAGTAAGCACACAGACTTGTGAATGGGGATAGAAGATATGGAGCAAACCCACAAGATGATCAACTCATAACACAATGATTTTAAGGTGGTTCGGTTGTAAACCCACAACCTACGTCCACCCCTCACCAAATCCGATGAGGCTTTCTTGCTGGCTCACAGCTTAACCGGGGACACGCCCCAAAATCATAGAATGGAAAATCCTCCGTCTATCTTCCTACACACAAAATCGGTAGGGATGGTTCTCCACAGACCAAAGCACACCTCTGTCTGCCTTCCTACACACAAAATCGGTTAGGACGGTTCAAGAAGTAGCCAAAACATAAAAGGAACATACTGCAAGTGTAGTGGGAAAAACACAAGAATGATGGAATGTAAATAAACACCAGCTGAGTCTATGGATCAAGATTTGGAAGCTGGTGACTACAGCTACAAGTTTCAGATCCGAAGATCTATTTCTTCAAGCTCAGGTAGACTGCAGGGCTGCTCTCTCTCACAAGGCTTCTCTTTTCCTCTTCTCTTACAGCACTGGACTGAGTCAAACTGGTGCTAGGCTGCTCTCACGTAGTTCTCAATGATGTTCTTTGTAGATGCTCAAGGGTGTGGCTCTCTCTGGGTAGCAGCAGCTCCTTCTCTTGCAGATAGCCGAGCCTTAAGCAAATGTGGTGAAGAACTTTCCCTCCAAAACCTTTCCTGGTCTTTGAGGAAGATACTCTGCCAGAAGTACGACTTGAGCTGGCTGGAATATAAAAAAGACTTTTCTTCTGCTCTAGATCTGAGCATTTAATGACCCATATGGAGGAAAATCTTACGGCCTGCTTCCTCATTGGCTCTGGTCACTTTTCTATTCAGTGTACCATTCTAGTACCATATCTCATTGGTTGACTGCAGAAAGATGGAGTACCTCAAGATCCATGTGGTTGGAGGTTTACGGTTCTATTTTAATCCTCTGGAATTCCTCAGAACCGTTGCAGGTATGGTAGAGAGAAGAGATAGAGATCTTCAATGGAGTCGGCTCGGAAGCCCCAAAATTTGAGATGCATGCTCCCTTTTACGTCAGATGCTCGCTAACTGGTTTGTTCTCTCGGCCCGGGGTGGTAGTGGCTAGGCAATACTTTGCCAGGAAAACCTCGGCATCAGCTTCCAGCTCACTCAGCTGTTCAAAGATTTTGATTTTGATGTCTATCACCCTTTGCAGGATTTCATCTTTCAGATTCCTCTCACATCTCCGAATGTTGTCTTCATAGTCCAGAGGGCTTCTGCATCTTTCATGGGGCTCTCCCACTCTTCTTATATAGCCTGGGGGGAACCCATCGCCCTTTTGTCTGGTCTCGTATAATTTCATCTCGGTAAACTCTCCCTCGGTCGGCTTTGATTTAATTGTTCGCTTCTCACTTGGCTTATTTGTTGTTGCCGGGACTGCCGGATCCGGGTATGGGCTGGATAAGTTCAAGCCCATCTCCCCCATCTTCCTCTTCATCATTTCGAGCTCCTAGCGTAGCTCCATTACGGGAGTGGGTTCCAATTGGTAGGAGCTAGGGATGCTGTCCCCCGTCTCGAACTCAGGCAGGGCCGCCACTCCCTTGGATTCGTGATCAGACACGCTTAATCTTTGAGAGCTTGATATTGTTGGCCCCATGCCTGCATGCGAGGGAATATGTCGGCGTAGTTCTTCATTGTACAACGAAGAATGCCCCCACCCCTCCCGGGGCTGGTTGGCATGGCGGGAGGTGGAAGCTTCAGGTTGACTTGCCTGGGTCGGCACGAAGCATATCTCTTCATCTTCTACTTCTTCAGGCGTTTGGCTCGTGCCGGTCACGACCGATAATGTGTTGCAAGAGAGGCCAACGCCTCCCCTTTTGTCCTTTGACTTTCTCTTCCTCTTTCCCCCGGTGGCTGGTGCATGCCCCCACATCGGGTTGCCATGCAGCTGCCGATGTATGGATACCATGTTGACAGCCTTTTTGAAGTCGGGAAGCTCGTGAGGGCGTGGAGTATCCACTCTGGATTCGCCCACCTGGAGCTCTCCTCTCTTGATCATACCTTCGACAATGTCTTTAAACACATAACAGTCTTCGATGGAATGCCCGAGTGCCCAGTGGTATGGGCAAAATCGGGGGTCATCTCTTCTTCGGGCATCACCGGGCCTCTTCGGTTTTGGAAGAGTTACTTTGTTATATTGGGAGGCCCATTCAAACAGGGTCCGGGTCTTCTCCTTGGTAGAGTATGGCTTGCTCATTCTAGCTCTCAAAGCGAGGCCTTCCCCTTTATCCTTTCGTCACTCGGACGCTTCGGAGTCAACTGTATGAACCTCCTTGGACGAGACCCTATTACCCGTCGCCATGGCCTTCTGGCTGGCGGCGGCAAGGGCAGAGGAGAGAAAAGCCTTGATTTCTGCCACTGTCTTGATTGGCTGGTCAAAGGATCTGATTTCAATCCCAATCATCTTTTCGAGGATCTCCCGCTTCAATTTTTACTTGCAGATCTACATTGCATCTTCTTGGTGTAGTGGCCGCTTGTATCTCATGTTGAGGTGTCGCCATCTGTTAATATACTCCACAGTAGTCTCATCAATCTCCTGCTTGGAGGCATATAGGTGATGGGGACATCACTTACCCCCTCCACGTTTTGAAGCCCGGATGGATCGTCATCAAGTGCCATCATGATCAGGTAGTGGACTCAAATAAAAAGAAAAACTACATAATCATGACTCAAGAAAATATGAAAATTACATGTGATGACTCAAAAAAATGTGGCGAGCATCATGGAACATAGCTAACGAGCAACGGGTCCCTCGGACAATGAGGAGTGGTAGTAGATGTCCCCATCACCTTCCCTCTCCTCCCTCCTCAAGCTAGCGCGCCCCCCACCAACCCTAACCCTAGCCACCAGCACCCCACGCCCCAGCCCCCTCTCCTACTGCAACTCCGGTCCGCCCACCCCAGCTCCCAGCATCCACGGCGCCCCGGTGTCGCCCCGTCATCGCTACGCCGTCCCGCGGATCGAGAAGGCCTTGCTGCTGTCCTCTGTAACCCACCGGTAGCAGAGGTCAAGCTTGCAGAGACTACTCCGGCCTCCACGGTGCAAACCAGCCAAAGCTTCCTTCTGGGAAGTCGTACATCGTCAAGTTAGCTTCGTTCCAGAAGTGATCTCGCGGTGATCCGACCTCGGCACTGCATGCACCACCCGTTCTCGTGAAACTACGCCAAGCTCAGGTCCGAACCTGAGTCCCAAATGGTAGCAACTCCACAGCCCGCCCCGGCGTGATTCAGCCCAAGCTCTCTTCACGATAGTTCTGATCCCATGAAGCACCGACGCACCAGAGGTGGTCCTGCCTGCATTCGACATCGCCTCTGTCCTTGGCGTCCAAACGCCCACAGGCGCGCCAGATCCAGAGCCCCTGTTCACCCAGGACGGACTGCTGTCAAATCAGCCCTGACACCCCTTCTTCCTGTCAGTTTCAGTTAATGATGTCTTCATAAAAGTTGCAGCCCCTGACGTAGAAAAACCAACACAAGTGGTTTCGTCACGTTCCGACGTCGGCACCAGGAGTTCTGCCCCGATCTTTGACGTCCTATCCTGCTGTTCACCCAGAAACCTGATGCCGGCCGTCCCTGTGACCACGCCCAGCAAGTTGATCTGTCGGCTGCCCCCTTCTGAGGCCTCGCATATCTCCCAGTCAGCGACGTCCCTGGCCTAGTCCCGCCACATTTGGAGTTCGGCAGCGCCCGTACCAGCCGTCGCACCACTTCTGCGCCGACCAGTCCAGCCGACCAGAACTGCGCCGGCCTGCTGCTGCGACCGCCGCTCCCACCCAGCGCCGTCAGCTCGACACCAAGCTTTCAGGCGTCTGTCAGCATCCTTCGGTCTTTGTCCAAGAGGTGGCTGCGTCTTGAGTGGCCGCTACAGCTCGGCGCACAGTTGTTAGCTCGCTTCCCCTTTCCCGCGATCCCCCCTCCTGCGCGAGGGTAGTAGTGTGTAATTGGTCGCCCCCACCCCGTGAACCCCCTCCCTGTGTGGAGCGTAGTGCATGTATTAGCAGGTACGACATCAAGCCTCCCCGACGCAGCGTGTCCACCGGGTGCGCACGCTCCCTGGCTCGCCATCGTCTCCGACCGGAGCCGATCCTTCGGATGGCTAGGTACGTGCGTGTGCCACTCCACCTGCTTGCTTAGTATTAGCTCCGACTGCCACGCCGCGTGAGGAGTGCCTGGCCCAAATTCCACGATACGAGAGTTCTTGCTACCGGTGAGAGAGTGCACACCAGAACCGATCCCCTCGGTATCGGTCCGCCTGGTTGAAACCGGCGCCCATCACTTGTCTCCAAGTCCGTGCATCTTAACTCCGTGCATGTTTTGGTTGAAATGAACCCAAGTCCGTGCATTGTGAGTCCGTGCACCTTTCTTCCTTGGACTGAACAAAGTCTGTGCAGGTTTGAAAAATCAAGTCCGTGCACATCAAGTCCGTGCACTTTTCCTCCTTGGACTAAACAAAGTCCGTGCAGCTTTTTCAAACCAAGTCTGTGCATGGTGAGTTCGTGCATAAACCTCAAGTCCGTGCATACATCAAAGTCCATGCACATCTCCTTAAATAGGTCCGTGCATGTTTTCTCCAAAATGAAGTCCATGCAACTTCTATTGCTGCACGTAGACTAGGTCCGTGCTGGTTGCATCTGAGAATGAAGTTCGTGCATGTTTCTTTGGCTTTGTCGAAAACTGAGTCCGTGCACGTTTCGTTCTGCATCTCTCACATAGCACACTTTGGCAAAGCCCGTGCATGTTGCATGTCCTCAAGTTGAGTCCATGCACATTTTGTATCTGCATGTTTTGCTTCATTGAGTCCGTGCATGTTTGGTGTGAACACCAAAGTCCGTGCATGTTGCACGTACTCATATCATGTCTGTGCACATTTCGCATATACATGTTTTACTTCATTGAGTCCGTGCATGTTTGGTGTGAACACCAAAGTCTGTGCATATTCTTGAGTTGACCACCAAGTCCATGCATGTTGTTGTTTGACCACCAAGTCCGTGCATGTTGCACGATTTACACATTTGCACATCTCTAAAGTCCGTGCAGGTTTTGTAAAGTCCTTGCACATTTTAATGTCAGGTGCATATTATGAAGTCCGTGCAGGTTTTGCATTTGTGGTTATAAAGACCGTGCATGTTTCTCTCACACATTAGTCAGTGCATGTTTTTATCCTTGCACGCTTTGCCTAATATAAAGTCTGAGCACACACTGTAGCAAAATCAGTGCACGTCTGCCTTAGCCATATTAAGGTCCGAGCATACACTGTAGCAAAGGCAGTGCATGTCCATATCAAGTCCGTGTGCTGTTTGCTCTTTGCGTGTTAAGGTCCGAGCATACACTATAGCAAAGGTAGTACATGTCCATATCAAGTCCGTGCACCTTTTGCTCTTTGTGCATTACGGTCCGAGCATACACTGTAGCAAAGGCAGTGGATGCCCATATAAAGTCTGAGCATAATTGGAGCAAGTCCATGTACTTTAGTTCCAATGATATAACAACTCCATGCAGTTTTCTCTCTGTTCATAGTATATTTCTGTCCTGGGCTGATGTTTGTTTCTATTATGACATATATCTTTTCGTGGAGAATAAGGATGGCACGAGATCCAAAGTTGGAGGATGTGCCAGGATCGTGACACATGGAGTGCAGTGAGCTGAGATGCTGCCACGTGGTCAAGACGCTAGGGCGGGAATTCGTAGAGGACACACGCCCTACATCTGCTGCTGCTGCTATAAAAGGAAGACTTCTCCATCTAGAGAAGTGTGATCGTGCATTTTGATTCAGAGAAGCAGAAGCAGAGAGATCTTGTACGATCCAGAGAGAAGAGAAAGAGAAGAGAAAGAAGTGAAGAGAAAGAGTGTTCTGAGAGGAAATTATTTGAGAGAGAGAACTTGTTCCTCGGTCTCTAGAATCAGAAACCAGAGCTGAGATTGCATAAGTGTTATGGAATAAAGATGGTGTTTGAGTAAATTACTTGTGCAATTGCATCTTCATGTGTGATTGTCTTGCACTCTGATTATTTCTTGCTTGCAAGAGGCTTAGCATGCCAACTGTAGACGTTTCCCCCGAGCTAGTCTTCCACTATAATTAAAGGCTCGGGACGTGACACAGTTGGTTTCCAACTCATACACTTTCATCTTCGCCTTCATCATTCTTTGTCGCTCGTGCCGGCTCAACACTTCGTTGGACCTCTTCCATGCCTTTTTCGAGTTGAAGGAGCACACCCATGCAGGAAAAGGTTTCTTCTATCTTTAGGCGAAGAGGGGAAGGAGTTGTGTGACGTTTTCTGCCAAGGATTCTTCCTACATGGGATGGAAGACCCAATTTTTCTGGCTGGGCTCGCAGAAGAGTGACATTTCTTGGGGTTTCCCGACCGTGCCCAACTTCCATCTGTCTGTTCCTCCGAAGCAGGTGGTGGTTTACTCGGAGCTGGAAGAGGAGATAAGGATTCTCCCGGAGCATCGCCAATCGACCGCTGAACTGATGACGGTGATGAACATCGAGGAATATCCTTCCCGGACATTGACATCCGATGGTAAGATCTTTAGTGCCTCACACTATGCTTCTGTGTCGGGCAGGTGAGCCTCCTTCTGAAGATTTGGATTCGATTGCTCAGATTCGAGGCGGACGGCTGATAAGGGGGAGCAGCCACTAGAGCAGGGAACGGCCGATTTGGGGGAGACGCCTGCTCCGAGTGAGCCTTGAACTTCCGAGGGTCCCTCCCGTTCCCAGGATAAGGGCAAACAGAAGGCTCGGGATGACGTCCCCGAGCGCCGTGGGTCCAAGCGCAAGGAACCTAGCGAGCCGTTGATGTTGTCTTCCATGAAGGCCTTGCTTATGGAGAAGAAGCGATCGAAGGAGGAGGAGGCTGCCCCTCCGATCAAAGAGCAGGCCTGCTCAATCAAGGGGCCCTTGACCGAGGAAGTTCACCAATCCGATCTCCCACTCACCGGGCCAGACGCGGCTGCTACCGGTGGGGAGGTTGCTACCGAGCCTGCAAGACAGCAAGCAGAGGTGGTCGATTCTAAAGTCCCTGCCAAGGCCGAGGGGGCTCGGGGCGAGGCATCAACCCTGCCCGAGCTGAGTGAAGCCATCCCAAGAATGGCGACTCTCGGAAGGGGTGCTCTGGTCGCGGCTCACCGAGAGTGGACTCTCCCTCCTTCGGCTGGTGTCCCGAACGGCCGGACTTATCTATATCATAGGTGTCGATCTTTGACACCTTCACTGGTTTGGGATGAGTTTAGACGTGGTCCCCCCTCCTTACTTTTCGAGAGGGTGATAGAGGGTGGCCTAATCAGGGCCCAGCTGGGGACCGAGATAGCTGATTTCTATACTCGACTGAAGAGTGAAGAGAGGTCCCTCTCTCGAGCCCGTGCTAAGGTCGATCGAAGGATTAAGCAACTGACCTCCTAGCTCAAAGACTCTCGATGGGATGCTGCCTTATTGTGGGCGCAGGCTCGGTCGAGCTAGGAGGAGGCTCGGGTATTGGCTGAGCAGCTGGCCCAAGCTCGTTATATGGTCAACTTGAAGAGCAGGCTCCTGGAAGAGGAGCGTCAGGCTTAGGTCGAGCGTCTTGAGTGGCTGAGGGCCGAGCGAGAGGTGCTCGATAGCCAGGTTCGAGAGGCCGAGCATCGGGGGAGCGAGGTCGAGGTTACGTTGGTCGAGGTTGATGCGAAGCTGTCCGAGGCTGAGATGAAGTTGCTCGGGGCTGAGCAGAGGCTGGCCAAGCTCAAAGAGAGAGCAAAGCAAGCTGGGGCGGAGGCAATCGATCGATATAGGAGCTCAGAGGGCTTCCACGTAACCCTCTAGAAGGTCACCTTCTCGTATTACGAGCCAGGCTATCGACGGGGGCTATGAAAGGGGTTCACCGAAGGCTTCCATCGAGCGGTCACCTTGGCCCAACAACAAGTGCTTGATGAGCTCGATTTTCCTTCTGGGCAGCACTATGACTCAGATGACGATGTCACAAATTCTCCCTCTCCGACATCGAGTGAAGGGGGAGCAGGGACGCTACTGCTTCATCAGAGGCGTCGCCAACTCTGGCTACCTCGGGGGGGGCATACGATTGAGGTAGTTCCCACACCGGTGGGGTCAATGCCCGGATCGGCCGCCACTGAGGATGTCGGGGGCAGATCTCCTGGTGTTGAGGATTTTTCACTCGCGTAGCCTCAAGATGTCGAGCCTTAAGGAAGTCCCCCTATCTTCATAGACTAGTAGGGGCATGAGCTGGATGTACTAGTTCTTTCTCTTTTTTGAACATTGCCATATATGAACTTTTTCTTCCTATATACAATGGCTATTGAAGAGGGATAATCTCGTGCTTGTCCTGAGTTGGAGATGATGACCACGAAGTACGAACTGTAAGATAGGGAAACGGGTCAGAGGTGCCCAAGGATGGTTCCCTGGGGAAAAACCCTCTGATGCCTAAGTCAGTAGAGCCTTAATGCAAGGAGTAAGAAGGGGTGAGGGCGTGAGATTCCTCTCCACCAAGTGGTGAAGTGGTTTTTGCTCAGGGCGTTTAGACTTAGTTTGGCCTTACCTTTCGCTGGAGGGCTTCCCAGGTTTAAATAGTGCGCCAGCTACATGAGTCCTACGAGCGGGGGAGTTTCAGGAGGGAGTTATGTCCTCGACGTGGGCTCTTTATGACATAAGGACTCTTGGTCTCCCTTATCCTTGTAAACTCCCTGCTATCAAAGAACTCTCAATGGCTATGGGGATAAGCATTCATCGATCGGCCTGAGCATGGGTGTTAGCTCTTACCAGAGTGAGGGAAGCGTAGCTCGGGTGAGAGGGTATGAGGCAGCGGTGGGCGACCTTCCCCGTATGGACCGACACACGGACTTCCGAGCCAAGAGGCCGCCTAGGAAGTGCTGGGTCCCGAGTGACTTTTTTGGGCTTTTCACAGGGCAAGTGGGCCAGTCAGGGATGTCACTTGAGGGAGCTAGGCCTCGTTTGGTCTAGCAAGACCTTGTTTGGCCGCTCGTATATGGGCTGTGGAAATCCCCCTCTCCACTTGTCCCCTCCTACTCCCAAGCCAAATTAGGCTCGGTCGAGTAGCTGTTTGGGCTAGACTGTTGTGGCTCAGGTGGGTGGAGATCAAACTTTCGTAGGGGCCACGTGAAGAGGCTATCCTAGAAGTGTGCCCGTAATGATGGTAATCCAGACGGATTAAGGCGAGGAGGCCCCTCTTTTTGGAGATCGAAATGTCACGCCGCCTCCTGCTGGGGGCTATAAGCATTGTGCGCTGTTTGTGTTCCATACTTCCATGGTTTAGGGTTATGCTCTCCATCGCTTCTGCCTTCAGGGTTTTCTCATGTGCTGCGAGGGTAACTCGGAGGAGCAGAGAATTGCCGCGGCCTTCGCGGAGCAAGCAAAGATTACTTTGGCAGCGATTTGTCAGCTTCCTCTTCCTCTGGAGTCAACAGAATCGTCTACCACCAGCTCTCCTAACCTTTCCATGGCGGACCAGCGTAGGGAGGTTAAGGAGTAATGGAGCGGGCAGGCTTCGAGGATCTCGTTGGTGCCACTGGCTCTGAACCGCAGTGAGTTGGACGAGGTAGAGGTGAAGCGACTGGAGTACCGGTACAGTCTCCCTTGGAAGTGCCACTTCACGAGCCTGGACTCTCGCTCCGAGTACTTCTGTTCCTTTCTTCTGTCCTGGAAGAGTGGGTTTTACCTCCCTCTCCATCCCTTCGTTGTCGAACTCCTTTGCTTCTTCTGGCTGGCTTCCATCCAGCTGGTCGCCAACTCTTATCTCTTCATTTATTCTTTCTGCTTCCTCTGTCGCAAGTGCGGGATCATTCCCTCGCTGGATCTTTTTCACTATTTCTTCGAGTTGAAGGAGCATCCACAGGCGAGCAAGGGATTCTATTTTATCCAGGCGAGACGAAATAGGAGCTGCGTGTCTCTGCCGCAAGTGCGGGATCATTCCCTCGCTGGATCTTTTCCATTATTTCTTCGAGTTGAAGGTGTAACGACCCAGAGATCCGGGTACCGGTAAACCGATACCAAGACCTGGGGACGCCACCCAAGAGGCTGATGAGGCCTGCCAAGAGGTACAGAGGTATGATTGGGTCTTTACTTTACTTAACTGCATCTAGACCAGATATACAATTCAGTGTATATCTCTGTGCTAGATTTCAATCTAGTCCTAGAGAATCCCACTTGACTGCCGTCAAGCGTATCTTCAAATACCTTGCTGGCACTCAAGATCTGGGATTGTGGTATCCTACATCCTGTGAGCTTTCACTCATTTCTCATTCAGATGCAGACTATGCCGGATGCAAACTGGACTGCAAGAGCACTAGTGGCTATTGCCAATTTCTTAGTGGGTGTTTGGTCTCTTGGGCCTCCAAGAAACAACATTCGGTTGCCCTCTCAACTGTAGAAGTAGAATATGCTACTGTAGGGAGTTGTGGCACCCAAGTGCTGTGGATTAAGCACCAACTCCAAGACTATCTAGTATATCTTGGCTGTGTTTCCATTTTGTGTGATAACACTAGTGCAATTAACCTTGCAAAAAATTCAGTCATGTATTTTAGGACTAAACATATCGAAATTAGACATCATTTTATAAGAGATGAAGTCCTCAAAAATAATTTTGAACTTCACTTTCTTAACACAGAAAATCAGATTATAGATATTTTCACTAAACCACTAAGCAATGACAGGTTTATAGCCTTAAGGAGAGAGCTAGGTCTATGCAGACCTCAATCAACTCAGGTTTGAGCTCTTGCACTCATTTTATGCTTAAGTTGCTTGTTCATGCTAAAATGGTTAAGTATACATCTGGTTTGTCTGAGTTTGGTCTGAAAATTTACTTGAAATAATTCATGAATGGTTGCTACACTCAGGGGGGTTTGCTTGCACATGCTGCTTTGTGTATGATTGAGTCTTATGCATTATATTTCATTCATGACTCAATGGTATATTAAATGACGAGTTGTGGAAAGGTAGGTCATGCCTTTCTGGAAACTCTCCCCATGCATGAGGACCAACCTCCGCCAGGTACTATTAGTCAGAATTACATTTTAAGAACTACATGTCAATCTTGTGAGCATAAACATGTTAAAGCTTTAGCATCCATTAAAGCATCTAACATTGGTAGCAAAAAGGTAGAATTGTGTTTGAATAACTGTCTCAAATCAGAAAGTTGGAGGCACTGGTATCATGGACTGAGAAAAGTATGTCAGAATTGAAGCATCTTGCAGAAAGAGGTTCAGATTCACTGGCTTAGAAAGGGGTACTGGATAGGTCGACACCTCTCTAGCAATGTGTCGACACCTGCTGGTCAGAATGAGCACTGATGGGCTGTGCAGGATTGCAACCTTCTTCAGGCAGGTCAACACTCTCACAGGAAGTGTCGACACCCTCACTCTGCCATTCACGGGTATGTGACCTTATGGAGAGTCATTTCATCCTCTCACCCTTTCCCATCCTTCGCTTCTTCAATTCAACCTTAAATCCATTGCTTCTAAAATTCTAGACAGTCACCGGTCACGTATTCAGGGGGAGTTGAAAATATTTTAATTCTTCCATACAACCTTGGCTAGGTTTGTCTGCTTTATCTCTGTTAAATAAAATGGTTTAATTTGTATAGCTCTCAACTTGGCCGATAAGTGTGTTAAGTTGCACCTACCTTGCACTCATAATAAGGCTAAAATATTTTTAGGTTACTGCTCTTAACCATAACCTACCCTTCCCTTGTCATGAAGTTCTTGGGTCGTCCAAACCGCCAACTCCTTAAGTGATTGAAACACTTCCAAACATTTCCAAAACATTAGTAAACCTCATTTTCAGTTTATTTGGTCATCATCAAAATTCATGAGATATGATATAAGAGGAGGGGGTTCAACAGGGGAGAATGATTTGTCAAGTCAGTGTGACTCATTGTGTTGTCATCATCAAAAAGGGGGGAGAATGTTGTGCCCCTTGAGTTTTGATGATGGTGTGTTGTTTTGATGATAGCAACTCTCTGAGTCACCACCTAAGATTACATGTTTGCTTGAGATGAATGGCATTATTGCCTTATTGCTACTGTCTGTTCTGAGTTCATGCACATTGGTTTGTATTTGTTCTGTTTACTTGGTTTGCATTTCCAAGTTTGTCCATATGCCTGAGTCAGTGCACATTCCCTTAATCAAAATCCATTCATGTCAAGTCCATGCATCATTGAGTCCGTGCATGTGCACGTTTATATGAAGTCCATGGACTTTCGTTCTCTTATGCACTCATTGTGATGTGACACCACTATGGGGAGTGGCAGCCACCAGTCCAATGAACCCTTGGACCTAGCAAGCAAGTATTATATGGACCGGTGCTTTCAATCAAGCGGACTCCCTCGCATAGCGCACCCTAGTGCCCGTAGGTGACTCGATGATGGTGGGAAGGGTTTGAGGTGGGACCTTGCTGTTCCAGGGGTATGGCTAGCTTGGGACAGACCCCTAAGGGCCTGGGATGCCCGATTCCGTGGGCGGCCAGCACGTCGAGGGCGTGGGATGTACTGTCTCGCTCACAACTCACCCGCAGTGGTCACTCGATTGATGTAAATTTGGGACCGGACACTCTCTTACCACTAACAGAGCTAAGAAGTAATACTAATTAAGCAAGGAGTGCCAATAAAGAGGAGTGACTAGAAGCTCACCTGATCGGCGTGAAGACGTTGATCCCGATCGGAGATGAGGGCGAGCGAGGAAGCGTGGGCTTACCCGTACGCCGCGTCGATGAAGCTTCAACCTGAAATTTAAGAACTTACAATACTACACCTCTCACAGGAGGGGGATCTCGAGGCCGGGATTAATTGAAATTACATCTAAAACTACCTCCACACAGGGAGGGGTGGTAAGCCAGCTAGGCGGGGGAGGGAAGAGATGACCTAGGCGCTAAACGGACAGCCGACGTCGATTATGCCTGCTCTCTGGAACAGGGGACAGACGGGCAGTGTTGTCACTGCTGCAGTCGCTCCCGAACTTCTTTGTCAGCAAGACCAGTGCCAAAATTTCATAGGTTGACCCAGGAAGGTGGTGGAATTTTCGTAGGAGCTTTAGAAGCCAGCACTGGTTAGGGTGGGACAGGAAGCAAAGTCTCTATTCTCTGGTTCTGACTGTCTCAGCACCACAGCATCAGGAAGATGAAGCCACCACGAGCTGTCTCGAACTTCAAATTGACCGCGGTCGATGGCATTGGAACCGTTGACGAGTTGCCTTCGAAGCGTGACTCATGGGGGTGCCAGCTGATGATAGAGTAGGTTGCAGCAGCCCAAACTGTGACAGGTTGTTAGTTCAGTCCCAGGGAAGATAGAACTGCACACCCTGGGGAGAAAATGGAGAAGAATTCGCTCGGGTTGCCGAATGGAATCCTTGTCCCTTCGGGAGCCACGTTAGGTGATGACTTGGTCGTTAGTTGCTGGTCGCGTCGTCAGTGAGTCGTGTCTGGTCGTCTAGATCTTAGGTTCGTGTTCACTTGTCTAGTCTCACCGTCGTCCCGCATCACTAACCCTAGCCCCCCTACATCCCACGCCCCAACCCCCTCTCCCTCTACAACTCAGGTCCGCCCTCCCCTGCTCCGTGCGTCCACGGCATCCCGGAGTTGCCCCGTCATCGCTATGCCCTCCCGTGGATCGAGAAGACCACGCTGCTGCTCTCTACAACCAACCTGCAGCAGAGGTCGAGTTTGTAGAGACTGCCCTAGCATCCACAGTGCAAACCAGCTGAATCTTTCTTTCGTGGAGTCATACATCGTCAAGTTAGCTTCATCTCAGAAGTGATCTCGCACCGATCCAACCACGGCACCGTTCGCGCTGCCCAGTCTCGTGCAACTGCGCCAAACTCCTGTCTGAACCTGAGCACCATTTGGTAGCAGCTCCACCGCCTGCCCCTGTGTGATTAAGCCAGAGATCTCTTCACGAGAGTTCTGATCCTCCGAAGCGCTGACACTCCAGAGGTGGTCCTGCCTGGTTTCAACATCGTCTCCATCCAGGTCGGCTATTCTCCCTTAGTCACACCAGACCCGGAGTCCCCTGTTCACCAGGGACAGGCTGTTGTCAAGTCCGCCCCGATACCCCCTCTTCCTCTCGATTTCGGGTTGGACAGTCTTCAGCAAAGTTGCCACTTTTGACGATACAGAACTAACATAAATGGTCTCGTCTCGATCTGACATCAGCACTGGGAGTTCCCCCACAGCTACCTGTGACTAGTCCAACTGTTCACCCAGAAACCTGACACCTGCCGTTCCTGTGACCACGTCCAGCGAGGTGAGCAGACGGCCACCTTCTTCTCAGGGTTCGAAGATCTCCCTGTCAGCAACATCCACGACTTGGCCCCGTCGTGATTGGAGTTCCACAGCGCCCGTACCGGCCAACGCACCATGACTGCGCCAATCTGTCCTGTGTGGCAGAGCTGCACAGGCCCACAGCCACGGCCGCCGTCTCCATCCAACGATAGCAGCTCGGTGCCAGACCTTCAGGCATCCTGTGGCGTTCCTCGATCATCATCCAGGAGCTGGCTTCACCTCGATCGGATGCCCGAGCTCGGTGTACAGTCGATAGTTTGTTTCCCCTCCCCGCGATCCCCCCTCCTGCGCGAGGGTAGTGTATGTAATTGGTCGCCCCCACCCCCGTGAACCCCCCTCCCTACGTGGAGCATAGTGCATGTATTAGCAGGGACTTCACCAAGCTTCCCCGACGCAGCGTGTCCGTCGGGTGCGCACGCTCCCCGGCTTGCCCACGTCTTCAACCAGAGCCGACCCTTCGGACGGCTAGGTACGTGTGGTTGCCTCTCCTCTTTGCTTGCCTAGTATTAGTTAAAACCGCCGCGTCGAGTGAGGAGTGCCCGGTCCACAATTCCACCATTATATGTGAGTTCTTGCTGCCGGTGAGCGAGTGCACATCTGAACCGATCCCCTCGGCATCGGTCCTCCCGGTTGAAACCGGCGCCCACGACTTGTCCCCCGGGTGGTTCATCCCCACCCTCCCCGCTACTCGGACCGCGTCCGATCCCCTCGCGAGCCACTAACTGACCAATCCGGACAGCCACCGACAGACAACACCGCCCTAAACCGGGACCTAGAACAAACAGACGCACCACACGCAAACACACGGCCAATACAGCCAACAAGACTATAACGCACCTATAGAGGAGCGCTATAAGAACATAACGCACCACAGGAGGGGCGCCATGCCAACCAGATAGAAAACCACAACCAAACCGTATAACGCGCCAACACAGGGACATTACACAAACATAACGCACTGTCAGAGGGGCGTTATGCACAACAGACTCAAAATCACGCTCAAGCAATATAACGCGCCTGCTCAGGGGCGTTATACCTACATAACGCACTAACTAAGCAGCGTTATGCTCCACAGACCAACACAACATATAACGGACCTTCCCAAGTGATATCAGGTATATTTGATAATTTATCGGGTATATCTGGTATCTGGGATCCGGGTCGTTACACTCCGCCTCGAAGATTTACTGGAGGATGTCGAAGGACCACCGGGAATCACTAAACTGATAGCGGAACTTGACTACCGAGTGGCCGAACAGTTGCGGACCTTTGAAGTTCCAAACACCGGAGGGCCACCTACTATTTTCTATGTGGCCGACGAACAGCCCGTCAGAGGAGACGATGATTGCCAATTCCATGACGACCTGTATGACCCGCACGTCCCAATCTCGGGACTCCCCTATATGGCCAAGCGTGCGGTCGAAGTAGTTAGAAAGCAGAGGATTCCCCTCTACCAACCCTCCAGTCAGAAGGAAATGTTTGAGAAGATGTGGAATCCGCCAAACCTAGATCGGAGGCTCTTGCGAATCACCAGGCATCCAGGTTTGGGTTTCTCAGCAGAAGATTACTACGAGGTCGACACAATATCGGCCTCGGCCCCGCTCGGTAGGGACTCCGCCGGAGCCGCCACCTTACAAGAAGCCCGCCGTAAGAAGTAACCCGTACTGTCGCCTGAGGAAGCGCAAGATGAAGAAATCTTCCTCTGGGACCCCCTCGGTCGAGGACGTCCAAGAAGGACCTCCCCCTCCTCCGAGGGATCGGTTTCGAAGGGTCATGTCATCAGGGCCCCCTCACCTCCGCCTGTCAGCCAGGCAAGAAGCGGCGGCTCGGGCCGGATTCCAAGCTCGCCCCGACACGATCCCATTTTGTTTGCCTTATACCATCAGCAACATTGGGAGATCGAGATGCTGAAGGCACAATTGGCCGAGCTAGCTACACTGGTGACAGACTTGACCCGGGATTTCTTCCACCCGTGGGGTGAAAATGCGGCCTGGTCCCAGACCACCAGCCCCGATGCCTCCGTCCAGTCAGCAGGGAGGGGAAGGAACACGGCAAGTCCTACAGTCAGACAGTCGACTGGGCAAGGCCTAACATTACAAGAGAAGCTACGGAAGCCCTACTCCTTCCCGAAAGAGAAGATCCGAGGCATCTTTGATTGGGCCTGTCACTACGGCAAGGTGTCTCTCCCGAGGTCCAAGAGGCCTCAAGATGTTCGAAGAAGCGGTGACCCGCTGTTCTGTCCTTATCACCAGATACTTGGTCATCCTATTGAAGAATGTTACGTCTTCAAAGACATAGCTCAAGACCTGATTGACAGGGATGAACTAAGGATGGGAGATTACGTGGTGGCCCCACCGCGTCCCCATATGGCAGTAGCTTGATTCCCCACGCAGCTTTCAGTATAGGATCGATTGGAGACTTGTTCCTTGCTTCTTTCCTTCACATTCACGCTTAGAACAAGGTGGAAGAAGCCCTACAGCTGCTACCTGCGACCTGCACACATAGGGGTTAGAAGAAAAATGATTTTCAGATCTCCCTTGGTTCCTCCTTAGGGTTTGCAACCCCAATAAGATGATATATATGATTAGGACGGTCAAGAGACAGCTTGGGGACCAGATCCACAATTTCTGGAGTGATTTAGGGAGGTTGGACTTGACTGGAATGACTTTCGGTGCGTATGCACGAGAGTCCAATTTGACGGCTCAGATCCGAACCTGAAAGGGTTGACCCTTGGGGTCGACCCTCGTGAGGGTTTTAGAGGGTTTAAAGGCTTCTGGAGCAATGGGTCGACCCTTGGGGTCGACCCTCGGGGGTTACCCGAGCTGGTTTTTTGATTTAATCCATAGGGGTCGACCCTCGGGTGCTGGAAAGACCAAAGCAGCACGTTTCAAACTTCTGGAAAAAATGGGTCGACCCTTGGGGTCGGCCCTCGACATGCACAGACTTAGTTTCAAGAATGTGCACAGACTTCGTTCGTGCAAATGCAAACATGCACAGACTTATGTTCAAACGTGCACAGACTTCATTTGTGCAAAATGCAAATGTGCATGGACTTATGTTCAAATGTGCACGGACTTCATTTGTGCAAATGCAAATATGCACGGACTTATGTTCAAACGTGCACGGACTTCATTTGTGCAAAATGCCAATGTGCATGGACTTATGTTCAAATTTGCACGGACTTCAAATGTGCATAGACTTATGTTCTGCACGGACTTTAGCTCATGCAAGCCAAAACATGCACGGTCTTATATATGCACGGACTTTAGTTCGTGCAAGCCAAAATAAGCACGGACTTACATATGCATGAAATTTAGTTTGTGCAAGCCAAAACATGCACGGACTTACATCTGCACGGGATTTAGTTCGTGCAAGCCAAAACATGCACAGACTTACATCTACACGGACTTTAGTTTCGTCTAAGGCAAACATGCATGGACTCTTAAAGGTGCACTGACATGAATGTTCACAGACTTCAGATCAGCACGGACTTGGAGATGTGCACTTACTTGAGAACTTGCACGGACTCTAAAAAACTGCATGGACTTTGTGTTCTACCCAAAAACATGCACGGACTTAGAAACATTCATGGACTTCATTTGTGCATGGACTTTGGATTTGAGTTCTCGGAGAAAGGGGTTGACCAATGGTGTCGACCCTCGCACGAACCCGTGTGGGTTTGAAATATCAATGCACAGGGGTCGACCCTTGTTCTTGAACTTTGTAAAATCAACTAAAATTCCCAAATTTCAATGACTATCCATGTGAGGGTTAGAGAATAGATTCTTACCCTCTTCGTACTTGAATCTAAGGTATTGCATGATCAAGACTTGACTTAAATAACCTTAGACCAAGATCTAACTTATTCACCCTTTTAACATCAAATGATGAGTTTCACATTTATAACCAAGGTGATCAAGGGTTTATGAGTCAGGATCGATCTCACCAAATGTTCATGAACCTTTCAACCATAGAGCCACAGTCCTTGTCCTGTAAAAACATACATTCTGAATTAGATTTAGCATTGAATGATTGTGATGGAAACCTAGGAGACCCAACATTCTCCCCCTTTTTGATGATGGCAACCTTTATCAATTTAGCATACCATTTTGCAACCACAATATAACAAATCAATGAACACACATAATCTCCCCTTTGTTGACCTTTACCAATCTCCCCCTTTGATGACCTTTACCAACAAATTCTCCCCCTTTGACATAATCAAAATAAATTGTAGCCCATGCCAAACCCCTTAAAAGCAGAACTCCCCCTGAGTTAATGCTATTTAATCCTTTCTCTTTTTCCTTTTCTCTGACTATTCTCTCTCCCTTTCACTCTCCCACAGACTCTCTCTCCCATTACCCTAATAATTTTAAATTTAAGGCAACTTTGGTTGAGAAACTCAAATTGAGTATTGTCCTTAAACATGAAACAATCTGAAAAACTCTGAAGGACAGTTGTTGTACCCGAACTATTTCTCGACAAAATCACAAGAAGTAAGGGTTCAGGCATTTCACCGAGCACCTTCCAAGCACAGGCTATCCAGCCCTCTCTACAATCCCATGGGTCCCTACAAGAGCCCTGGCCAGCCTGCCGTAACTTACGATGACACAAGCAATCCCTCGGAGTCAACTCCGGCCAATTACGTACGGGCTTTGCCCGTATCCTGCACCGTCACCCGGAGCCACCCGGGGGCGCCCCGACGTCAGGGCACGCCACGTGGCACTCAGCCAAAGGGGCCAAACGCCCACCCAAAACATATCTTTCAACCCTCCAAGGTTAAAGGGAGGCCTAACTAGGTCAACCACAGGCTTTGGGGGCGTGTCACGCGCATGTATGGCTCACACAGGCATGCTCGGCATTTCGTCGAACACCTTGTGGGCGCATATGTTCCATCCCTTTTACACCCAACCATGGGCCGACCCATGGTTCCAGCACCTCAATTTGGTCCTACAATGACCCCCCGCAAGTCAAGGTCGACCCTGACACTCAGACACATGGCAATGAGCCATCTAATCCTAGCATTCAGGCCAACCCAAGACTACCCTGCCAACCCGCCGAACAACGCGACACATAGCCCGAGACGTGGCTCACAGCCACAAAATGCCTCCCCTTAGCTCCCACGAGCTCCCGTCATCAACCCAAGGCCCGTCGTGCGGCCCCTCAGCCATCTACTCAAGACGTTCGGCAATCCAGGGTGTGTCGGGTATTTACCCGGACACCTTGCGGGCAGCTATGACAACTCAAAGAACGGCAGCCCCCACGGGCCCATTCCAGCTTCTCGGGGTTCAAAGTCTAGCAAAGGACAACCCCAAATGATGCAAGAACACCCCCAGGGGCCATCCCCTGGGGTTACGACCTCCCCTAGGGCCAGTTCACCCCAGGCGCGGTCGCACACCCTAGGGAGGGTGAACCTCCATGGGGGCCATGCCCTCCCTCCAGCCCGGTGCTCCCATGGCCCCACTCTATCCCAGTTCATTCGATCTACGATCCTACGGTGTAGTTCCAGTGTCGTACCAGTTCGAGAAGTCGATACGTGAGCACGAGAGCACACCGTGACAGCACGGGAAATTCCTCAAGTCCGGCACGCTCGCAAGCTTCCACGTATCCTCCCAGTATCCTCCCGGTTAATTGTCCTTTTTTTCTTAGCCAAATTAGGAAGAAAATAGGGGGAAAAAATCAACTTACCAAGTTAGCCAAGACCCACTGGTTGAACGTTGAGGGATTGAGGATCGTTAGGAGGGAACCTCCGATCACCACATGGGGGGCCATGAAAGAACAACTCAAACTCAAATATGTCCCCCCCTCCTACCATCAAAATCTCCTAGATGAATGGCAAGCCTTGACCCAAGAAGGAAAGACCGTTATGGAGTACATTGAGAAGTTTGACTACTATCTTCTCAAGTGCGGAGTCCAAGAGGATCCTGCGGTCACACTTCGGTGGCAATCTTTTTGTAGCATGATAGGCTGGACATGGCACTTCATATATGTCAAATAGGGCACAGTCATCACCACCCCTCCTGGCTAGCCTTGCTTCGATCAATTGCTCCACCATCAGCTCATTCACCCTAATAATCTCTACTAGTTGAGTGTGTAGGTGGGCGGGATGCATCACTTGTGTGGTCGGAGTCGTAACATGAGTTGGCAAAGGCTCTGATGTGGAGCCTATCGCTACATTTGAAGAGGCATTGGTTGTGCTGGCTGGAGCCTCTGGAAATGATGCTGGGAAGTAGTCCAGCTATGATTTGTAGCTTGAAGAAAGGCTGGTGAAGGAGCCCTCGTGGGGTTGGAACCTCCCCGTGGCGGCTTGGCTCGTGCCCCCAGTTGCTCAGGTGCCATAGCATGCTCAGTCTTTTCATTTAATTATTTCTTCAGCAGTTCTATCTCCTGCTGGTACTTTTGAAGCATCATCAGGATGGCGGGGTCCATAGCTGTTTCATTATTAGTGCCTTAGAGTTTGCTACCAGAGGCATGCTTAAATAGAGGAGATGAGAATACTCCTTCTTGTGCAGACGCCATTGCTATGGCCGTGACAGTAGCAATGTCTTCATCAGCAATCTGCTTGCTATTAGAGGCTTGTAGTAGTTCAGTGGTAATTTTGCCCTATCTTATCATTGGGACTTTTCTTCTAGTGATCTCAGTCGACTCTTGTTGTTCATTTGGCAAGGTGCCATGCCCGCTCATCACCCCTGTCATATTGCAAGGGAGGACTTGCATTCTTCTATTGTACTTTCTGACTCCCCTTTGGGCCTGACGGGAGAAAGTCGGCTCTTTATATATGGTCATTCTTTTCATCTTTTCATTTTGTGGAGGCCTTTCAAGGCTTTTATCTTCAGCTCACCTCCCCTCTTCTTTCACCTCAACCAGTGACATTTTATCTTCTTCTTCTTCTTCGGCCTTGACGGCCTGAAGCGACCTTTGGCGGCCCACTACGGGACTCCCGAGGCTATGAAAGTATTCTCGGACCATCTGAATCATATCTTCTTGGCTGCTCTTCGTAGGGATGGCAGAAGGTAGCGCTTGGATTTGTTGTGATCCAGAGGGGAGTGGATGGATCTCAATCTCAAATGAAATTTACGAAATTAAAACTTGAGTGCGCCTAAAAAGTTTTACTCTTAATCAACTACCCAAGCGGTGATGAGAAACGCAATGCAAATGGTGATCTCTCAAGCACTCTGTCAACCACTTGGCGGCTGGACCAAAACAAATGAAGGCTACGTATGCACAAGTTTCAAACGATCAGCACACAGTCAATCGGAGAAAGGAGGTAGAAGATATGGAGGACACACCATCATCAAACCATGACACCAGAGTTTTTAGGTGGTTCGGTCAACCCTCATTCAATAAATCCAATAAACTCAACAAATTTAATTATAAAAAATAACAATAATAATAATAAATCTAATCAATCCAATAAACTCAATGAATTCGATAAACCCAACCAATCCAAACAAATAAACCAACCAAAAGGCCCCTTCACTTTGTCTTAGACCTTCTGGCTGAGCAAGGATTGTTGATCCTAACATCTCCACAGGTCAACGTCTATATTCTACCCTAGCCTAGACCTCACGTCTCTCCCAGGATTGGTTGACCTCGACATGATGTTGGGTCGATGTCTACATCCTCATGTTTCGCCCTTGGTTCTGACCTTCCGTCGGAGCTAGGTTGGTTGACCCCGACATCTCGTCAGGCTGACATCAATATTTAGCCCTGGGTCTGGGCCTCTCATACAACTACATTCTGGTTTACCCTCGCCTCAAACCTTCTGTCAAGGCAAGGCCCGTTGACTTTGACATTCCATCAAATCAACACCCATACTATCATATTCCATCCTGACTTAGACCTCACGTCTTCATCGGGTTGGTCAACTCTGACATAAAGTCAAGTTGACATCAATTTTACAGATTGTGCCCTTATTTTAGACCTTCCATTTGAGCAATGCTGGTTGGCTCTGACACGACGATGGGTCAACATCTATATCCAATATTCCTTCCTTGGCTTAGGTCTCACGTCTCTACCAAGTTTGTTGGCTCCGACACGACATCGGGTCAACATCTATATCCAACATTCCTTCCTTGGCTTAGGCCTCATGTCTCTGCCAAGTTCGTTGGCTTCGACATATCGCTGGGTCAACATCTATATCCTACACTCCTCTCTTGGCCTAGGCCTCATGCCTCTGCCAAGTTCGTTAGTTTCGACATACGTCGGGTCGACATTTATGTCCCATACCCTTCCCTCGGCTCAGGCCTCACTCCCCCACTGAGTTTGTTGGCTTCGACATGACGTCGGGTCGACAACCATATTTCATATTCTGCCCTTGGCTTAGGCCTCATGTATCTACCAAGTTTGTTGACTACGACATAACGTCAGGTCGACATCTATATCCTACATTTCTCCCTTGGCCTAGACCCCATGTATTCGCCAAGTTGGTTGACTTTGACAGTCTGTCAAGTCAATGACTACCTCCTGCTTTGGCCCAGACCCCGTGTCTCTCCCAGGTAGGTCGATTTGGACGTAATGTTGAATCAACAACAATACGCCATATACTGCCCTTGTCCCAGACATACCGCCTGAGCTAGGTTTTCGTTGACTCCGACATCCCGCCGGTGTGAACGACGTCACGACGAAAGGAGAAAATGTCGTTAGGGAAAAACATACGCGCTTAACGATGATTGCGGAGAAAGACTCCCGAAGAGGATTATCTCTACCAGGTTAATGAAGGGGAAACACATGAAAAGGAAAGGGTACAATTTGATAGAAATGGAGATGACAGAAATAAAAATGACGTTAACGAAACCTCCGCGAGAACTTGTTCTCTACAGGATTTTAAACTGAAGTGAAAATAACAGGCGACTGCAAGGTGTTCGTCAGGGAATTTGTCCTGGATTGAATCAGTGCAGGGGATAGGAGAGTGAGCAAGATGCTCAGCAATAGCATACCCCTTGATGGCCTTCTGGACGACGAAGGTGATATCAAATTGAGAGAGAAACGAATCTCAACGGAGGCAGATCAGATCTGGCGTTGAAGTCTCCTCCTTTCCTCTTGTTCTTCTTCTCCTGCAGAAAACAGATATCACGTTAGGGTTTCTGCACACCTGAAATCGTAGCATACATATGTATATATATACTCAATGAAAAGTGTCCAAAAGACACTTAAAACCCTCCCATAATGTCCAACAGACATCTCCATATGATAAGGGACCAATGGGGGGTAGTATAGTAAAGTTTCGAAATCATTCGATCTGATAAAGCCCGGTTTGCAAAACCTGATCTGGAACTGGGCAAGCCAAAAAGTTAACCCAAGGCTCACTGTGTTAACTCACTGAATATAGTGCATTGACGCAGAGGGCGTTCTAGAAGAGAAGCTCTCAATCGTGAAGACCTGACGCGTTAACACGGCTTGGACAGTGCATTGACGCACAGGGCTCTCCAGAAGCAAGCCAGAAATAAAACACCCAAGGTGAAAGGCTTATGCGTTAACGCACTAGGATAGTGCGTTGGCGCACAGTCACTTCCAGAAGCAAAAGCAGTTAACGCACTGTGACAATGCGTTGACGCACAGGCTCTTCCAGACAAAAAAGCATTAAGACGATAACCATGATGCGTTAACGTAGCTGGATCAGTGCGTTGACGCACGGGGCATTCCAAAAGTGAAAAATACTTATGGCGTTAAGCAGATGCAATGACACAGGGAGATGAAAGCTAGATGAACTGCTACGTAGATGCAGCAGTTACATAGCGTTGACGCGCAGGGCTTCCAGAGGCATTCCAAAAGCAAACTTCCCAAGGTGATAACAGCTGTGTTAATGCACTGGGACAGTGCGTTGACGCAGTGGCCATCCAAAACCTTTTTGTTGCTGGTTGGAGGAATGCGTTGACGCATCGTGGTCAATGCGTTAACGCAATGAAACAGCCAGAAGCTTTGAGCTTGCTGGAAGAACTGCTGCATTGACACACTGTCTACAGAGCGTTGACGTAGTGTGATTTCCAGTGGCCATCCAGAAGCTAAAGTATGGAGACGTTGAACAGCTACGTCCATGTGTCTGTGCCATGCGTTGATGCAGTGGTCATCCAGAAGCTAAGGGCTCGCTGGATGAATTGCTGTGTTGACGTAGCATGCACAGTGCGTTGACGCACTCATCAACAATCAACACATTTATTAAAAGCAGAACCAAAGCTAGCCCAAGTCAACGAGAACAAGCTAGAATTAAAGCAATAAAACCAGCAGAGTGCAAACAGTATCTGAGACATGAATCTTCATCAAAACAACATCAAGATAAGCCCAACCTACAAAATAAGATATTAATATATGAGCACATTTTCAATCTAGATTCATCATGAGTTCACACATCAAGATAGTTCACTGAAGACATACATAAGTTCCATGATTAGTCCAAGAAATCACATTCAATCCAAGACACGCTAGATTCATCCACCTCACATAGATATCAAGAGCCAATTGATGAGTGCAAGTTCAATCCAAAACAATTCGAGCTCATACAATTCATTAATCACACAATCTTGCAATCCAACAAATGCATCATAGATGAAGGGGCTATTTGCACTAGGAAAGAGAGAAACTGCCTAAAGGCAGTCTGATTCAACCAAAAGAAAAACACCCAATGCCATTCAATGAAATCAAGACGGAACTGCTAGCGAGCTTGCCAGCTTTGCGAGGTCGTCAGCTTGAGCATTCTCACCTCTGGTGACATAGCCTATCTCAAGGAGGTAGAACCGCTCCATGAGCCCCTTCGCCTTAGCGTGGTAAGGGAGTAGCTTCGGCTTCCGAACGTCGAACTATCCATGGACTTGTTTGACGACCAGTAATGAATCACCAAATACTTACAACATTTTAATCTCCATCTGCAAAGGAATCTGGAGGCTGATAATCAGAGCTTCATACTCTGCTTCATTGTTTGTGCAAGGCTTGTTGATGCAGCTGGAAGTGTGCACCACTTCTCCATCTAGAGATTTAAGGATGATGCTGGCTCCGGCCTGTATCTTGGTATGCCCAGAGGACGTTGTTTCTGTTCTGGAAGCCCCGTCAAAGTATAGCTGTCAGACAGCCTACTGGACTTGGTTTGCTTCCAGTACTTCATCTTCGGGTAGTTCCATGACCAGCGGCGAGTCGTCGGGCATGGGGTGTGTCACGAAGAAGTTCACGACGGCTTGCCCTTTGATGGCCTTCTGTGGCATATAGGTGATGTCATATTCCATCAATAACACGGCCCACTTGCCGAGACGCCCCTTCGGGACCGATTGGGAGAGAATGTGCTTGACGGGGTCAGCCCTGGAGATCAGGCTCACTTCATAGGACAACATATAGTGTCTCAGTTTCTTGACTGCGAAGACCAAGGCGAGGCAGACTTTTTCAATAGGAGTGTACTTGGCTTCCACCCCCACCAGCCTTTGGCTGAGGTAGTAGAGAGCATGCTCCTTTCCCTCGTCATTATTCTAGGCGAGTATTGCCCCCAGTGAATATTCAGTAGCCGTTATGTAGAGGATGAGCGGCTTGCCTTTGATAGGTGTCCCCAGCACGGGCGGGGTCTTCAAATAATCTTTCAGCTGATCGAAGGCGCACTGGCATTCATCACCCCAGTTGAAGGGCGCATTCTTCATCATCAGTTTGTGAAAGGGTTGGCAGTGCCCTGACAGATTGGAGATGAACCTGTGGATGTAGGCTAGCCAACCTTGCAGAGACCTGAGCTCTCCCAGATTCTTCAGAGGTGGCAGCTCCTAGATGGCTCTTATTTTGAGGGGGTCGATCTTGATCCCTCTATGTCAGACAATGAAGCCCAGGAATGTTTCGCTGGAGATGCCACAAGCGCACTTCATCGGGTTCATCTTTAGCTCATACTGTCAGAGCCTCTGGAAAATAACCCTGAGGTCACTTAGATGGTCGCCTCTCCTCTTCGTCTTCACGACTAAGTCATCAATGTAACATTCGACCTTGCTGCAGAGCAGTTCATCGAATATCTTGATCATCGCCCGCTGATATGTGGCACCGACATTCTTGAGGCCGAAGGGCATTCTTTTGTGGTGGAAAATCCCCCTGGGGGACCTGAAGGCCATGTGAATTCGGTCGTGCTCGGCTATCTAGATTTGGTTATAGCTGGATGAACCATCCATGAAAGAAAGGGCCTCGTGACCGATAGTTGCATCGATCATCACTTCAGTGATTGGGACCGGGAAGTCATCTTTCCGCTAGGCCTTATTCAGGTCGCGAAAATCCACGCAGATCGTGATCTGTCCATTCTTCTTCTTCACCAGTATGATGTTGGCCAGCCAGGTGGTGTATTGATTCTCTGCTACAAAGTCGACATCTATGAGCTTGTTGACTTCTTTGCAGACCTGTTTTATCAATTCCGGTCGCATGCGCCGGGGAGGCTGCTTCACCGGCTCCATTTTGGGATCAATTGTCAATATATGCTGAGTTACTTCGGGGCTGAGACCGGGCATCTCTTTGTAGTTCCAAGCAAAGCAATCGCGGAACTCTTGCAGGAACCTCACGTACTCCTCTCTCTCTCTCGAGGAGGTATGAGGGCACTCAGAAAGGTTGGCCTGGGGTCGCTTTCCGTGCCAAGCTTAATTTTGATCAGCTCGTCGACGATGGCCTGGCCACCATCTTCAATTTTCGGTGGGGCCGACAGCAAATCGACAAAGTCTTGATCTTCGCCCTCCTCGGCCTCGAGGATGCCGTAGGTCTCTCCTTGCTCGTCTTGACCCGGTGCCGAAGTGGCATTCACCTCGCATCCCTCTGGGGCTACAGTCAGCAGGCCTGTGGGTTTTCCTGGCGCGGAAGGGCACCAGGGCACCCCGAGGTCTTCCAGGTAATCGTCATAGACGGCTTTGGTCGGGGACGAGGCTGTTGCATCTTCAGGAGCCTGGTGCTGGATGGTGATAGTGTAGACTCCCCTCCTGGGGCCGCCCGTCATATGGGGACGCGACAGAGCCACTACGTAGTCTCCCAATCTTAGCTCATCCCTGTCAATCAGGTCTTGAGCTATGTCTTTGAAGACATAACAATATTCAATAGGGTGACCGAGTATCTGGTGATGGGGGCAGAACAGCGGGTCACCGCTTCTCCAAACATCTTGAGGCCTCTTGGGTCTCAGGAGAGAAACCTTGCCGTAGTGGCAGGCCCGATCAAAGATGCCTCGGGTCTTTTCTCTTGGGAAGGAGTAGGGCTTTTGCAACTTCTCTTGTAACGTAAGGCGTCATCCAGCTGGCTGTCCGACTGAAGGGCCCGCCGCATTCCTTGTCCTTCTTGCTGGCTAGACGGAGGTATCGGGGCTGGTGGTTCGGGACCAAGCCACATTTTCACCCCACGGGCGGAGGGAACCCTGGGTCAGGTCTGCCACCAATGCAGCTAGTTCGGCCAATTGTGCCTTCAGCATCTCGATCTCCCATTGCTGCCTATGGTATAACGCGAGCATAACGGGGTCGTATCGGGGAGGGCCTGAAACACGGCCCGTACCTCCGCTTCCTGCCTCGCCAACAGAGGGGGATGATGGAACCCTAATGATGCGATCCCTCAAGGTCGACCCTTCGAAAGAGGGGAGGACCTTCCCCACGCACCTACGGTGGAGGGGTTTCCAGAGGAACACTTCTTCATCTTATATCTCTTCAGTCGGTGGCAGAGGTTGCTTGTTATGGTGGGCTCCCTACAGGGCCGCAGCCTTGACGGGGTCACCGCCGAGTGGGGCCAAAATCGATATCACGTTGGCCTCGTAGTAGTCTTCCAGCGAGAAGCCCAAACTCGGATGCTTGGTAATCCGCAGTAGCCTCCGGTCCAGGTTTGGCGGGTTCCACATCTTCTCAAACATCTCCTTCTGGCTGGAGGGTTGATAAAGAGGAATCCTTTGCTTTCTAACCACTTCGGCCGCACGCTCAGCCATATAAGGGAGTCCCGAGATTGGGACGTGCGGGTCATGAAGGTCGTCAGGGAATTGGCAATCATCGTCTCCTTTGACGGGCTATTCATCGGCCACATAGAAAATAGTAAGTGGTCCTTCGGTGTTTGGAACTTCAAAGGCCCTCAACTGCTCGGCCACCTGGCAGTCAAGCTCCGCTATTGGTTTAGTAATTCCCGGCAGTACTTTGACATCTTCCAGCAAGTCTTCGAGGAAGGGTGCCCCCAATGTAGGATAGATAGCGAGGGGGAGTGCCTTAAACATCCCTTCCTCTGTGATGAACGGCACGTGTGGGTGTGGACGTCAAAAAATGACGACGAGGATCCCACGGCACCTGCGGCACTCGCGTCTACGTGCGAGTCAAAGGCGGGAAGGCAGAATAAACCCATACCTCACCCAGCCAGGACAAGAACCCACTCGGTAGTCCGTTACCCAGTAAGAGAGCCCCCGGGCATAAGATATCTATGATCGGCCGTGCCGGGAGGTGAATAAAAGAAAAGCCAGGGATTTTGACACAGTCTCGGCTTACGCCGGAAGTCACACAAAGTCCTGAGCCGAGCCCCAGAAGGTGTGAATGAAAACATCATGGACGCCATGCATCACGACGAAAGTGTTCCGGGAGTGCCAACACTTGTATAAATGGTTGCGACTTCGAAATGAATCTGTTCGGCGCTTAATACGGCACAAATGGGCCTTAAAACGGTGCGATGAGGCCCTTAACCGGCGTGCCCCAAATCGACACGCCCCTCCCCTTTCTTGCATTGAAATGGCATGCCCTTGTTTGGCTATCCGGCGCACTCAAATAACCCAGCAAGTTCTCTTCAAACACTTTCAGCGCGAAGCCCTAGAGCATTTTCCAGTTAGGTGGTCGCCTTCCCTTTCTGTCATCCTGAGCTTGTCGAAGGATCAGTTCTGTTTCGCGCGCGCCTTGGGAAAGACCGAACGGATCCCTCGACAAGCTCAGCCGTAACGATGCAGTTGGAGTTGGTGTGGATTCGCTTGGCTGGCTCCAGGCAAGCCGAAGGCTTGAAAGTCCATTAGCCGGTGGTTGAGCGAGTCTGCGAGCGACACCACCGGTATCCTCCCAAAAAGTGAATGCACCCCGAAGGTGGTGCCAGCGCTGCGATCCCTCCAGGATCGCAAAATGGTTTTGTATCCTTCCGGTGGTGTCGCCCGGCGCTGCCCAGCCAGCGCTCAGGCTCAACCACCGGCTAACGGACTTCCATCGCTGCGCGATGAAAACAAACGCGTTTTGCAGAGGCTCCTCCAGCTTTTTCCAACTCTGGTTTTCATAAACCCTCCAACTGCATGGGTACGGCTGAGAGGGTCGCTTCCTGCACGCTCCCCGTGGCCCGGGCGCGCGTAGTGCGCAGGAAGCGAAGTTTACCGAAATTAAACGCGCGCAACCTCCAAGTTTTCGGCGTGACCCCTGCCCGCATTTCGCCCAAGCTGGACGGGATGATTCGCCTGCGTTCCCTCTTTCTTCTCGTCCCGCTCGCCCTGGTCCAAGTCGCCTGCAGCGGCCCGTCCACGGCCCCCCCGCCGGACAACATCGACTCCAGCGGCAACTCCGTTTCCGCCGTTCCCTGGAACAAGCCGGAGGACTGGGAAACGCAGGGCCAGCTCGGCAACGCGATGCAGCAGTAAGCAGGGCAAAGGTAAAAGGGCTAAGGGCAAAAGTTCCGAAGTCCGTCCCTTTGCCTTTTGCCCTTCACCCTTTTACCTGCCTGAGCGCCTCCCCCAATACGATAGCGGCTGCCGTGGCCAGGTTGAGGCTGCGCACCTCCGGATTCGCCATGGGGATGGTCAGGCTGGCCTCCGCGTTCGCCTCGAGCAGCGACTCCGGCAGGCCCTTCGTCTCGCGGCCGAAGACGAGGAAGTCGCCCGGCTCAAACCGCGCCTGCGTGTAGGGCCGCGTCGTCTTGGTCGTGAGCAGGTGCAGCCGGGCCTGCGGATGCGCCTCGCGGAACGCGGTCCAGTTCGGCCACGTGTGCCACGTCACGTGCTGCCAGTAGTCCATGCCGGCGCGCTTGAGCGTCTTGTCATCGAGCCGGAAGCCGAGCGGCTCGATCAGGTGCAGCACCGTATTCGTCGCGGCGCAGAGCCGGGCGATGTTGCCGGTATTCGGCGGGATCTCGGGTTCGACGAGGACGACGTGGAGGCGGGGATTCATGCGAAAGCTGTAATGTAATATTACGGGCTCCGGCCGCGACTGATAACAAAAGAATCGTTTCTCATGGCCTTGATGACCCGTCGCAATTTCATTCGCGGCCTCGCCGCCGGCACGGCCGTCGCGGCCGCAGGCACGCCCTTCGTCTGCCATCGCATCCAGACGCACGCACTCGATTCGCACGTGCAGCGGCTTACCCTCGGCCTGCAACAACCGCTGCGCGTGGCGGCGCTGGGTGACATCCACTTCGATCCCCATTATGAGGAAGCCTACCTCGCCCACGTCGTGGAGAGGATCAATGAGCTCGATGCCGACATGATCGTCTTTACCGGCGATTTCGTCACCAATACCGCTTCGCGCATGCGCGATCTTGCCGGGATACTCGCCCGCGCCACGTCGCGGCTGGGATCGTACGCCACGCTGGGCAATCACGATCACTGGGCTGGCGCTCTTCCGGTAAGTAAAGCGCTCGAGAACCATGGCATTCGCGTCCTGCGCAATGCATCGATCCCCCTGCCCGGCGAGGATAACGTCTACCTCAGCTCACTCGACAGCTTTTGGTCCGGCGACCCCGATCCTTCCATTTTGGCCCGGACGCCGACGGATTCGCGCCACATCCTGCTCGTGCACGAACCGGACCCGTTTGCCACGCTGGACGATCCGCGGATCAAGCTGCAGATTTCCGGCCACACCCACGGCGGTCAGGTCCGCGCGCCGCTCATCGGCGCACTGCATTTGCCGAAATTAGGCCGGCTTTATCAGGAAGGCCTCTACGCAAAGGACGGGCGCCATCTCTACGTGAATCGCGGCATCGGCACGATCGGGCCGCACATCCGTTTCCGTTGCCCGCCGGAAATCACGGTCTTCGAGCTGAGCTAACGCCGGCTACTCCTTGCCGTACCGCACGTTCATCAGGCACAGCCCGCAGGCCGGCGCGGTCTCGGGCGCGGCGGAGCGGCGGCATTCGCGGAGGATTTGCGCGAATTCCATCACGGTGATCTTCCCCTTCCCGACTTTCACCAGCGCGCCGACGAGGTTGCGCACCATGCGGTAGAGAAAACCGTCTGCGGAAAAATGGAAGACCACCGCATGGCCGTCGCGCACGACGGTGGCGCGTTTCATCGTGCGGATGGTCGTCTCGCGCTCGTAGCCGGGGTTGCTGGTGAACGAGGCGAAGTCGTGCCGGCCCACGAGCAGCCGCGCGGCCTTGCGCATGGCGGCGAGGTCGAGGTCACGCGGCATGTGGTAGTGCGTATCGAGCGTGAACGGGTCCTGCACGACATGGTTCCAGACGAGATAGCGGTAGGTCTTGCCCCTGGCATCGAAGCGGGCATGGAAGGCGGGCGAGACGAGACGGCATTTTACCACGCGCACGTCACGCGGCAGGTTGGCGTTGAGCGCCCGCAGCAGCACGGTGGCGTTGTGCAGCCGCCGCGCATTGAAGGACGCGACCTGCCCGTGGGCATGCACGCCGGTGTCGGTGCGGCCGGAGCCCTGCACGCTGATTTTCTCGTCCCAGAGTTTCGCGACCGCCTCCTCCAGGCACTGCTGCACCGTGCGCTTGCCGGGCTGGACCTGCCACCCGGCGAAATCGGTGCCGCGATACGCGATGGTGAGCTTGTGGCCCTGCAGCGTGGCGTCGTAGCGATGCGGCCGGCGCTTCTTCGCCTCCCAGGATTCGTGGCTCATGTCTCGAACGGCGGGAGGGTCGAAGTCCCCTCGGAGTCGAGATAGCTTTGCAACAAGACGGCGGCCGCTTCGCTGTCGATCCGCTCGCGTTGCTTGCGCGCGTTCTTGCCCATGTCGTGCAACTGGCGGCCGGCCTGGATGGTGGACAGCCGCTCATCGACCAGCTTCAGCGGAATCGTCGTCGCCTGGCCGAGCACCGCCGCGAATGCCTTCACTTTCTCCGCGGCCTCGCCCAACTCGCCGTTCATGTGGCGCGGCAGGCCGAGCAGGATGCGCACGACGCCTTCCTTCGTGGCGAGCGCGGCGATTTCCTTCGCGAGCTTCGCGTCGCCCTTCGCGGGCACAAACGGCAGCGGCCGCGCGAGCGTCCCGGTCGGATCGCTCAGCGCAAGGCCGATCCGCACGGAGCCGTAGTCGATGGCGAGGATGCGCATGGAGGTAGGCGTCGCGCGCCGCGAGACGGGGCCCGCGCGCGGCGCGCACGGGCTACCGCCTTAGTCGATGATCTTCACCGACGTGATCTTGTCACCCTTCTCGATGGCGTTGACCACGGCCATGTCCTTCGTGCGGCCGAAGACCGTGTGCACGCCATCCAGATGCGGCGTCGCGATGTGCGTGATGAAGAACTGGCTGCCGCCGGTGTCCTTGCCCGCGTGCGCCATGGAGAGCGTGCCCGCCGTGTGCTTCTGCGGATTGCCCGCCGTCTCGCACTTGATCTTGTAGCCCGGGCCGCCCGTGCCGGTTCCGGTGGGGCAACCGCCCTGGATCATGAAGTCCTTGATCACGCGATGGAAGTTCAGGCCGTCGTAGAAGCCCTTTTTGGAGAGGCTGATGAAATTTTTGACGGTTCCGGGGGCATCCTTGTCGAAGAGCTCGAGGTTGATGGTGCCCTTGCTGGTTTCCATGATGGCTTGCGGCATAATTTTCCTTTCGGGGAAGTGTGGGTTGAACCTCCAATTTTGCGCCTCGGACTGGCGCCCGCAAGGCATTTCGTTGCGGAGTCCCTTGCGCGGGAGCATAATGGAGGCGGAAACGCGTGCTCAAGCCGGACGTTTAAATGACGATAAGTAGGTCGGGATCATGGATGTACGTTCAAATCGATTTCTGGAGCCTTTTACTCCGGGCGGCCAGGAGCGGCTCATTGGGCACCTGATTTACCAGGAGCTCGAGGCCGGCGATTATCTTTTTACCGAAGGTGACCGCGCGGAGGGCATGTGCCTGCTGCTGGAGGGCCAGGTGGAGACCTTCACCGTGGGCATCGGCGGGCGGGAACACCCGCTGCAGATGCACAAGGCGGGCGAGTATCTCGGCGAGGTGGCCGTGCTCGATGGACAGGGGCGTAATTCCAGCGCGCGGGCGATCACCCGCGCCAGCGTGGCGTGGATCCCGACCACGGACCTTTTCGAAGTGCTGCTCAACGAGCCGGTGGGCGTGACGCTGACGCTGTTCCAGAACGTGCTGTCCCTGCTGCGCCGGGCCAACGCGCTTTACCTCAATGAGGCCGTTCACAAGGAGAAGATGACGCTCATCGGCGAGATGGCCGGCTCGCTCATGCACGACCTGCGCAGCCCGGTGCAGGTGGTCCTGTCGTCGATCGAGCTCATCCGCATGAAGCACGAGGACCCCGAGACGCTCGATTGCTGCGCGAAGATGGAGGTGCAGTGCGACCGGATGATCGCCATGGCCGGCGAGCTGCTCGAGTTCTCGCGCGGCGAGGCGAAGCTCAACCTGGTCCGCACCGACACCGAGTCCCTGCTCAAGCAATTCCTTTCCTACGTGCAGGAGACGTTTGTCGCCAAGGACGTGGTGATCGAGGCCGAGACCGATCCCGCGGAGATCGAGGTCGACGCGATGCGGCTGCAGCGCGCGATGCAAAACCTGATCGGCAACGCCGTGCAGGCCATCCAGTCGCGCCCCGGCGGACGCATCGACCTGCGCACCTGGGTGGCCGATTCCAAGCTGAACATTTCCGTGCGCGACAACGGCCCCGGCATCCCGCCCGAGGTGAAGGCGCGGCTGTTTGAGCCCTTCATGACCTACGGCAAGACGGGCGGCACGGGCCTCGGCCTGGCCATCGTGAAAAATGTCGTCACCGCGCACCGCGGCAAGATCACCGTGGAAACGCAGCCCGGACAGGGCACCGAGTTCCACATCCAACTCCCGCAGGACTCCGCGAGCCCGGAAGTGGATTAACGCGCGCCTTACCCGCCTAACGCGCCTGCGCCGTCTCGCCGTTGACCCGCGCGAATCCCCAGTTGAACAGGATGATCGCGTCGCGCCACTTGTCGGGGCTGTCGAGCAACGTGAGCAGCAGGTGGTGGCCGTTCTGCGTCACCTCGCAGGCGTAAGTGTGACGAGACGCCTCGGTCCAGCCGGTCTTGGCCGGGCCCATGCCGGGATAATAGCCGAGCAGCCGGTTGTGATTGCGCAGGACGTGATGCCCCGAGGCCGTGGTGATGTCGTAGGACTTCGTCTGCATGATGTCGGCCAGGGCCGGGTACTTGAGCACGGCCTTGAAGATGACCATGAGGTCGGCGCAACTGGTGAAGTGCGTGCCGGCCGGCGCGGGCAATCCGTTGGGATTATGAAAATGGGTGTTGAAGAGCCCCATGGCGACGGCGCGCTGGTTCATCATGTCGACGAACCCGGACGCCGAGCCCGCCACATAGCGGCCGAGCGTGCGCGCGGAATCGTTGCATGACTCGATGAGCAGCGCGTGGAAGAGCGTGTTGACCGAGATCGTCTCGCCCGGCACGACCGGGATGTTGCTCGGCTCCGCGCGGTCGTCCGACGTGACGGTGACGCTGCCCTTCATGCCGCCCAGCTTCTCGTAGACGATGAGCGCGGTCATCAGCTTCGTCGTGCTGGCGGGGAGCAGGCGCGCGTCGGGATTCTTCTGGAAGAGGACTTCGCCCGTGTCCGCGTCCTCGAGCACGACGGCCTTGGCCTGGATGGCGTCGGGCGGCGTGAGATGCGGCGTGGCGCCGTAGTCCTTGAAGTGAAAGCCGTACGCCGGCTTCGTCCAGCACAGCAACCCCAGCCAAAAGACCAGGACGAGCAGCGGGAGAAGCGGGGAGAACTTAGGGTTTGGGCGCGGAGCGTAGGTGAACATTCGTCGCTTGCGCCGAGTGAATGACAAACCGGAGTTCTGATCTCAATCCCTTTTGGATAAGCATCAGTGACATTAAAGTCTTTATCCGGAATGCCATATCCTTCCACGATGAAAGGCATAAGCTTTTCATGCGGAGGTTCAGCAGCGAGACCATCGAGGCTTGGAATCCCATCGAGTGAAATTTTTGTAAAGATATCGTCTAACGTTTTGAACGTGACGTCTTTGTACCATAAAGGTCTATAGTCTTTAGTCGAGGCAAGCATGAATTCGGCTTCAAGGCCGAAACGAAAACCCTCTTTCATACGCGTTTCCTTTTAAACGGATAAATGATGATTCCAGATAATATGAGAAAACAGAGGCCAAGCCCTGTGATCAAGTGAATACCAAGTTGTCCGAAAGCTCCCATCCACGAACCTTGATGGAGTTCGATAAGAAAGTTAGTTCTGCGTTTGGCCATTTTCAAAACTTCACCGGTCTGCGGATGAATCTGAACTTCGGAGTCATCGGTCAGACGAACAACCATTGAGTTTTTTCCGGGACGATAAATAATCTGTTCAATTTTATCTTTGCCGAATTCTTCCGTAATGCTTTCAAGAGAAAGAAGTTGTGAATCCGAAACCGGCTCACTCGTAACAATTGCCGGTTGAAGAAATTCAAATTGATTGCGAAGAAGAAGAACTACGCCAGTCGCTGACACAATAATAAGCGGAAGAAGAATGATGAGGGCCATGATGCGATGGAGCCTGCGCCAGCCGAAGATTTTCATAGTGGTTTGATATACCAAACCACTATGAGTTTCAAAAGGGAATTCTAGTTCTTCAGCGCGTCAAGCTGACGATTTAATTAAGCAGCGAAATCCGAATCTTTAACACTGTACTGGGTTTTAGGAGATGCACTCATGGCATGAGAATGGGGTTTCTTATTTCCATGAATCACCTTCATGAGATCTTCAATAATAATCGTTGTCTGCTCTACTTCAGAGAGAAGATAAACCGCTGCTTCAGAACATTGTTTTGAAGCGAGTGCGTTCTGAGAAGTGACCGTATCAATCTGGCCCATGGCCTTGTTAATTTCAGAAACACCTTTCGCTTGCTCACTTGTCGAATGTGTCGTCTCTTTGATCATTGAGCACATTTCATCAACGTAGTGAAGAATATCTCCAAGAGTGCCCTTACAAAGGCCCGCCACTTTTTTACCAAAGGCAAGTTTGTCATCACCAATAGTAATAAGTCTTTCCATATTTGTTTTATTCGCATCAACCACACTTAAAGCTTTCTGAGTCGTGTGATCGAGCATAGAAGAAATTTCTTTTGAGGCCTTACCACTCATGTCCGCAAGGTTTGACATCTCCTCAGCAACGACGGCAAAGCCTTTTCCGTGTAAGGAAAACAGGTCAGTTTAGGCACTCTCCATATCAGGCCTATTACAGCAGAAATTGGGACAACCAGGGTAGCTATTGGGCACCTAGACATCCATTCCATAACCAATCTAGGACCCAATATGGTAGACCCAATCTGAATGCACCCTGGCCGAAGCACTGGCAAAAGAAGAATGCTTCTAATAACTCTAGTGTCTCACCCAAGAGGAGGAACAATGCTAAAAACTCACCTGCTGTGAATGGGAAGAAAAACAATGAAAGAAAACCAGGGAAGTCCAATGAACCAACAACATTTCTAGCTTCTGTGGGCTTGTGTGGATGCATGGCATAGCAGGTTTATCATTTTTACAGGTTTTGTAACCGTTTCCCGTCGATTTGATCGACCGAGGCGCGACGCGGTTGGAAATTCAACCCGTTCGCCATGAGCATAACGCACCACGGAGGGGGCGTTATGTGAGCATAACGGACCTCTTGGGATCCGTTATGCCATTGGAGCCTTTAGATTAGCCGTGAGCATAACGCGCTGGTACGCATCCGTTATGCTCTGGGTTTTCTGTGGATTTTCAGGGGTTCGGGTGACTTTAACGCACCCCGGGTAGACCGCTATACCCTTCGTTTGACTGTTTGACCGTTTGCCGTTGACTAGCGAGGCGGTTAGCATAACGGTCTAAGATAGACACGTTATGTTGACATAACGCACCTCACCAGGCGCGTTATGGTGTGCATGAGCGTCGACGCTTAGGCGGCTACGTCCACGCACTGGCTAAGCAGCGTCGACCTTATGAGTCGGCTGCGTTAACGTAGGGGCTCGACTACATTGACGCAGGGCTCGGCTGCGTCCACGCTGCTGTGCTTGGGGGGAGACTTTAACGGCTCTAGACCCCCACGTGGAAACTACTTTCCAGAAAATCCATGACGTGCGGGAATATCCCTCCTCACTCACGCTGACCCGCGGTGACTCGATTTAGCGATAACACAAAAGCCCGAAACATAAAGGGTCACCCAGACCCTTAAGACTCACGGGCACGTCGAGGTAACATGGTACCTCTGGACACCCAAAACATGGCCACGGTCCCCACGGGGTGTCCGGGACATCCATAGGGTCACAACTGGGTCGACCGGGGGCTGAAACGGGTGAGTCTGGTGCATTTTGGTCGACCAGCCTAGTTGGGTCAGTCGACCAAAGGACCCTGTGCTGGTCGGTCGACCGGAGCAGTCTAGTCAGTCGGCCGGCGCAGGAGGTAGCGTCGAAGAAATGCATGCTGCGTCGAGCTCTCCAATGGTAGTTGGTCGACCGGCGCTTAGCGGTCTATCGACCGAAATCCACAGAATGCCCCAGTGTACTGCAGGCTATTCGGTCGACCAACGCCCATCGTTTGGTCGACCAAAAATGGTGGTGACCCCATCCGAACCCACTCCCGAGGCTTGATTTCTAAGCCACTCGACCCCAGTCTAGGGGGAGAACACTAGTGACCATTCCCTGGGTGCCAAAACACCAAAAAGCACGTAAATAAATGCAAAAATGTCACTTGATCCAATGAATCCGTCGCACGCCCTAAAAATATGATTTTTAGCCCCAACGTGAAATAAACACTGCCTAGTTCACCACAGCCTATGAAACTCGCGGGAAATGAACTACAGCGGTTGAGGAACCATCCCCTTACCTCCACTGAAGATTACACTCACCGTGGATGCTGTTCCATCGCGAAATCATCGTTAGAACACCATCGGGAATGCAAACTCATGAACGGCGAACTCCATGCCTCCACGCCTCAATCCTTGACCCATTCCCGCCATCCCTCGCCCCACGAATGTCACCATCTCACCCTCGCTTTCCTCAGTCGGTCGCTGGAGAAGAGAGGGAGAGAAAGGGAGAGCGTGAGAAGAGAGAGGGAGAGAGTGAGAAATGAGGGAAAGGGAGAGGGGTGGGGGGTTTTATAAAAAGAGATAACAAGTACATCAGGACCTAAAAGAGGGGCACCCTATCTTATCAAGACGATAGGGGCCCTTCACACAAGAGGGCAGCTCGGTCCAAGAGCACCAAAAAGAAGGTGAAGACAAAGAACATCCGTGGCCAGCCAACGTGTCTGCAGCATGATTGGCTTCACGAAAGACGTGCGAAATGGAGACCTGCACCAGCTTTGAAATACACTCCACATCTAGGATGATAAGGTGTAGACGCCATGGACAATCAACCCGACGATTTACCACTTGCGCAAGCACAAGAGAATCAGTCTCCACGTCAACCTCTAGGATACCTCGGTCTAGGCAAAGAGAGATGCCGTCCCGGAGTGCGAGAGCTTCGGCTTCAAGGCTGGAAGTAACATGAAGGTAAGGGGCAGCCAATGCAGCAACCAGTCGGCCAGAGGAATCCCGGAGAATGGCTCCCCCCCCGGCCGCACCAACGTCTCGTTTGAACGCGCCATCCACATTAAGCTTTAATCTGCCCGGAGGGGGGGGCAGCCAACGAATAACCCGAGGGATGCGAGGCTGCAGCAAACATGGAGAGATCCCCCAGGCGGCAAGCCATTCTCGCTGCGAGTTGGAGATTGGCTGTCCCCGAGACCGATGAAGACCAGCAAGAGGGCGGACAGCAAGCAGAATTCTGCGCAGGATCTGACGGGAGTTCATGGGCAGACCTTGGAGACGAGCACAGTTCCGGCTGAACCATATTTCCGAGAGAGCGGCCATGAAGATGCAGCGCGATAAGCTCCCAGCAACCGAGGAGACCTGCAAGCTGCCCAGGTAGCCGAAGATCGCCTCAGATACCGATTGAGTGGTTGAATTGCTGAACCGAAGGAAGTCATATAGGGCAGCCCAAACTTCTTTGGCAATGTGGCTGTGGAAAAAAAGATGCAGGCAGCTTTCAGCATGAGGGGTAGTGCAGCAGGAGCATTTGGAGCAAAGAGCAACGCCACAGCTAGTGATGACTTCGTCAACCGGAATGCAGCCACGTAGCAGCCGCCAAGAGTGCACAGTCCACTTGAGGGGGATGGTGCTGTTCCAGATGGCAGTCCATTGAATGGTGGCAGCCGGGCTGAGCATGGCTCTAACAGATTTGGAGGAGAAATGGCCATCCGATGAGGGGGTCCACACCCATAGATCATGCTGTCCCGTGGACCCGAAGGCTTGCTGCAGCAGGACAGGTGGGCAGAAGATGGTAGCAGCAAGGAGAGCACCTTCGGTGGGGCGGGCAAGTGCTTGGCGAACTGTGCAGAATTTGTCCCTCATGGCAGCCCATACGTGGGGTGGCAGGAATGCCATCAAGGGAGAGGCCCCACTCCACTTGTCAATCCAAAAGGAAGCGCTGGCATCTTGGGATGAAATGAAGACTCTATGGTTGGCGTGAATGGTGGATGCGGCCTGCTGCCAAAGCACCCTATCCGCAGCAGAAGAGTGATTGAAGGATGCCAAAGAATAGTGGACAGCTTGCAAGTGCTTGGCCTTGAAGAATGAAGCCCATAAAGATGGAGATGATAAACTTTCCCATAATAGTTTAGTTCTCAATGCAGCCTGCATGGCATGGAGGTTAAGCACGCCCAGGCCTCCACATTCAATGGGCCGAGCGATGGTCTCCCATGATCTCCAATGTTTCTTGTCAAAACCCAATAAAAAGATGGAAGAAAAGAAAGGCCTTAAGGCCACTAAAAGGACATACACTGGCTTCCATTGGCCCTTCAAACGCCTCCACTGCGTCCACGCACAGCCCCAGCGCGTAGACGCAGCCCCTCAGCACCCAGCCCCCTCACTAGTATACTTGGTCTTGCTGTCCCCCACTGCGTCAACGCAGTGCCCCCACTGCGTGGACGCAGTGGCTCTTCTTGGCCCTCAGCGGCACGCCCCCTCACTCTCTCGTCTCTCACTGCGTCAACGCAGTGCCCCCACTGCGTGGACGCAGTGGCTCTTCTTGGCCCTCAGCGGCACGATCCCTCACACTCTCGTCTTTCACTGCGTCAACGCAGTGCCCCCACTGCGTGGACGCAGTGGCTCCTCTTGGCTTCCAGCGGTACGCCCCCTCTCTCTTTCGCCTTCCACTGCGCCGACGCAGTGCCCCACTGCGTGGACGCAGTGGACCCCCCCCTTTTGCTAGCCTTCAGCGGCACGTCTTCCCCCCTTCAGCGTCAACGCACCCCCTCTGGTGCGTGGACGCAGTGGACTCCCCTCGGCTGCCTTGACCGGCACGCTCCTCCCAGCGTCGACGCACCGCCACCAGTGCGGGGACGCAGCCTCTCTCGCTTCGGCCTTCTTCGCCGGTACGCCTTCCTCTCCATCCCTCCCTGCGTCAACGCACCTCCTTGGTGCGTGGACGCACTAAACACCCTTTTGGCTTCCGTGGCCGACACACCATCTGGTTTTCTCTCTGCGTGGACGCACCACGCCGATGCGTCAACGCCCTCCCCCAGCCAGTGTGATAAAAAAAAATAATAATAAAGAGGGGAAAGAATTAACAAAACAAAAGGGGAGAGGATAAATATATGAATGGGCAATGATGGCGACCAAAAAAATATAATAAAAGGACAGCAGACAAAAATGTACGATACGACAACCTTGTAACTGAAAATTCTGATAAATACAAAAAACATGTTACAGAAATGACAAAGGGAACAATGAAGCACACGTGCATACCTCTAAAAGAAATCATGACAATAGAACAGTGGTAATAATAAAAAAGGGGGCGGGGTAAAAGCTATAATGAATAAATGAAACTCAAAAAGGAACAGGAAATGAACATAACAAAGATTGCGAAGACAAAAGGCAAAGAACTTTCAACTGAAGCCCAGGTATAGACTGACAGTAATAACAAATGCAATAATAAAAAAAAATCATATATCGCAGCTCCATCCCTCCTCGTGATCCGGTGCTAAAGGAACAACAAAGTTGCCCTTGGGGATTGGGCCCGGACATGGAGAATCACCCCGAAACGGCCATGTCCCTACCTTGCTTCGGGCCAATATCCCGGTTTCACCGATCTTGTTTTCCGAACCGGCTTTCATCCGAGCTATCATTAAAATTGCCGTTCACTCGGCAGACACTTGAGCGTGATGCTCCGGGTTTTATCGTGCTTCCGTCGTGGACTCCTGTCCGAATATGAAGAGTGGCCCGTGCGTGACCGACATGTGTGACTGTCCGTGTCTTGGCATGGACCCGTGTGTGATTTATTTCTGCCTTCTTTCCTGCAATCAGTATTACTTCTTTGGCCACGGAGCCCCTAGTTTCGGCAATTAATCAAAGGTGTTCCCTCGTATGGGGGACGGATTCGCTGGCCGAGAAACTGGCCCAGCCGATGCCGTTCCTGTCCACGAACGACGAGACGTTCCCCACTGGCGAGGCCGGGCGCTACATCCGCTCCCTGTTCCCCTCGCCCAGCCCATACGAGGAGGCGTGATGGCATCGCTGGCAACGCCTGCCGAACTCGGCGCCCGCATGGGAGTCACGCTCGCCGGAGCCGACGCAACGCGCGCGCAGGCCATCCTTGATGACGTGTCCGCGGTCGCCCGGAAGCTCTCGGGTGATAGTGACCGCTGGGACTCCACCGTCCCCGCCGACGTCAAGGCCGTCGCGCTCTCGGCGGCGCAGCGGATCTACAAGAACCCAAACGGGTTCGCCTCCGAGCAGGATGGCGACTACTCGTACCGGTTGCCTGCCGAGGTCATCGAGGCTGGCGTGTTCACGATGGCCGAAACCGAGTTGTTGGAAACGTACCGCGACACATCCGGCTTGTGGTCGTTGAAGATCCGCGGCTCCCACCAGTTGCCTGAACGCGTGCCCGTTGAGGGCAGCGACAAAACGATCCACTTCAACGAATCTCCGTGGCGATGAGCCTGCTTGACCTTGGTCCTGACGTCGTGACCGTGTTCGCTGAGGTTGAGGCCACAGACGACTACGGCAACCGGGTCAAGGTGCCATCTGAAACGGGTGTCACGGTTCGTGGCCGGGTTCAGCCCTCAACGGCCGAGGAGTCGGCCGAACTGGGGCAACAGACCATCACGACGTACCGGTTCTTGTGTCGCGAGTTCCCGGCTGGCCCGTATGCATTGGTCAGGTTCGATGGTTTGGACTGGGATGTGGTGGGTGATCCGAAACTCCATCGCGGTTCGGGTCTGACTCGTCACGCCACAGTCTGGTTGCGTGAACGGGGACCGAGTTCCGGTTCCGAGTCGTCGTCCTCGAGCGGTTCGGATTCGTCCAGTTCGTCATCGAGCAGCAGCAGTTCCTGATGGCCACGGTCAACCCCCGAACGGCGTCCATCGTTGCTCACCTCCCGGGAGTCAAGGCCGCCGTTCAAGCCGAAGGCAAGGAAATCCAAGTCCGGGCCAAGACGCTGTTCGCCCCACACAACCGTCCCGGGCGTCACAACATCGGCGGGGTACGTCAAGACACCGACTTTCTGGTCTACATGTCCGGCCCAGTCCCCATCGTCATCGAGTTCGGGCGTGAGGGCTTCATGCAGGACCGCCCAGACGGTTCGAAGCAGTGGGTTGGCCCCATGCAGGGTTTGCACATTCTTGGGAAGGCGGCCGGTCTCTAATGCCAACGCTCCCCGACGCTGACGCCCTAGTGCTTGCCGCGCTGCGCGCCGCCGTCCCCAACCAGGAGTTCGGCACCCAGATCCCCAAAAACCTCCTGAACTCCCTGCCCTTCGCAATGGCCGCACGTTTCGGCGGCGCGTCCGTGGACCCCCGTTTCCTCGACTCGGCAACCATCGACGTCCAAACGTGGGCCGGGTCACGCAAAGCAGCGTTCGGGCTCGCATTCGCTTGCCGCAACGCCCTCGTCGCTGCGTGGCTCAACGCAACCGTCTACCCGAACCTCGGCCACATTTCGCATTTCCGCGAAGTGACCGCACCCAATGAACTCCGCACACAAAACCAAGCGGACAACGTTTGGCGCACCCAAGCGACCTACAGTGCGTACCAGGCTCACAATGTAGTCGGACACGGTGCCTCCTTCGGGTCAGTCCTCGACGTCGAGCCTGACTCTCACCGACTCGATTGCCTCGCGGATCTCGGTCTTGAGCGCGTCCAGGTCGGGCTGTGCGGCCTTGCCTCAGATGAGAGTTCCAGGCTCGGGCGCGAAGTGCCCGGCCGCCTTGTCGATGCGAGCTTGAGCCTCCCGTGCATAGTGCTCAGTGATCTCGATACCAAGGAACCTGCGATTCTCAAGGACAGCGGCGACACCGGTCGTGCCCGCGCCCGCGAACGGGTCGAGCACCAGACCGCCCCGCGGACAGATCTTGACGATCTCCCGCATCACTTCCAGCGGCTTCTGTGCGATATGCACCCGGTCCCGTGTGGTGTTCGCCTGGAAGAACCCACCGAGGGCGTTCGGCATCGCGTCTAGGGCGCGCGGCCCGGCCGTCCCCCACACCACGTACTCGCAGTTGTTGGCGAAGCGTCCCTGGGTGCGGCGGCCGTTGGGCTTGTGCCACGGCACGATGCCGCGCCACACCCACCCACCGCACTGCAGTGCGTCCGTCGTCGTCGGCAACTGCCGCCAGTCGGTGAACACCGCGCACACCGCGCCCGGCTTGGCGACGCGCAGGCACTCCGCCAGCCACAGCGAGCACCACATCAGGTAACCGCGCTGGTCTCTGGTGTCCCCGGAGAAGTCCGGGAGATCATGCCCCGACTCGGAGTCGGTTTGAATGTACTTGGTATGCACGTCCTGCAGCCGGTCGCCCCTGACCATCCCGCAGGATGAATATGGAGGATCAGTGATCACGGCATCGACGTGGCCGTCTGGGAGTTCGCGGAGCACCGAAAGCGCTTCACCGTGCCGGACGTGCGCGGATGACTGACCGCTCAGGTCGGCCATGCGAACGCCTTCGCCGACCCGGACGTGATGCGGCCCGTCTCGGTGCCGTAGTGGATGACCTGGAACCGGACCCGGAACTTGCTGTTCACCGTGTCGGCGGCCAGGTTGTAGTGCAGGAACGTCGCGCCCTGGCTGGCGGTGTACTCGGCGATCGGGCCGGGCTCGGTCTTCGACCCGTCCTCAGCGACTTCGATGACCCGGGCCTGCAGCTCCGTCCCCGGCGCCAGGCCGTCGATGCGGACGTTCGCGGTGCAGCTGTACCGGGCAGGGCCGACCACGAACGTGGTGCCACCCTCGTTCCAGTGGTGGTGATCGCGGTCGGAGTACTCCTTGCCCCACGCGACGGTCACCCACTGGCCCGGCGGCAGGTCGATCGGCTCGTCGATCCCGACGGACACGTACTCCGGCATGTCGTCCTCCTCCTGCTGCGGGAGCGATCCCCCGGCGATCAGCCGGGCGACGTCGGCCCGGAAGTCGTTCATGTTGACCGAGTGCGGGTCGGGCTTTTGGGTGTTGACCTCCTTGTGGCCCTTCACCCGGGAGGCGGGAAGGCCGAACTCGCGGCACAGCTCGGCGCAGAGCTTCTTGTAGGCGTCGAGCTGGGCGGCGGGCCACGGCTGGCGGCCGTCGTTCTCGGCCTCGATGCCGATGCTCGCGCTGTTGGTGTGGTGGCTGCTCGTCGAGGGCGCGTTGTGCCAGCAGCAGCCCGCGGCGATGACGTAGATCCGCCCGGACCGGCCGAGCCCGGTCATAGTGTATGACATCATTAAAACCACAGGGACATAAGAAAGGAAAACTTGGGGTGCCCAGAAAAAGACACCGATCCTGATTTACAATGAACGCTAGCTCCATGTCTAGCTAACCAATCTGCTCCTAGGATTACATCATAATCTTTCATCTCCATACATACTCGGTCAAACGACAAATTATGACCACTAACTAGGACCTCACTAGAAGGATAGAAATATTTGATCGCTGATCCCGAGCCAATGGGGGTTGAAATTACTAAGTGAGAATCCATCAACACATGTTTCATAGATATAGATTTAGCAAAATTTTGAGAGATAAACAAATGAGTAGCTCCGGTGTCGAAAAGAATGAATGTTGGCTTAGAAAGAATAGTAAGATTACCTTTGACCAAACCACCCTCCTCGGTGGCTTCAGTTTCTGCTTCCTGGATGGCTTGGAGCCTGCCCCGCCGCTTCTGATTCCCTTGCGACTTCTCTGATGTAGCTTGATCGGAAATGAGGGGGCACTCAGGGATCCGGTGGTCCCGACTTCCGCAACGTAAACAAGCACCAAGCTTGCACCAGCACTCTTCCATCTTTTGACCCGGCCAGTCATAGTACTTGCAAACTGCCTTGGACTGGGCAGTCGATCCTACCTTCTTATCGCTTTCTCTTAGTTTCTTATCCTTCAAAAAACTTGGCTCACCATTAGGCCTCTTCTTGCCATTGGTGGGTTTGAAATTCCAGGAGCTGGTAGCCTGCTCCCTCTTCTTGTCTCCTCCCCTAATTCATTCTATCATCTCCATGGTGTCTTCTAAAACTTGCGCCTTTCGCACAATTTTCGCATAGCTATGGATCTCCATCGGCACCAACTGATTGATGTACTGAAGCTTCAACCCGTTAAGGAACCGCTTGGCTTTCATCTTCTCTGTGTATACTAGGTGCGGCGCATAGCGGGACAACCTGGCGAACTATGCCTCGTACTCAGCTACTAATAGGTTCCTCTGCCTAAGAGAAGTGAACTCAACCGCCTTCTTCTCTTATACTCGATCTGAAAAATACTTGCTATTAAAGTGCTCCAGAAATTCCTCCCATGATACGAGTCCATTTACTAGTGTGGGCTCAATGGACTCCCACAAAGCACGGGCATCTCGTTCTAGCTGGAATGTCACCAAGAGAACTCACTCCTGGTCGCTACACTGCATGACCCGAAAAATTTGATCCATCTCTTTCACCCAGTGCTCTGCTTCATCTGGGTCGGGGGAGCCACTAAACCTCAGCGGGTTCATGCCTCTAAAATTACATAGAAGATCACCGGCTCCATGGTGTACACCTCCCTGCGCCACCTGCTATAATGCCTAGGTCAAGCCCTGCATGGTACATTGCATCTCACGTCACTGTGCACGCTCCGCCACCATTGGAAAAGATTCCTACAACGTAGAGAGAATAATTAAGAACGTCCTACCAAAATTTCTTTTAGGGTTTGTTCGTTAACTTAACCCAAGTCTCTACCCCATCTTACTTGGTTTGATCTTAGACACTATCAATCCCACAGATTCTAATGACACTTCTAGAAACCTAAAGTCTTAAGAAAACCTAGGCTCTGATACCACAAAACTATCACGCCCCGATGCAGAAAATCAGAATGCAACAGTTATAACATTTATGTCAATCCACTCTGATATATTTTAACATTTTAATTACTTCCGTATTTCAGTTAAAATAACTGTTCTAATTTAATTTGCGTATAGTGTAATTCCAATTCGTTATACGCTCCCTCGACAAACTCCCTCAACCCTTCAGGGGCCTCATCAGCCTCTTCAGTGACTTGCCCAGTTCCTGATAGCATTAATCCGATGCTATACCAGGTTATCGGTATCCGGAGCTCTGGGTCGTTACAGCAAAGCTCTGGGCCCTTCTTTCCATGCAAATATCTTCCAGATTCTTCCACAAAATTGAGTCTCGCTTGTTCCTATCTCTTGTCCTCACTATTATCTCGAGATTGATATAAAGAACTCGAGTTTTGGTGGGCTATATCTCCTAAAATCGTGAGAGAGAGTTCTAGATTTATGCAGTTTCTATATAAAGAACCCAGTGGGAACTATGTGACGGGGGTGCATTTTCGAGGTGACGGTGAAGCCATGCTGCATTATCTTCATCCTTCTTCACGCCTAGCCAGAAGAGGGAAGTATTAGCTTCGTGTTGGTTCTATTTGGACTTTATTTCATCATCTTTTACCCTCTTTTCTTTGCTTCTACTTTTGAAAAATCATCACAAATTTTTGATTTTTTGCTACAACTTCGCGACGGGGGCCTATTCTTCAAGCCGGAGTAGAGTTATGTTGCATCCTCTTCATCTTCCTTCAACCCTATATTGAAGAGGGGAGTATTAGCTTCGTATTGATTATATTTCGACATCATTTTCTTCATTCTTTTCCTTATTCCCAAGGCCCAACTTTTTAGGTTTCACCATTCTGTTCTGTCAATCTGAAACCCAGATTTCTTACGAAGGCGGCACATTTGAGTCACCGGGACGAGGCCATGGTGTACCTCTGATCATTCTTTCCAACTCCAGGCTCTTAAGAGAAGTACACTCTTCATTTTTCCCCATTCTGAGCTTATTATCTCATCCTCTCCATGCTTATTTTTGTCCATCATTTTGCACTTTTCAATAGTTTTCATACTTTAAGTCATTTTTCTGCCCTCTTCTACACCCTTCATTTTCTTGTATTTTTCACCCCATTTGTCACTGCTGTCTTCCCCATATTTGTTGTGCCCCGACAAGTTTTGACGAATATAATTTGTTCTATGATTGTGCTATTTGCATTGCAAATCCTTTGCTGAGTAGTAATGACTTTGGCAGGTTTCCTGAAAGGGTTTTAATGAGCTTAGCATAATAGCTACAAGTGCTGAAATGTCTTTCAATTTGCCTTCAATATGGAATTCAGCTTGCCCTGTGTTGACTTGGAATTCATGAGTAGTTCGGTTGTATATGATTCAAAAATGGATTGTTTGAGTCTAATTGATATGTGTGGATTGTGAAGGCTCAGTTTGTTTTGGACTGAATTAATGTTTGGTATGATTTGAAATGGGAATGGCTCTTATATGTATGAAACAATTTTTGGATTCCAATCTTGTATTTAAATTCAAAGCCATAAGATTTTAATGTTTACTCATGATATTTGAACATACTAAAGTGTTTCATGCATTGGTTTCAATAAGTCAATCTTTATATTCAGTTAAGGATAACTGATTTTTCATGGTAAGTTTCATGAGAGTCTTGAGATTTCAAATGGGCTAATGTCTTCATGAGAATCTTGTTATGAGCAGCACGAGGCCCAACCCTTCTGGCCGGTCAGAAGGGAGGGAGGATTGAGTTCCAAGTTTAGTTTTCTGGGTGTGCTTAGCGGTCATCTTCAAACTGTCAGGCTTTCTTTGCGGCCGTCTGGAGATCGTTTCTTTCATATTTGTGGCCACAGGAGGACCATTTTATGTTCTGCATCTGAGTTTTCTCCCGCGTGGGAGTGTGCCTTCACTCGGCTCTTTTCTAAGATACGTAGTATAGTTCCCTCTGTGTTACAGGCCTTGGTGGTGATCACATTTGTCTTTTGGGTATTTATCATCATCTTTCTCTATTCCTTATTACTTTCTTCTTCTTAGTTGCTCCACGCCTACGGCGTGTGCTTTCTTTCATCTTCATCATTGTTCCACACCCACGGCGTGTGTTAGCTTGGTCCATTTACTACTTTATTATGCGTTTATGAGATGATATACCCACATGCTCTAGATTCCATGTTAGTGCTTGCTTGAGTTTGGCACACATCACACCCTTCATATCCCATTTCACTTTTCATTCACTTACGCATATCTACACCAACGAGGAGGTTTATGTTGGTTGTACCACAGGTTATAGTGGAAGCTTCATCAGCGTAGCGTGCTGGTCGGATGAGCACGCTCCCCAACTCACCCCGTCTTCGAGCAGCACTGATCTTTTCAAACTCGACGAGGTATAGGTCTGACCTTTTTCTCTATAGTCCTGCTTTTTCAGTATCGTCTCTATGCTTGCATCGATAGTGAGAGAGAGCTCAATTTAAATCTCCCGAGCAAAGAGTGCAGTCTGCTACATAAGTAAGTGAGAGCAACCTATCATGCCCTCGGGCACCGGTTCTACCTCGGTTGAGTCGGGCGCACTTCAGACCACTGGTCTGTCTTTCCTCAACCACCTCGCGGCTCTGACCATGCAGGCTGCCCGCCGGCCGCAGCCTATTTCCTCCATCACCTGGTCATCCCAGAATCGAGTGTCACATGTGGTCAGTCCACTATCATTTGGGTTCGTTGCTCGGTGCTTGCTGGCTATCTGTAGTCCCCATGCTGAGTCGGGAGTCAATCCAACTTCATAACGGGACTAAAACTAGACTGACATTGGGCCTAGAGGGTCACACACATTAGGGTCATAGACGACAAAAGTATTTAAGCAATTATGGACTCTTGAGTATTTTTGTGAAAAAATAATAAGTCTATAAATAGTTGCATGGGGGGAAACTTAGGCCAAGTATCCAAGGTTTCCCTAGTCAAGGTCACCCCTTTTGTCTCTCCTCCTTGGGAGGAGTGTCCCCTTCACTCCTCTCTCTTCTCCCTCTTGTCTCTAGTTTAGAGACTCTGCTAGAGTGTTATTGAGGAGATCGTTCATGGAGCACTACGTGGAGAGAACTCCGTTGTCCGTGCCCGTGTGGATATCGTTAGAGGTCGGGCACTTGTGCAGTTCATTACCGCCATGAGAGATCACTTTATGCTTCACTACGATTCGGGTATTGCAGAGGTAAAATCAGATCTTGTCTAGATAGTTATCGAGAATCACACCGAAGCGATCAACTGGACCAGGGTAAAAAAAATAATTTCCTATTTTCGTAGCATTTCGATCCTAGCTCAGATCCTTACACTACTTATTTAAATAAGTTTGATGTGTTAAGAAGCCCAATTGTCACGAAACCGGGCTTCCGGGGTGAGTCCGGGAGAAAGCGGCGTATTTTGACCGGTCGGAAACAAAACCGGACCGGTTCATGCCAGCCCGAAAAACGCCATCGTGTTGGCCGTCGTGATGCGGTCGATTTCGCCGCGCGCGACGCCGAAGATTTTGGCGGCGTAGTCGGCTACGAGGGAGACATGCGCCGGTTCGTTCGTTTTACCGCGTACGGCCTGCGGCGCGAGATACGGCGAATCGGTTTCAAGCATCAGTCCCGAAAGTCCCTGCGTTTCGGCGGCGGCGCGGATGTTGCCGGCGGACGGGTAGGTGAGGATGCCGGTGAACGACGCCCGGCCGCCGCGCCGGTTGAGTTCGCGCACTTCCTCCGGTCCTTCGGAAAAACAATGGAAGACGACTTTTTTCCAATCCACGCCGGACTCGTCGATGACCTTCACCGTTTCCGTAAACGCGTTCCGCGAATGCACGATCACCGGGCAGTCGAACTGGTAGGCGAGCGCGAGCTGCTGCCGGAACGCGGCGTGCTGGAGGCGCATCGTCTCTTCGGCGTCGTGCGGGTCTTTCGGCAGGTGAAACCGGTCGAGCCCGATTTCGCCGAGCGCGACCGGCGGCGTGCGGTCCGCGAACATCGGCCCGACGGCGACGACGGCGTCGTGCCAGCGTTCGTCCACATGGCACGGATGCAGGCCGACGGTGTGATAGATTTTCCCCGGATGCGCGGCGGCGAGATCGCGGTAAAGCGCCCAGTCGTCGAGATCGGTGCCGACCGCGATCATCTTTTCCACGCCGGCGGCGCCGGCGCGCGCGAGCACGTCCGGCAACGTCTTGTCCTTCACGAACGGCGACAGGTGGCAGTGGGAGTCGATGAGCATGTTCCGGGCGACGTTGTCTCCGGAGAGGAAAGATTGAAGCGGAAATCGCGACCGGCCGGGTTTGGCGGGAATCAGGGCCGTTCTCTGGCCGCGTCGAAAATCAGCCTCCGGCCGTCCGGAAGCCGGAGTTCGTCCCAAGGCGCGGAGCCGCCGCGGATATTTTTTCCCTCGTGCCGGCGCGGTTCTCCGGCGAGCGCGTCCGCCGGAAGCCGGCGTGTCCGTTTTCCGAATACAAGCCAGGTGACGAGCGTGAGCGAGCCGTCCGGTTCGCGCGCGAGTTTCAGGACGTACCTGTCGTGCAGAAGATAAAAGGACGCCGGGAGGATCAGAGCGATTGTCGTGAGCGCGACGGCTCCCGGAATCCCGAGTTTTTCCCGCTCCTCCGCCGGCATCCGGGGAAGGAGGACGAGGAGAACGGCGACCGGAGCCGCCGTCACGAGTTGCAGGATGCGCAGCGTCGCGTTTCGCCGGGAGGCGAAGAGGATTCCGGAATCATTCATGCGCGGAAGCGGACGGGGTCGTCGGAGCTGCCGGACCCACCGGGCGCATGATGTCCGCGAGATCGAATTCCAGAAGCGAGACGGTCGCGGGGGCCGTATCCTTCCCGTAACGCCGGCGCTTCGGGCGTTTGCCGTCGTCGGACGATTCGATCAGCACGCGGAGCGTGTTTCCGGCGACGGCGATGTACCGGGCCGCTCCGGGAAGCGTGAGGATTTTTCCGCCCTCGACGCAAAGCCGGCTCACGCCTCCGATTTCGGCTTCGAAAATCGCGCGACCGGCGTGGAAACGGGATCGACGTTGCCGGTATCGGCGATCTCGGCGGCGACGATCGCCTTCATTTCCCGCTGCGGCGGAGGCATGGGCGCGGGGGACTTCGCGAAGTGGAAACTTCCTGATTAGAAGTGTGGTAATGCTGTCAGGACACTAGCCCGGATGATAGGCTTTCCTGTGATGAGGCGAAGATGAAACTAGATGACACCATGCAGGATGTCTGCGTTAAATGCGGTACGGGTATCGAAGAATTCACTGCGCCGTATCGCGTGAAGCGTGAAGGGGGACAAAACGTTGCCTACTATGCCTGCAAGCGCCATCATTCCTGGATTTGCTACTGGGCGGAATCCGTAGGCAGGAGATACCGGGAGTTGCGTCCGAATCCCGAGGAAACGGCTCCGGGAAAGCGTCGCGACATACCGCAAACTGTCAAGATAGCCGTAGCCGTTCGAGACAACGGGGTCTGCGTCCAGTGCGGGTCCACTTCCGACCTGGAGTATGACCATAGAGTCCCGTGGATACGGGGCGGCGATGAGTCAATTGAAAATATTCAACTTCTCTGCCGTTCATGCAACAGAAGAAAGCAGGACAAAATCTTATGGCTACCCCGATTACGATCAGCGGCAGCATTGTCGGAAACGAGGGCGTCTCCCTCAGGTTCAGCTCCAATGGCCAGCCGATCGCGAACTTCTCCGTCATGGAGAAAGAGCGGAAATTCGACAAGGCGACAAACGGATGGGTGGACGGCGAGACCTCTTTCCACCGGGTTACCGCATTCGGCAAGCTGGCGGAAAACATCGCCGAGTCCTGCGAGCGCATGACCCGGGTCATCGTCACCGGCCGCCTCTTCGAGCGCGAGTGGGAGAAGGACGGCGAGAAGAAGCGCACCTGGCAGGTGACCGCCGACGACGTGGCCGTGTCCCTGAAGTGGGACACCGCCCGGGTGCAGCACCAGGAGGGCGGCCGTCCGCAGCAGCGCCAGCCCGACTATCAGGACGATGTCCCGTTTTAGATAGGATTGTCATGAATGGCTACAGCTGCGAGAATTGCCGGAAATTCAGCCCCGGCACTTCCCCGGCGCCCGGGTGGATCATCGTGACCGAGGTCGCCAGGACCACCGAGGAGGAGCCGGTCTTCCTGTTCCGGCCCTCCACTACCTCCGAGCTGGTGGGCACGTACTGCTCCCAGCGCTGCTGCCTGGAGCACCTCTACGCGCGGTGGGTGATCGGTGAGAGCACTCCTGCAGCGGAATGACTTCGCCGGGGCGGTGACCCGGGCGGCGCAGGGCATCCCCGCCCACCCGGAGCAGCCGGTCCGGGCCGGGATGCACGTCACCTTCGGTGCGGGACAGGTGCACTTCGCGGGCTCGGACGGGGACATTACCGTCCGGGCCCAGGCTCCCGCCGAGTGCGAGGAGGGGGAGTGCATCCTGCCGGGCAAGCTGCTGGCCGAGGTGGCCAAGTCCCTCCCGGACTGCCCGGTGACGCTGACCGACGGGACGCTGTCCTGCGGCACGGCGAGATTCACCTTCGGGGTGTCGCATGAGCCCTACCCGGGTCCCTATGCCACGGCCCCGCTGCTGCTCACTGCCGGGCTGTCGGAGGCGTTCGCGAAGGTGGCCCCGATGGCGAACCGGGACGATCCCGGTCCCTATGCCGGGGTGCTCCTGGATGAATCTGGCGCACAATACTCACAGGAAAGTTGGGGAAAGAGGTGCCACAGTAGCCGAGCATGCTATCACGGCCCACCAAAATAGCTCTCTCAAGTTGGACACGCTCCGCAGATAAATAGCCGTCATCTTCATCCATTCCCTTGAGAACGAAGTTCTGAATGAAGGGAAATAAGTGCTCGTCCAGAGGATAGTGTCTAGGGTAACCCTTTGGGTGCTCATATTGGTAGCAATCGTCATGTCTGGAAATCAAGGATAGATCAACCATTCCATTGCCCGGATCCCCCTTTGGAAGCGGGTTAGAAGCAATGATGCTTAACCCTCTGTCAGGAGAAAATAAAGTCTCTGCAGTGATTCGTGGTAGCCCCAAGGGCGACATCAATCTCTGAGAAGCAATGGGGGTGGAGTGTCCATCCTGTCCCCGGGATCCGCAAGTATGGCCCCTCCTAGCACGAGGCATGATGAACAACCTGTAGGGAAAAAGAAGACCACACAAGTGAAAACATTGCATAATGTTAGCATATCAAATTTGCAAGTTATGGAAACATTAAACAGAAGTACAGAGAATTTTGAAGGGGCACGGGTCGCCCGCTGTAGCCTACGGCTCCGACAGACCCCCCGTGGGGGGCATTTGTTGGACACCACAATGTTATTATTGATTTATGATATTTTCAGAATTTTTTCAGAAAGTAAGAAAAATGAAAGAATTGCATTATGAACGGCCTTAAAGTGACAAATTCGCCACCACCGTAAACTCCCATAGATGCCCCGCTAAAAATAGGGACCGTTCACAATTTCACGTATGCTACTATGTACAAAAACTTTATCAAAAGGTGGTCTAAATCTGCGCACCCGTGCAAGGAAACCACCACACAGAAAATATTTTCTTCTCTCGGGATGTCTCAACAGTCAACGGGAATGTTTCCCAATCCCGGACAACAAAAAAGTCAAAGGGCCACAAGGGTCAGCTCTATACTTGGTTCTACCACAGTAAAAATCCTTTTTTAATCCACGGGACAACCTTTTATAGCCAATAGGGGCCAAACCCCCCTCCGCCCCTTCCTCTTCTTCTCCACGCGGTGGGAAGCCTGGAGGGGACCCCCCTCTGGTGGATGGACTGAAGGGGGGACCCCCTCCGGTGGCCCACGCGCCAGAGCCGCCTTGTCCGCGTAGGAAACTGGAGGGGGAACCCCCTCCGATGGACTGGTGCTTGGGTTGACCGGAGGGAACCCCGTCTGGTCCCCTAGCTTGGCGTGGCCCAAAAAAAGAAAAAAGAAAAAAAAGAAAAAGAAGTTGTAGAAAAAAAAACTGAAGAGGGGGAGGGGAAAGGTTACCTTGACCCTTGCAATTTCACCGTAGGGGGCTTCCAAGTGGGTTGATACCCCCCTCCGCCACTCCTCCTTGTGCCTATAAAAGGGAGGAGCCTCCGAAGGAGAGAGAGAGAGAGGACGAGAAGGAGAAAGAGAAGACTTGGAGAGCTTACATTAGGCCCAAGTCAAAGCATAAAAAAGGGTGCGCCCCCTTCTCCAACACCCACTTTTGTTGGGTTTTGTATAATTTACACAAAAGACCCTTCTTGAGTATACTTTGACAAAAATGCCCCTCCTGTGTATAAAAGGATATTGTGTTGCCATCTTATTGAAGTGCATTGTACAATCCACCAAACCGAACGGCGAGCCCTTCGTCGACGTCATCAACTTCGGAACGTTCTACATCTCCATGTGGCGGTGGGACGATGCCGACCAGTGGCGGATCCTCGTCGACAAGAAGGGATGCCGGCGCATCTTCTCATCAATCACCGAGGCCGTGACCGAAACCAAGCGCGTGAAGATGGCAGACCGGCCGATCCGAGCCGAGATCGCCGCCGAATCCGAGCCCGACATGATCACTGCATGGCGGAAGGAAAAGGCCCGCGATCAGGAGGAAGAGCGCGCCAGGGTGTTCGGCGAGGGCAAGCCGACAATCGTATGGGCGAATGGAAGGGCCGTGCCGGTGGAGAGGAGGCGCATAGCATGATCGGGCGAGATTGGACCGTGGGGATGGAAGTGGTCTGCATAATCGGTCTCCGGAGATGGCAATGCTGGAACAATCCAGATGCGCCAAAACTCCAGCCGCCGGAGAAAGGGCGAATATACAAAATCACACACATAGAACTCGATGAGGAAGAGGGCCTGATCTTCATCGGGCTAGAAGGTTATCCGGACAACGCCGGCATGGATGCCCGCGCCTTTCGCCCAGTCCAGAAGCGCAAAACCGATATCAGCGTTTTCACCGCCATTCTCACCGGCACCAAAGCGAAGGTGGACGCATGACCAGCCGCGAATGGAACATGGACATGTCGCAGGCACCGACCGACGGCACGATCATAGAGGCAGTGGCGCGCTATCCAGACGCAACAGCGGGCTTCCCTCGATATATCGGCATGTATCAGGGCCAGTGGTGTGAGTTCAGCCGGCGGCCGCCAGAGCCGGTCATCCCTTGGGCGTGGCGACCTCGCACGGATTGGCCGAGGGAACCGTCATGATGCTCTGTTGCCCGACATGCGGCCGCAACCAGTTCGGCCACACCGACAGGAAGGTCATAGAGCGCCTGCAGGCCGCCTCTGAGCCCTTGACCGCTGCCGAACTGCTCAAGGGCATCAACATCGCTCCTAGCGCTTGGGTATCCGTCCGCAAACGCCTGATCGAGAAGCTGGAGCCGCTGGGCTACCGGCTCACCAATGCCACCAAAAAACGCGGCGGAAACGGCCATTTTGCCCGCTACCGCCTGGAGAAGATCGAGGACTGAGATGGCGATCAAAGCGCACGGCATCGAACTGGCGATCAGCCTGTTCTCGTTCATCTTCCCGGCAATGGATGATGACGACGACCTGTTCGACGAAGACGACGAGCTCGACGAAGTTGCGGGGCACTGCTGATGGCGAAACGCAAGAAAAAGGAGGGAGCCATGTATCCCGCCATGCGAACCGGAAACATCCGCGCCGAGCTGGTGTCGGTCGAGGTCGACAACCCGCTCTATGCCCGAGAGCATGACGGCGACAGGACTAATCCGAAGCGAACCGGCGCATTGGTCAACGTCAAGGAGAGCGCCATCGTCATGCTTGAGGCAAAGGGCGTGCTCGACAAGGCCCAGGTCAAGGCAGCAGAGCGCTTTCGCAAGCTATGGGAGCGCATGGGCGGCGCCGGCGCTGGAGCGATGGACTATTCCCGAGTCGTGGTGGATGGCGGCATAGCGCCCGATCCGATCAGCGCGACACAGATGGAAGCGGGCCGTGCGCTCAAGGAAGCAGAGAAGGCGCTGAAGGATGCCTACGCCACATTCCAGCCCCCATAGTCACCTATCCACAGAAGAAAATCCAGCCCAACCATTGATCTATCTTTCATTCCATGTTCTTAACTGTGAGTTGTTTCCTCGTGCTTGATGACTAACATGTGGATCCTCATTATTTGCTACACCCCGGTGACTCCTCCACCCATCTCCCCAGTTTAGACTGCTGGGTATCATGGCAGTGCTAAAGTACTAACTTGTCAAGAGCTTTACATCCAACATCGACAAGACACACACAACACACAGAGCATATCATCGAGAGACTGAGCCCTCAAGTAACAGCAATTAGTTGCCATTTGGAGGTCTGCTGGGATGAGTAACATCCGAAGTGTGCGGACTCTTGAATGTGTCTGCTGCACCAAACTTCCTCCTTTCTTCCGAGTCGTCCTCAGGAACACCTTGCTCAATCTGATCAGGGAGACCCACCGAACATGGGGATGACGGGTCATGCGTGCTCCTGGATCTGCAGCTGGGCGTAACAAGCATCTTCACTTGCCCACGATGTGAGATCTCCACCACCACCCTGCCATCATCTTTAGGAAGAGGTTGTTTCCATGGTTCTCCATCCATCCTCATATACGTATGATCTGCTGCTCCCTTGTGGAACTCGAAGTGAATTCGGTGAGCCTACAGCACAGGAGGAAAAAAAAAAAAGAAGATTGAATATATCATAAATTTTGGGGTAGTTTCACTGGCGTCCATTATAGGAGGAGGAGATGTTACATACTCTCACACAAATCAATGATGAGATGTTCTACCATCTAATCAATTCAAAACCCTCCAAACAGCCAGCGCAGGTAATTGATGATCTAAAATTTTACCGTGATATTTTACAAAGAATGACATTTAATATGGTATACTTAATTGTCAATAACAGTCTGCAAAGTTTCGTCCCTATTCGTTTAGACCCCTGGAAAATCTTTTGACAGGACCACAGATCAAGGAAATCCCGAACCTGCGGAAACTACAGATCAAGGAAATCCCGAACCCGCGGAAAACGAGCCTCCCGGAAAAATATGTTCAAGGACTTCCGAACATGCATAATAACCATCTTCGTGACAGCAACTTGCTCTGGGGATGTGAAGGAACTACGATGAACAAGAATGTTGACTAGTCCTGACTATCCATTACAAGACCACATAGGCATGAAAGCTTTAGGAAAAATAATGTCACCAAGACTGAAATTTGCTTGAGTTACAAGTTTGCTTCTTACTTGTGCTATTCGCGTTCCATGTGCATTAGGAGCAAGCAAAACAAGCCCATGCCAAGCATTTCTAAAACCTACTACCTCAAGAAGACCATCATCCACAAATGGTGCAGTCAAATCCCTCTGTGGAATATCAATATCAAAATCGATTAATTTAACAAAAATAAAGATCTGAACTTACTAGGTAGTAGAACAACATCCTCTCTCCATTTATGCCTAAAAAGAAAAGGCCGAATGCTGGGTAAATAACAACTTACCTCTCTCTTTTTTCTACTATTGGGTGTTCCCCAAGGATTTAGCCCACCAGAGAAGCTAGGCAAGTTAAGACAAACTATTGACCTTATGCTGTAGAGGAAAGAAGGAGATTTCACATGATAGCCCATAAGATTTTAAATTTAGCAAAAATATGATATCAGATGCAAAAGCTGCTAAGGTTGTAGGGAGTTTTTCTGTTTATTTATTATTACTTGTAGGTTCTGCCGTACTCCCGATTAGGTAGTGTTACTTCCTGTGCTGGTTCGTGTCTTTCAGCCTTATTTCTTTCGTGCGAGGTGGGGGTCCGCGGGATCCCTACTGAGCCTATAAAATGAGGCTCACCCCTGCGTTTTAAGGTGAGACGGGTTCGTCGAGAGGCACGTCCGAGGTTCCTCGTGGTTCGTTTGCCGAGGGTTAGTTGCCCGAGCCGGAGTATGCCCTGTATACTTGTACTTTTCTTTTTGTTGGCTGTACTTATTTTTTTGGACAAGAGAGACATTAGACCTTGTAGCAGCTTAGTTATTTATTTAATTTTTTACATTATTATTCAGTTGATTATTGTGCTATTTCTGTAGTTATTTTAGCTTCTTGTGTACCCTCACATCATCCTTTAACCCTTCCAAGTCTTCGGGCTCATGGGTGGCGGGCTAGGATTTGAGTCGCGCCGGTTCCTTTTCGGTACTCGGATCTCGAGTCACGAGTCTTCTGCAGTTATTTCCAGCCACCTTACCGTAGCCAAGCTCCCCCTCCGTCTCTCACTTTTCTCTAACTAACCCATACACACCCTCGCGGTAGCCCCGGGGTCTCCCTCTCTTCCTCTGCACACACACACACACACCCCGCACCGTTGTTCCCCTACCTGCACTCCCTCTCACCGTGGCCCCCAACCCCACTCTCCCTTCTCGTCGCACAAACACACACACACTGCATCCACAAGCACTGTGGAGTCGACTCTCCCCCCAGCAGAGTCAACCCCTTCGTTGGCATCTCTCGGCATCTCTCTCTTTCACGATCCTCCTCACTCTCCCCGTCTCTTTTTCTCTCTTTAGCACTCCCCCTCCATCTCCCTCTTCTCACGCACCTTATTTCAATTTAATCCTTTTGTATTATTCTCTTCTTGTATTTTTATTAACCCTCTCTCCACCTCTATTTCTCTCTCACACCGTCTCTCCACACACATCTCTCTCCCAAAAATCCATTTCCCAAAAGCTCTCCCTCACGGCGGCATCCACACCGGGTGCTTAATACCATGGTGACCCCAAGGGGCTTCAAAACCTGAAGGAGAAGAGGAAACTTTACCGAATCTGCGTCCGAGCCTGTAAGTTCCCGTGGGAAGGTTCTGCCCGATTCCCGAGTGCTCGAGAGAAAGTCATTTCATCTTTCCGTCCGCTCACGCCGCTCTCACGCTGCTGCCCTCGAAGCCCGCCATCGACATCACAATAAGCCTTTTCTTCACCTTTGTTCTGCTTTATTTTCATTTTGTTAGTTGTATGCATCATTCATTATTTCCATTCATACTACGCTTCTCTCTTTGAGAAGGCTCTGTTTGTGCATTTCTTTACAATTATATCACTCATCATCTCATTTCTCACCCTTTATGCCCAAAAGGGATTTTAAACAATAACAACCAGGTGTGTGTTTGTTCATGATTTCATCATTTTTATCACAAGAGACTGATACTACGTTACTTTTCTTCTGATCCATTTACTATTTGTTTCATCTTTCTTGCAAGGGTAACCCGAAGGAAAGCCCTCTTCGTCAGCTGACCGAAGGAAGAGGAAGAAGGAATCCACGTGATCTCCCACTTTTGAGATGTAACGCGATCACTTCCTTCACTCCAACCCGGTCTATCCACTGGTGGACCTCAATACCCCTCTCCCATGAGATTTCCGTCCCAGGCCTCCGGAAGGCCTGCCCCTTCCCCGTGGCAAGCGCCACCCTCCCCGGTTGACCCGCTCACCCAATCCCTCTTGAAAAAGCTAAATAAAATGGATGAGCAGTTCCGGGATCTGAAAAAGATGGTGGACGTAAAATCCACCTCAGAAGTTTCATTTCCAATCCTCCCGGTCTTCCGCCTTCCCCCTTCGGAGATGCCCACGTACCGTAGGTACAACGGTACCGGCAACCCCTTCACTCATCCGAAGGATTTCATGTACGAGTCCTCGTTCTGGCAAAACGACAACCGATCCTTGGCATTCCTCTTCAGGAGATCGTTGGATGGCCCCGCATTGGAGTGGTTTTATGTTTTAGAACCCAGCGAGGCTGAGGATTTCGATGTAGTACACAGAAAATTCCTTCAAAAGTATCGGGACCGGGTCGGCCCATCCCTTTCCATCACTGACTTAGTGGCTGAAAAGATGAGGACGGACGAGGATTTCATCCAATATGCTGATAGGTGGAGGGCTCTGGCGGAAAGGATAAAGGACACCATCTCGGAGCCAGAGCAGGTGAAGATGATTGTGTCTAATGCCACACCCCAGTTTAGGCACATCCTGGCCATGAATAAACTCACCACGATGGAAGAACTGTATGAGAGGGCGCGATACATTCAGACACAGCTGAAAGACTCTCCTCTCATGCACATGTTCAAGCCACCTAAGCCTAGGGTGTTTAGGAAGCCCAACACTGGTACCCCCGGGGGAATGATGGAAGGGGTCGTCACTAACGAACAGGTGAGTGCGGTTGCGGGGCCCAATCAGCCAATTAATCTTAGGCCTCCACTAGCCCCACAACCCGCTTTTTGACCAAACCAGCAACCGCAGCAACCCTATCGTCCTCCCCCGCATAACAACTTTCAGCAGAATAACATGCTCCAACCGTTTCGACCCCAGCCCCAGCAACAACAACAACAGCCCGCCCAATACCATCAGGTTCCACCACCCGGGGACTACGGTCTCCAGCAGCAGAGAAGGCCGCTTGGCCCCAGGAGGGCTCACTATCCACCTCTGCCGAAATCATTGTCAGACATCTTCAGTGCCCTCATGGCCGTGAATGCCCTTACTTTGCCCAAGGAGAAGCTAGTGTGGCCCCCGAATGTCGACACCACTAGGTATTATTTTTTCTACAGACAGCCAGGTCATACCATAGAAACATGCTTCCACTTCAGAGATTATGTGTATGATCTGAATGATGAACACCAAATCGACTGGGAAGAAATGAGGCAATACATCGCCATGCTAAGGGCCAGGAGACCTCCCCCTAGGCAGCAACAACAACAGCCACGACCACAACCACAACAACAATTACCGCCACAACAACAACAGCCTCAGCAGGCACCACAACAACAACCAAACATGGGGATCATTCTCAACCCGCTCCCGGAGCACCAACAACCCAACCACCAGGTCAACCCCGTCTCCTCTTTCCCAGAAATTGAAAGAGGACAAGGCTGGCATACAGAGGGCACCTCCGTTCTTGCTACCCACCACGCCCCTAGCCAACCTCCTTGCCTCATTCGGTCGGCACCCCTTTCCCCTCAGAACTGTGTCACCATCCCCAAGTGAACCTCCTGCTATCCTACAACCCTCACGACCTTTTATCCGCCCACCTATCACCCGTTCCCTACCATCCACCTCCACCGCACCTTTACCTTTACCATCAAAACCCCTCATCTTACCTCGACCGTCTACCCCGCCATCTACTTCCATTGCTCCTCAATCGATGCCTTCAAAACCCCTTATCCTACCTCGTCTACCTATCCAGCCATCTATTTCCACCTCACCTTCACCCCTACCCCCGAAACCCCTCATCATTGACCGACCGTCTGAGGCCCCATCTGCCTCTACTCCTCCACCATTCAAACCTCTCATCATTCGCTCTCCATCCCAGGCCCCGTCCACATCCGCTCCATCTCCTCCTCTCCCGAACAAACCCCTCATCAGGACTCCTACACCCGTCATCACCCATGTTCCATCAACTACTCGTCCCCCACTTAAACCCTTGCTCAAGCCCATGCCCAACCCCGTCGGGGTCCAACCAGAACAACAAGCCATGGTGCTCCGGAGTGGAAGGATGTTCCACCGAATTTTTCCCCAGAACAGTCAAGTCCCAGAACAGTCTCAACAGGAGAAAGAGACCGAGGAGCAGCCAGAGGAATCCGTCCCTGGGACTCAATATGATCTTCTAAAACATTTGGATAGAACACCTGCACGGATCTCCATCCTGGAGTTGATCAAGAGGTCCGCGTCTCATCAAGAAGCTCTGATGAAATATCTTCAAAAGGTCATGGTAAACGAGGATCTCCCGGTAGAAAAGATATCATCGGTGTTGACACCGACGAGCACACAACCGGCCATCACATTCCAGGATTACGAGCTTGCCCACAGGAGGCTCGGAAATATGCTTTGTGCATAATGATCAAAATCAATGGGGTGTCTGTGAACCCGTGCCTGGTGGATACATGCGCCTCAATCAATGTGATCTCCATGGACACTCTCTTCCTATGTGAGGTAGACACAGAGCAGATAAGGCCGTCGACCATCACAGTCACGGCGTATGATAATAGCAAAAGGCCGCCACGGAGAATGATTTCTCTTAATGTTGAACTAGGTCCTGTTGCCATCCATACGGAATTTCACATCCTGGACATGGATCCCACGTTCAAGGGCATATTGGGTCGTCCTTACATTGAGGCGTTGAACGCCGTCCCTTCCACCAACCATCAATGCCTGAAATTCCCATACAAGGGACGTATCGTCAAAGTGTTTAGCATGCCTCTGCTTCCCACGGTGGATGCTATTAACACTTCGTTACCCTCTGTTTGGCCGACCCATAAGCCTATCCTTTCCCTGCTGGATGTGCATGATCTCAGTCGGGCTCCGCCAATACAAAGCGAGCCATTTCCCAGGCCCATGCCACGCTCTCCTCCCCGTTCCAAAGGATGGGAAATCATGGGGAATCTGGGCTACCAACAAGGCAAAGGTCTAGGAGCACAATTGCAAGGAAGACTGAGGCCTGTAAACAAGGCCAGAGTGAGCTTCAAAGTCGGCTTGGGCTTTGAAGGCCCGATTGAGCATGATGAGAGACCCCTCACGTGGACCTTGTACACTCATTTCAAGAAAGGACCTATTATTCAGTGGGGAGACGATCCACGAGAAACACAAGGGCAATCACATGTTGTATACATGGCTGAGGGCTGCCCGAGAACTCCCAAAAGGGGAAGGAATCGCGACCCGGAGTGCGAGTGGAATAAATGGTTCGACATTCAGGATGTTTCTATTGCACTAGAACGAATGTTCTCGCCTCCACCTCTAGAAGGGCCACCTTCGATCTCCGACATGCCAAGAGGGACATTGGATGTTGCCGTTCCTCCGAACCGTCCTCACCGGGAGGACTGTACCATTGACGGACCTTTATCCGTCCTCAACTCTACCATCGACGGATCTTTATCCGTCACCCACTATGCCACCGACGGCTCATTAGCCGTCACTCTCTCCATCCACTCGTCGCAGCCTTTACTGATGTCCTCTTCCTGGACAAGATGGCTGTCCGACGATCTTCCCAGGTCCCCGTCTCTCCTTCCACTCCTGCGTGGGTTTTTCAACCCGCATGAAACTTTCAACCATGACTTGCTTCATGAGCCGTCCAATAAACTTGCTATAGTTCCTTACTCTCCTCCCTCAAGTGTCTTCAATTGTTGTGTTATTGAAAACGAAAACGAAAAAAAAATGCCAATCTCCGAACTCCTCAACAGTCCATTTCCTTTGAGGAGACTTCTTACATCTCCCACGAGTGCGTCCTGACTTACGGGCCATTCGTTCAAGGTCCCTTGAGCGACCTTCTTCACCCGCCCCTTCGGGGCCCATTCCTGTACATTCTTCTAGATCTTCTTCTTCTTTAGAGCAGGTCAGTCAGGTTAGGAATAATGGGTCAAGGGTAGTACCCAAGAGGAAATCCAAGGGTAGGCAGATCCCTCGCAGATTCCTTCTAGATCTCCAGGGTGTGTGTGTGTGTGTACAGTCACATGCTGACATGACAAAGTGACCAGTACTTTGTCAGATGATATTTGTTTGATTCCTTGTGTTCTTTGTGTTGCAGTCTCAGAAATAACATGTTTGAGTTGGCGGACCGGCTTGTTGGCATTTACAAGACTGACAATTGCACTAAGAGCATAACCATTGATCCAGGGAGTTTTGTCTGTGGCAAAGTTGCCTAGGCCTTCATCTGGAAGAAGTCACCCAATGAAGACTTTCTTGTGTATGCTCAAGCTTCTGGTTGTATAGCTTGCACGTACTAAACCTATTTAAATGTATTATTCAGTACACGGCCTGTGCATGCGTTTGTGCTTATTTACAATGTTTTCATAGCACCTGTTCTTTGATACCATTGAATGGTAACATCAGCCAGAGGAAATGAAGGTAGAGGCAGAAATGAACTCTAAGCTACCGTTGGGTCTGACCCAGTGGGAATGTCCTTGGGCTGGAAGTAATTTGTGCAGGTGTAGTAGTAGGAGCGAGATAAGGAGATGATGCATTAATAACTAGACTTAGTTTTTGTTTGAGAAAAACTGGATTCTACCACCAAATTTATAAAAATAGACAAAGGTAGTACAGTGGAAGGGGTGAGGAGAGGTTCCTCATACTCAGGAAAGAGAAGGAAAAAGGGTGTTGAAAAAGATTACACTACTGATGAGAAATAACCCTTCTTCACTCAACTAAAAGTCCTAAGAATGAACATAAACCATTGATAAGTAAAAGACAAGGTGAAGAATTCTCCATATGAGGTTTACTTCCTTGGGGGATACACTCACTCCTCCCCCGCTAGACTCTAGCATATGTTGTGGAATCAGAGATGGTGGACATCTTGTTGGACATTTGAAAGTAACCTAGCAATATTTAACCCAACAAGGAATATACACAGCTGAGAACAAACACTAACTCTTTTTTTCCTGACTATGTGCCTCTCTTTGTCTCCTATTTACTTCAGGTGATTACCGTGGGTTCTTGTCTGTGGTCATTAGCTCCAAACGTAAACTGTCAGTGGCTGCTATCTTGAGCCTACGACGTGGGATATTTTATATTATCTCTTCTTTAGTTCTTGTTTTGTTCCAGACTCCTACGTACATACGCCAGAAAGGAGCAGCAGCAACACTAAACAATCATCAGAAGCATCATCATGTCTATATCTGGTCATCTATCGAAATGCGTATGTATGGGGGTTGAGGAAAGAGAACCCAGATTTCGTACGTTTTTCTCCCTCTTTGGACCAAAACAGCTCATCGGTTTTCTGACCGGAGTGATCTGCTAGGATATGAAAAATGCTTAATATAAAGGTGTCAAGGTGTATTTTTCATATTTAATGTCTATAGAGGAGTACCTGGACCACGGCATCCCCGGTTTTGCTTACCATTACTTTGTTTTGCTCCTTGTTTAATTTTCAACATCTTATCGATCATAGCATTACACAATTCTTATTCTAAATTTGGTGTCCAAATTTTAGTCTTCTTGTCGAAATAGATTTTTCTATCGTCCAAAGTAGTCTCGACAATTATCCGTTTAAAACTTGAACTAAATTTGAATTCGTATTTATTTAATCGAATAATTATTTGATTAAAATATCTGACAGATAATTTAATTAGATACGAATTTCAGATGACATGAGTCTGCAATATAAAACATTTCTTTCCAATTTCTTTTATACATGTGCAAGCAAGAAAATATTTGAGGAATCCTCCTCCTTAAGCTTCATGCTTCACACTTCATGGTTAATGCCTTCTCAAAAAAAAACATTAAGTCTTTAGCTTTCTTGAACCTCCTTGCACAGGCCTTCTCCTTGGTGTGCCAAGCTTGAAGTTGTGCAACTCTCCCTTCCTCCTTGGCCAAGGCCTCCTATTTATAGGAGATGGAGAAGGGAATATGGGGGTGGAATCTCCTGGTTTGCTCTTGCCCTTTTGCCTCTCCCTTCTTTTCTTTTTGTTTTAGGGAGAGAGAGAGAGCGCAGCAAAAGAAGGCGGAGGGGGTTCCACTGGGTTTGCAGACACAGGGGGCCTCCCTCCTGGTTGTTCTTTTATTTTTCTCTTCTTTTGGCTTCACCACCCAGCAGGGAGAGAAAGAGAAGGCAGAGGGGGCTCCATCGGGTTTGCAAAACCCAAGATGCCTCCCTCCTAGTTGTTGTTGTTCTTTCTCTTCTTTCTTTTTTTTGGTAGTGGACAGTAGGGACAGAGGAGGAGAGACCTGGGGGTGGTCCCCCCTGGGCTGCACAACCGGGGGTGCGAAGGAGAGACCCGGTGAGGCCCCTCCCCGGTCTACGCATAGCCAGGGGTGGTTCCCTCGGGTCTGTAGAACCCAGGGTGCCTCCCTCTGGGTCTGCAGAACCGAGAGGTGCCCCCTCTAGGTTTGTATGACCCGGAGGTGGTCCCTCTGGGTCTGCAGAACCGAGAGGTGCCCCCTCCGGGTCTGTATGACCCGAGGGAGCCCCTCCCCCTCTCACTCACCTGAGTTTATTTTCTCTCATTTTACTATCAAATGAGACTATCCCCAAGTCCTTACGAATGCACTCATTCCTAAATTTGTCTTTCTTAGTCTTGTCACACATCCATCTCAGCATCCTCATCTCTACTACACACATTTTGTGAATGTGATCCTTTCATACTGTCCAACACTCGATACCATATAACAAAACAAGTCCCACAGCCGTTCTATAAAATCTTCCTTTTAATTTCACAGGCATACAACGATCATAGAGGACTCATGATGCGCTTCTCCATTTTAACTAGCATGTCTTAATCATATGTGCAATATCATTATAAATCTCATCATTCTCTTGCAAAGCTACTACTCTTCGGAATGTTTTGTCCATCAATTAGAATCATGCCTTCATGTACCACTCTACCATTACTAAAATTATAATGCATAAACTCTAACTTACCCCTACTAAAATAATGGTCGGCACACAATAAAGTTTATAAATTAAAATACATTGCAACATGTATACTAAATTTATGAAATATATGTATTGAGACTCTAAACATGACTGAAAACATTCTAACTTTTCTCCATCAATTAACCATCTGGTGAAAGTGAAACCATATAAAGTTGAAAAAAGAAGAAAATGACCATGAGAATTTCCCAAAGATTAGTCTAAGGTAACTACCTAGCTTCATGATATCCATCTCCTCCTGTAAGAGACAAAAAATACCATGCAGAAAAAGAGATACGCCAACTGTTGGAAACATTAAAGAAAAATATCAACCAAAACCATAGAAAAGAACCCAAAAAAAGTAACATCGCAAAATTGTTTGAATTTTGAGAAAGTTTTCGTGGAAGAGCAACTTCCAAGTACTCATCCTGAGGATTTGACAGGCATGATCAGAAACACTGAAAAAAGTAGGAAATGGCTTGTCTAATTTCCACTTCTTTTCTGTGACATCTTCTTGCGGCAATCATTTTCTCAAAAAAATTTCTTCCTTTGGTTTTTAGATGTCTTGCTTCTTAATGATGCTCGAATTCGTGCGCTTGAAGATCTTGACAAGATCCTCATCGAAAGGGATGGACTTCAAGCAGAAATTGGCAAACTAGAAATGATGTTGGCAGTGATGGATGGGCGGAATAAGGTGGCAGCTGAAGGAAAGATACATATAGAATATCATGAAGATCAGCTTGAAAAGTTGAACACAAAGTTTTCAGAAGAAAGCATGATGAGTAACAAAAATGTATTCCTGCCATCAAATCTGGGTGCTTGTGTCATTCTCTTTTGAAAATACTTAAAACTCTGATTCGTAATTCCCACAAGTGTCACCACATGGAGTTTCAACGTAGACATTGTTCTGCTCCGAATAAAGAGACTGCAGTGACAACATGGCACACAAATCTAAGACTGTAAAAGATTATCAAAGAAGTTTACAAAAACATGTGATGCAAAGCTCATCAGATAATCTATTTTCGAAAAGTCCTTCCTTCAAGCCCCAAGCTCATGTAAACCAATATACACTTGGTGATGTTGCTGCATCTGCAGCTGCAAATCTTACTGCTTTCACTTTGGAAGAGAGCAAAGCAGCAGCACATACACCATGCAGGCACCGGAAAGCTGTGCCTGCTGTCACTGCATTGCAAATGAAAGCCTTCTCTCTAGAGAGATCATGCGTTTTATGCGGGTGGATGCGGTTGGTGCGTTGGGTGCCGGTCCCAACAAAAGGGGCGGTTTGTCAAATTCTGCTGCTGCCTGCCCGCCTTAAATAAATAAATAAAAAAGAAACAAAACAAGAAAGAAAAGGGGAAACTCAGGTATGTGCATTTGCATGGCGGCCTTTAGATTAGGAATTTCTCTCTAGATTGCGCAAGCACAATAAAAATCTTCATTGAATTCTTCATGAAAATGATCAACACTGCATATGCACGGTAAATTGCACCAGTTCTTCATTTGAAGCTGCACGGATCCAAATGTATTTGCCCTTCTACTCATATTCCAGAACTAGGCACACTCATGTGCACCCATATGTCATGAAAAGAGATAGGAAGATGAAACAAATTGAACAAAAAAAGATCATCCCCTTGCACTGCATCAACCCCATCTGAACAGCCCTTCATGGCGGTATGTCAGTGTAGGCTGTTGGAAGCAAGAGCAGTTCGACCTGTCTGCCAGCAGGCCCTGCCAGCTTGCTGGACGTCCATTGGCAGCAAAGGGTACCTGCCTTCCCCTTTCCCTATTGCATTTTTGTATACATCATACATGCGTTCCACGAATAAATTGAAGTCTCATGCATTTCATGTTTAAGAGAGTCAAACACTGTAGCTGAAGAGATTGCATAAGAAATGCACATGGTCCCTCGTGATTGAGTTTTAGAGGTAAACTATGTAGGCTCCCAGGCTGATAACAAAAAAAAAAAAAAAAAAATGATGAAGTCGTGAAGATGAAATCATGAGCCGTTGAAGCATAGTGAAACTAAAGCTGTGATTCTCAACCAAATTACATTGAAGAAGAGGGAATTCGGGAAATGCTCTGCCCCTCCCTCTTAGCTCATGGGGGAATTATCTTATCCCATACCACCAATGCAGGGGTGAGGTGAAGGTGGGCAGAATGGCCCCAAGTTGGGGACTAGTACCATGCCTTCCTCACCTCCATGGGACTGACGGGCCAGTCACTGCCCCATAGGCCTATGCAGCCAACTACTCATGGGCTGGTAATGTAAAAGAAAATTAAAGTAGACTTCTGATGCACCTAATTAAAATTTTGAAATTGGATAAAAGTGGAAATATTAATTGAAATTAAAAAATACTTGATTCCTAGTTTTATCCTGTTTCTGGTTAATATTATCAGAATAGGAGCTTCCAGCTCTGTCTACACCATTTGTACCCCTCATGGGAATGAGACAGTTGCAGACAGCAGTTAGGAGCTCGGGACAGATTCTGAACTCAGTGAAAGTTGTTTATCACAAATAGTAGGAATTGGATGGTTACTTTATATTTATTAAATACTGAAGAAGAGAACAAATGGTCAAACAGCAACCTTGCAATCAGGTTTTTTGACGAAAGCAGTCAGCCCATCCCACCATTAAATTCCACAATAAGACTGCTAGATGTTCAATTTACTTTTGCTCACTGTTTCAGTCAATTAAACTTATTTTTCCTTCCTGCGTGGCTCGCAGGTTGATCCTCATAGCTCTGTGAAGGCTAGTAGATTTAAGTTTTCTGAAGGATGAGCTGCACCCAAGTTAGTGCCTACTGGACATGTGCTGGGCTTCGATGTACATCTCTATCCCAGTCTTCATATCTTCATGCATCATCTTCGTATGCTTTTCCAGCATTCCAACGTTATAAAGCGTGGCCAAGGTTGGTTTATAGCTCACCGAAGTACCACAGATCTCCTTTGTGTTTATTTGGGGACAAAGGAAAATCAGAGGATGATAAAGAGGTAAATGTACTTCCTTGTCTGTGATGTTTTGCATGTTTGCAAAATTTCCGTTGTTTCTGTATCTTTCTTTTAATTCCTTTGGAACCTGAATCGTGAAAATGCATATCCGTAAATTTGGAAATGTGTTATAACTTCAAAGTGAAAGAGTTACATGTGGTGAGTATGGAGGTCATGATTTTTATCACTTAGAAAATGGTTATCTGATTTATTCTCTGCTGTCGGGTCTGATTGAAAATGCCCTGGATGAAGTGAAAAAAAAAAGACATGGAATTATGCGTGTCATATGTTTGCAATAGATATGTTATAGAGAATGGCAGAACAGGACCTGTGTTGCCTAGCCCAATTAATTAGAATTTGGTGGATGATGATGACAAGCAAATCTTCAGTTCTGATAGCAGGCAAGACATAAGATTTTGAGATTCTGAATCAGAAGTAGAAGACTCAGTTCCTGGCAATAACCACAAAATATAAGAAAAAGATGAATGTTATCATGTTGAAGTCAGGGCTTGGAATGCCGCTCCGGCACAGGGCGTACTGCACATGTCGGACCATGCCAGTGAAAAGTCGGCACGGCGGCACGGTGGCACGCACGTGGGTTGTCTCGGATCGCACGACCCGGTGTGTGCCGCAACGGATCGCACGATTCAGTACGGTATCCATGCGGGACGTGCAAGCCGGCACCTGATACATGCGAGATGTCTTCAAGGAATTTTCTATAAATATCAACCTTTTCTTTTTCTCTTTTCATTTCTTCTTCTCCTTCCTCTCTCCACCGTGACCACACCGCCCCCTCTCCCTCCCTCTCTCGTTCGATCGCACGGCGAGCTCCCTCCGACTGTAGACGGCGTGGGGCAACGGCGTGGCGACGACGGCGATGGCGAGGCAGTCGTGGCGGCATAAAGATCGTGAGATTTCGTGGAGGAACAAGGGTTTCTAAAAGCTTCAATCACGGTTTCGGCGTCGAATCGGCGGAGCATTCGCTCCATTGAGGTAGGGTGACATCCCCTAGCTCCGTGCATTTTGTTTCCGTGATTTATAGGTCGTCGTGAGGCCGAGAGGGGTGTTTTTTAGCGGGTTAGGGTAATTTCATGATTTGGGGAGTGATCGCCTGATCTAGTATTTCGTCGTGTTTTTGGCCGATCTGAGGCCGTAGATGCATGCCTAAGACCTTCAGGGAGCTTCCTCCTTAATTCCCCCCTCTACGGTGGAGGTACGGGGGCATGGTTATGATTTTTGGTCGTGTTCGACGTTTTCACCGTCGGACCGTCATAGCGGTCCTACCAGTGACCGCCTGATGATCAAGAGGTCGGGATCTAATCTTGGAAGAAGAGGTGACGAGACTATCGCGACAAGTCGTAGTCGTAGGCAAATTAGGGCTCAAAATCTAGTACGGAGTGCATGCGGATGGATCCTATCTATATGTTTGTTGTTAAGTGTACTGAGTTTGGGTTAACCTTGAAGATGGCACAATCTCAACAGCTTATCTGCCATTTTGCAAACTATAATTAGTGGGTCAAGATCTCTCAAAAGTCAAAACTCTCCTTAGACCCTCTTTGTTGAACGAATAAGGGTATGGTATTCGACCCGAGAGAGTCGAATGCGGTATCCGAAGTTGGTTGAGAAATATATGTGTGAGAGAAATGTGTGGGCCCCTCATTCTTCTCTCTCACCGAGTAACGTATTCTCTTTATCCTAACCGATTAACAAAGAGGGTCTCTTTGATAGCCGAATTGTCGGCTGTATGTCGGGTGGAGGCGCGGTGGGCCCACCCCACCCCTCTCACACACATATCTTTGTTCGACCTTGTTCTACCTTGTTGGGTCGAATAAACTATCCCGTCCGAATTTCAAAGATGGCCAGAGGGTCTAAATGAATACAAGATGGATCTAGCTAGCTAGTGTGGATCTACCAATTTTTGACTTCGGGGCTCGGCAGATCCATTTTATTTTCCTTCGTCGTGCACGGGAAGCGTTAATTACATTCCGGGCCAATTAAAAGCTGCTGTCGGACGCAGACGGGTTAGTTTCGCTGGCTCCAATTAAAAAAATTGTGTCGCCTGCGTGCTGGTCGATGGCTGGGTCGGGCTCGGACGTTGTCCTGCGACGACTCCTGCGTCGCGAAGGCCACGTGGCACGCACGGTCCCTGAGCGAAGCCGCCCGCGGCGGAGGGAGTCCCAAAAACAACTCTTGCGGCATAACTTAACACCTTCTGTTTTGTGTTTGCGATTTTTGCAGATATATTCTCGTGAAGTTTAATTTCATCAAATATATTCTTTATCTGAACATATTATCATGAATATCATCGAAATACGAGTAATGTCACGATTATATTCTCGCTATAACTCCCGAGTGTTTAACCCGATATAACTCACACATATTCTAATTGAAGTCTTTTAGGCTTCGTTTGAGAATGCGCCCAGCTTTTTCCTTCTCATAATAATCCTCACAAACCGTACAATTGTATGTCTCTTTCAAAATCAATAGCCAAGGCATCAGCATCTCACGACATGAGTACCTTAAACATACTAGGGGAAATTTTCAGAAAAAAAAATAGACTCTCCCGCTGTTTTGCACCCTCCCCTCCTCTCAAGGATGTGCAACAGATCAGCTGTATATTATGTAAGATTACAGCAAGAATCACAGAAATGCACATAAGGTATACATTGTAGTGTGCCAAAAATTGTGACAAAAACAGTGACGTCAAAGTATTCTCTTAGAGTGAATCATCCTATTCTTATCAATGAAAAGATCAAGCACTTCAATGGTATGATATGTGAGTAGAACTTTATCAGAGACTTGAAAAAAAGAGGGGGGTGGGGGGAGCAAGAACATCCATAGAAGGTCTAATTAAAGCACATCCAATGCTACACCATCTACCTTACAAACTCTTGTGAACTAGTTTTAAGATTTTGAAAAGAAAAGGGGTTGGCTCTCCCTCCACCTCGACGACTGCTCTTCTTGTTCTTGTTCCTCTTCCTCGATCAAAGCATGAACATGGGTGCTCATGTCAAAGCAGCTGGTCCCCCGGGGGTGGGGGTGCGATGTAGACCGTCGACTTCATCTTGTTGATGGTGGGAGTAGGGGGCGAGGGGCCCTGCCTAGAGCCCAAACGCCTCGCCATCGTCCTCCTGCAAGAGAACTTCAGATCATCCCAGCTCCCCACATCAGCTCTAATGTCGGAGGAGATCCTTCCAGAAGGGAGCAGGTGACTGCTCTCAGCGTCCTCTGAGATTTCTGTGGCACCACCTGCTGTTTATCATCCGCATACGGAGCAAAACCCAGAACAAGAAGCGAGGTTGATGACCCACAGAGGCATGATCTAAGCACTGATCCCATGGAAATCCTACTTTACGGCGGGTGAAATCTTGAGAACTCAGACATGAAAGACATGAAATTATACAGATTTCAGTGCTTTTCTTTCGGATCGACTGCCCAGAGGATGTTGGTCTGGGCACTGGAATGTTTGATGAATATAAGAAGGATCTGACTAATTAAGACCGGAGTTTTGAGCCAAGTTAACTCCGGATCAGAAGACTTAAACCTGGGACAATCCACCCTGCCATGATTGGATAAGCTTGACCTTCACATGGCGAGAGAGAGCACGCAGATTTTGCGGGGAACTCAGATGACGGCGTCGCCACCGGAGGAATAAAAGATGTCAAAGAGCTTACCATGACCAAGGTGCGCGCCACGGACGACGGCGACGAAACAGAGCAGCACCGCCACTCCCGCCCTCGTCGGGAAGCCTCGCATCTTCGGAGAAGAAGAAGAGACAGACCCGTACAGTGGTCGAGGCGGGCGCTTTGGATCTGATCAGACAAACGTGTTCATTTGGAGCAGGTAGAGAAGCCCGGGATTGGATTGGCCTCGTTGACGAGTTGACTGGGTTCTCCTCAGTAGAGTCCAAAAAAACAGCTGTTCTTGTCAATGAGATATTATTATTGGATTAGAATTTTCTCGCATGATACGTTTCAACCATGCATATCCCTCACCTAATGCCTGTAGACTGGGTTGGCGTCAACAGACCAATGCAGCAAGCTTCAAAATTTCACCCAACCATGTAGTTTTTAGCAACACTTAAATTTACAACAGTCAAATTCAGCGGAATATAAATTTCAATTTGAAATGATTACCTGATTTGATGACCTTATTCATATTGTTCCTGCCAATTAAGAAGGCAAAGACTTACTGTTCAATCATAAAAAGAGTTTACATGTGTTCCCCTTTGGCATGCCTTGGATAGCTATTTTCATGAAACCACTTATTGTGTATGGCTGCAAGGCCTGGCTACAAGCAAATTAAACTGTAAATTTGGGAACCCAATTAGCTTTGGGTCCCTTTTGAGTATTTAACTCTTCAAGACATGATAGTATGTCTTTCAATAGCCACAGTTCCCTTGCTCGCATTGGATTATCATTAGGCCTGCATGAAGACTTCTCAAGAACAATAGTAAAATATTAGAATGGTTCACAAATTTGTGCTTCTTTATAAAATTCTTGTTTCTATCTTTCCAATAAGTGGAGGGTAATTGGGACTTACCATTAACTTTGTGTTTACCTGCCCATTTAGATTTATGATGATCATATAATCCATGTGGCCCATGCGTTGACCTATGGAAGGGCATGCGTCGACCTGGAGGGGCTTTATACCTTCTGCTGTAGCCAAAAGTCAACTTTTGAGGGGGTCTAAGTCGACTTCCATGTTGTCAAAAATCTGTGGTGTTTCTGTTATTGCCCGTGGTCGACTTGTGAGGGTGTCTAAGTCGACTTACATGGTTCTAGGATTCAGTGAAGTTTCTGCTTCTCCCTAGAGTCGACTTGTGATGATGCAAAAGTCGACTTCTCTGGTTCCAAGTATGCTTGGTTGCCTGGTTTGGTGGAATGGGGTTGTTCTCCTTGATGTTTTGAGTTAAATGATATCCAGGTTTAGATTTTCCTAGACCATCTAGATTGGGCTCATGTTGCCTTTGTTTCCCTTTTGATTTCTTGTCATTTGATTTAACTGCTGATTGGTTATTTGTTGAAGTGCTGGCCTCAGATAGTTTTTCTGAACCATACATGTTTACAAGAGGCTTTTTCTTCCCCGAGTCTTGTTCGGCCACGAATGTGATTGTTTTTAACTGAAATTCTTTCTTGGACGTTGGATTGTAGCTAACCCTTCTTTATGAAAATTCACTCTAGATCTTAGCATGGCATCTAGATTATCTTTTCCTTTGGTTAGTTTTTCAAGAGAGCCCTACTTTTCATTCAATTCTTGTTTCAGTTTTTCAACTTCTCTTTGCAGTTCATCATTAACACCCTTCATTGCAGCAACCTTTTCAGTGGCCAAATTAGTTTTCTTTCTAAAGTTCTACAATTCCAGCTTCAAGCCATCGATGATGTTTTTTAGATTTTCATTTTCTTCTTTTAATTCATTTGATTCTGATTTTTGCATTCTTGGTTCATCAAGTTCATCTCTCAGATTTTCATTCTCATCTTCCAGTTCTCTTAGTTCAGATTTGAAAGTTTCTAAATCATGAGCTTGTTTCTTCATATTTGAAATTTCAATTTGTAAGCACGCATTCTTTGTAGATAAGGTTGTATCATGAATCATGACATTCATTTTCTTTTTCAGAGCTTTGTTTTCCTTTCTAACAGTATCACATTTATCAAGCAACTCACCATATGCTTCTTTTAAGTCTGCTAGTTCAAGTGCATGAACAAGATTTATGTCATGTGAATTAACACCCAATCAACCCTGTCTTCTTCAGGTAGTTTCATTAATAGTTTTCTATTTATTAGATCTTTGAATAAATCCACTGCTTTAAGATACATGTCATGATCGAGATTTGGAGCTGACTTGAGTATGTCAATGCATGCACGCATGGAAGGAGTGTCATCAGCCATGTGGAGGAGAGTAGTATGTCAATGCATGCACGCATGCAAAGATAGTGGATAATGGTGAAAAATACCTATCAGTGGTGACAACTAGATTTGCAGAGTAGACAAATACACTGGTAAAGGTGAAAAATAGATCCTAGATCTAACAAATGAAAAGAAGAAGAAGCTGAAAGGAGGAGTCAAGTTCACAAGAGGACAAAAAATATGAACAGCGTATCAAGAGTTTCTACAACAATCAGAAGAAGAACGAAGGGACTTGGTCAATGCCAAGACAGTCAATGTTGACTGGTCAAGGTCAACCTAGTCAAAGAGGACTCCAAAAAGCTCAACTTTTTATTGACTACAGTCATGAGGTCCCAATCAAAGTCAAAGGTTAATGAATAGATAAGTTAGCTACAGTGATCCAAGTCAAAGCCAAGTAACTAATGGAGAGAAAAGAAGGCAATAGCTGGTCATGTGGTAAGATAAGAGTGATAAATATGCAGTAAGGGTGACACATAGCCCATATGATTGACAAATAGATGATAAGGGTGTAAAATAGCTAGTAAGGCTGACAAATGGGCTGAAAGGGTGAATCATAGGCTCAGTGTGTCTGGCACATGGTCAACTCGAAGGTCAAGCATTGCACGTGATCCGAGACTACCCTGTTAGAGATATATTCTCTCTCATGGGGCAAGGATATTTTCATATTTTAGCCTGATCATCTATTATTCACCCTTTGTCACCTCTTTTGCACTAGTAAGGCATATTTTTCATCATTGGCCACCTATTTGTCACCCTTAAAGCGTAACCAAAGCCCTTTTCATCTAGCGGGTGACTTGAGTTTTTCTCTTTAGCAATCTGAACTGGAGTTGGCTCCACAGTCGACTCTAGTCGACACTTGTGCAAGCAAAGCCTTCATCTTTTCACACTTCAGCTCAGTTCCTTAACCAAACTTGAATCTATCTTCAGATCACTCATTGATATTCATGAATTAACATTATCAAGCACACACATTAACAACATTAAAATATATGAAACTTTGAAGATCAAAATGTATGATAAAAGAAATATCAATCAAGATAGGTATGCCACATTCTGAGGTTGGAGAGGTGAAATTGTTTAAGATCTTCTATTTCCAAAGTTAATGAGTTGTGCCCTAAACCAGGCTCTAATAATATTGCAGTCATCCTCATTAATTAATTTCCATGATGTCTCCCTCTTCCTTGACAATTCATCAACATATTTCAGTACATAAATGGCACAGTTGAGGCTTCAATCTGCCTATTGGGGACATTCGTTGTCAAATACAAGATCCCAATTCTCAATTTCCTTGAACATCCCATAGTCCTGTAGAGCAGCTCGTACAACTATAGCTTGCAAAAAAAATATTTGACATTATTAAGGAATAGTTAAAAGACACAATATAAATATCTTTAATACAAGTACATGGATAAGAAAAAGTACCGTCACAACGTATAGAGGCAAAAGATGTTCTTCGACAGTTAATCAAAGGTGTTCGGATTTGTCCGATGTAAATTAATGTCGATTCTGATCGGTGGGGAAAAGTCCAGTACACGAACCCTAAATCGTCTGATAAACTCAAAAAACGTGGAATTAACAAATATGTCAAAATATCCACATATTCACCCAACAAAGTGGATATTCAAAAATTCTGCGTGTAAACAATTGGGCTCTTACTTGTCGGAATTATCTTGCTCGAAAACTCATTTGAGACTTTGATCGGAGCTTTATTTAGTGCTTCGCCCCTACCTTTTCTTGGAGTTTTCTTCGTCAGATATGCCCTTTCGACTTTCTGAGATGGCGGCTTGATTCTTTAGCAAATTTTTTTCTTCCTTTTTCTTTTCTATTCTTCTTTTTCTCGCCTCGTGTTATGTCTTGAGGGAAAGGAGAACCTGTTTTGGGGCTGGTTGGATCATTCCCCAAGGGTTGAAATTCTTGCCTAGGGTTCTTGCCTTAGAAGACAGTCTTCGAGGTATCTTTAACCCAGTTGGCCTTTTGTCGCTACACTTGTATAATTTGTGTTGTTTCATTCCGGTTGACCTTTCTTGACAATTTCTTTGTCAGGATTGACTTTTTGTATCTTTGGATCAGCAGCCTTCGTGGGATGTGCCCAGGCATGGTGTTTGAAGAAGCAAGGAATGCCTCATGTTTGCTATTGTGAGTGGTTTTGGGTCATGTCTTATCCTTTTCATTCGAGGCTCTGGACTCGAGCGAGTGAGTGCCCCTAGCCGGTTCAGATTGCTTCTGAAGACTGAAGGACTTTATTAGACCCCTTTTTCTTTTGCCCCCATTGATGGAGGGTTCAGGGATCTTGGATAGTCAGCTTCTTGGCTTGCCGTTAAGATGGCGACTGGGCAAATTGAACTACCCTAGCCTTTTTGATTGCTCGAGCTTCCTCCTTGGTGGCCCATATTTGTTTAAAACAAAGTTGCTACACAGAATCGCCCCCTCGCTTGGGCTTAAAAGCTTTGGCTTTCTGCTGGCACACCCCTTCTTCATTTTCATGTGAGACTTAGATGCCAGCTTCTTTCATTTCCGCCTTAACTTGATGTAGACGGCAATAGGATTGCCCCCTCTTGCTTAGGCTTTAGAGGCTTTGTTGCTGTCCACTGGTGCGCTGGCTTCGAACAAGAAGCTTAGACATTGGCTTTGGACAACACAACCCTTTGCAAAAATAATCCCTCCCCTGGATCAGGCCCGTCCTAGGGCCGATCGTAAGATCATCCAACATATGAAATGATTCCCAACCACCATTACTGTTTGGGAGGCCATCACTTGAAGTAAGGAGTTAAGGGAAGCTCTCATAAATATACTCCAAAAATCAGAGATCTATGAGGCTCATGCAGTTGAGTTTCAAGCTCAAGCCTACGAAGCATTCGCAGCAAGCGTCACCTTCTCAGATAAAGACATGTTGCTATCTTTCCCGTGCCACAACCGCCCTCTATTCATGCAGGGGAAGATCAATGACCATGAATTAAATTGAGGTGGACCCTGGGGTGTCCGTCAATATAAAGCCGCTTAAGACTTTCAAGTCTTTATATTTTGTGCCTTATTTGCAAAGGGCACATGATGTGAAGATTTCAGGGTTCAACCAAAATTCACTACAATGACTTATCTCTGATAACTACAGCACATTATCTTGTAATAGAAATTCTACTACTGATGCACTGTATACGTAATTTACTGTTTCACAAAAGATGAGTAGTTATGTTTCATTTTTCATGTTAAACACTCTCAAGAATAAAATTATAATGGATGGAGTGTTCATTGATGGTAAGTGGGAGACATTATTTCCACAAGTTCTATCATACGGGCAACCTAGAACAATCTCTGATCACAATGCTTTACTGGTTGATTCTAAGTCTGAGCACCCATATGTCCACAGTGGACACATACACACATTCATCATGAACATATGCACAAAAAGCAGAAGAGGAGGGAACATTCGTCTACAGCCCTTAATCTAAAAGGATAGAATTTATCCAAGTTGTATACTTCAGCAAGCTGAGAGGCAGAAATATCTGCAAGAGTTATAGTAGCAAATGCAGGTGAATGCAAAGACCTAGTAGAAATTCAATGGCAAATGTAAGAATTATGCACCAAAAAGAGAAGATTCTTAAAAATATATAGACATACATTATTAATACAAAAAAGAAATAATTTGCTAGACAAAACCATTAGATCTGTCGTTAATGTGATGTAAAATGATGTCAAGAGGTCATATTGACACTTTTACCAATACAAAAGAAAGGGGCTTTTAGATTAAACTCCCTCTACATCTAAGGAAGAAGAAGAAATAAAGGCTGAAAATAAGAAATTTATCTTATTATGCTTGGTGTGGCATCTGTATCATATGTGTGGATTGTGGCAGACAATAGCATTCATAATTGGTCACTTATCTAAAATAAAAATATTGCATTCATTCATGCAGTTTGACGGGGGGATCTATTAATGCTCTTAAGTTAAAGTAGACACTGCTGTAGACAGTCAATTCTTTTGCATCCACAGATAGTATAGTAAAAGTATAACTTCTCTGCTTGGTATTTCCTCTTTATCCTAAATGAATGATTCCAAGAGCAACTCCTAGGTAATTTAAATTAATGAACTAACAGAGCAATTGATATAGTGCACATATATCAGTTTTCAAGCACACCAGAGGAATGTAACTAACCCATAGAAAACAGTCCAAAATAATGATGAGTAAGTAACATATCCCTTTGACACATGCTAAGTTATTTTTTTTTTTGATGATGGGGAACCTAGCAAGGCTTGTGAAATATAGACAAACCTACTATTTTGCAAAAATTACTATTATATCTCCCTTCAGTAGGCAAACGGTATAAATTTAAATATTTCCTAGTAGTTTTGGTAACATATGCCTCTTTTGTCTTCAGTGCCTTGTGCAGGACGGTGTTAAGACATGTTATGCTTTACATGTTTTCATCATTTTTTTGTAAAGCTCTCTGTCAACAGAGATGATTTTATGGAGTAGTTGGTTTATTCTGGTCGAATAGTTTAGCTATACTTTTCTCTCTTTTATAAACTATATTATAATGATTGAAAAAATAATCATTTAAACATAGGACTACTTGGGTGCCCTTCAGCTTGGGGATTAACTTTGAAAGTTTTCCTTGAATGATTCTCTAAAAAAATAAATAAATTCATATTTATGGTCAAACAATTTACGAGCCTATGAGGAATTAACTGAACCAAAAGTTATGGGAATACTGATTCAGCGAAACTTTTTGTGTAATCTCTCTATGTGCATGGTAAGCTTTTCAAATTCTTTAAATGGACTCAATTGTTTAGGCCGGATGAGGAGCCGTCGGTTTGCCCAGTATGGATTGAATTTCCTAACCTTCCTGTTAACCTGTATCAAAAGAAATTCTTAATGTCCATTACTGCAAATGTTGGTCCGATTTTACAAGTAGCTCATGCTTCTGAGTTATTGATAAACACCAAGGCGGCTAGGGTTTGTGTGGAACAGCAACTCTTAAGTAGTAGATCGGAACAAGTATGGATTGGCATGGGTTCTGATTATGGTGGGTTTTGGCAAGAAATAAACTATCTGAATGTTCCTCAATACTGTGTCTCGTGTAAGCGGCTGGGTCATAACCAGGGTGCTTGTGTATCTAAGTCCAAGTCGGACTCTAGGAAGTTTTCTGGGAATCCTAATTTGAAGAAGATCCCTGAAAGTACGCAGATGTTGGGCCCTCAGAAGGACGTGTCCCAGAAGGATTCTGGTATTAATATTAATCCCTGTGTGCAGGAGATGAATGACATTAATCCGGTGGTGGCTTTAGAGTTGGGACCGTGTGTGGAGATGGAGCCTACTCTAAATAACTCTGTTTTGGGAAATAATTGCGATCCAAAGGCAGTGGTACCTAGTAGTTCTATAGACGGTGAAGGCAGAGATATTTTGCAGAGCAGTTTGGACGGTGAAGGCGCTGATGTTAGCGGGGCTCAGGAGGCTTTAGTGGTTTCTGCTGTTCTGGTTACTGGCACTAATAAAGGGATTCTACCTTCAGAAGGGGGAGATAGAAGTATTCCTGCTTGTTCTCAGGATCAGAATTCATTGCGAGTATGGTCTAGTTCACATACGTTGCACGAGAATCCTGATCCGCCGATATTTGATGTTGCTGCTTTGGTGGAAAAGGGTAATGTCCTTATGCCACTTAATAATCTCAGCTCTGATATTGCTCAGAAAACAGACACTGACGGAGTGATAACTAGAGCTCGTGCTCGTTCGGCAGATGGGGCTACTTCTAAATTGCACTGATGGACTTTGCTATTATATGGAACATTCGTGGTGTTGGTAATGGAGCATCTAAACGGGCTTTGCGGCGATTGGTTTTCAAGCACCGTCGGGCGGTGGTTGCTTTGTGTGAACCCAATGTTTCTTTGGATAAAGCCTCTTCTTTGGCTAGGCGGATTAAGATGGATAGAGTTGTTGGGAATAATGGTGATGACTCTAAGTTATGGGTCTTCTGGAATGCAAATTCTTCGCTTTCAGTTGTGGGAAGTTCTGATCAATTTATTACCCTCGGTTTGCTGGAGGGCGCAACTTACTCTAGATATTTTACTTGTGTTTATGCTTCTTGTAACAAGACTGAGCGTAAAGATTTATTTGCTCAACTTTTAACTTTTGGGGCTGGGTTGAATGTACCTTGGATTGTTGGCGGGGACTTTAATTGCATCACTCATGCTTCTGAAAAGAAGGGAGGACTGCCTTACAACTTGGATGCTATGCTGGACTTTAATGGTTTTATTACTAGAGCAGGTCTCTTTGATGCAGGCTTTGTGGGCTCGCCGTTTACTTGGACAAATAATCGCTCTGGGTTATCTTGTATCCAGGCGAGATTGGATAGAATTTTATACAACAGGCCCTGGCAAGTTGTGTATCCTAATCTCTTGGTGACTCATCTTCGTAGAGGACCTTCTGATCATGCACCTATGGCTATTTCAAGTGCTCCTTCTGACCGAGGTCCTAGTAGATTTATCTTCCAGGAGATGTGGACCCTTCACAAGGATTTCTTACTGGAGGTGAGGACAGTCTGGGAAAATACAGCAGTTAACCATCCAAACGCTTTTGTGCGTCTCCAGGCTAAACTTAAAGCTACCAAGGTTAAATTAGCCCTATGGAACAAGTCATCTTTTGGCGATGTCACTCAGAATGTATTAAAAGCTGAGCTGGAGGTGGATAAATGCCAAGCTACCTTTGATGGGGATCCTTCTGCATCTAATAGAGCAACCCTTCATACTGCTAATGCTTGTTTCTAACAGGCTTTACACACTGAGGTGATCTTTTGGTGCCAAAAATCTAGAAATGAATGCTTATCAAATGGAGATAGAAATACATCATTCTACCATGCGACAGTTCATGATAATAGAAGAAGGAACTTTATTCACAGATTAAAGGTAGGTGAATCTAATAGTTGGTGCTCAGATCAGGCTATTTTACATAATAAAGTAGTTGACTTCTTTCATCAACTTCTATCCTCGGAGCAGCACTCTATTGATTCTAGTCTCCTTGATTGCATTCCTACACTTCTGAGCCATTCTCATAACCAGCTTCTCTGTAGTTTGCCTATTGCTGTGGAGGTGGAAAAGGCAGTATTCTCCATGAAAGGTTCAAGTGCCCCGAGCCCGGATGGTTTTACTGGGATCTTTTTTACACATTGTTGGTCTATTATTGCGGTGGATGTTGTGGAGGCTGTGCAGGGATTTTTTGCAGGGTATCCTCTGCCTAGAGCTACTACATCGTCAATTATTACCTTGGCCCCTAAGATTAGAGAACCTGCTTCTTGTGGTGATTTCAGACCAATTAGCTTGTGTAACTTTGCTTACAAGATTGTTTCTAGGATCCTCTGTGATCGCTTGATGCCTCTGCTTCCACTTATTATTTCAGAAGAGTAGAGTACTTTTGTTAAAGGTCGGTACATCCTTAACAATGTTTCACTTGCTCGCCATCTCTTGCTGGATCTAAATAGGAAAGTGAGGGGTCATAATGTGCTGTTCAAACTGGATATGGCTAAGGCCTACGATAGAATGGAATGGGATTGCTTATTTATAGTTATGAGGAGATTTGGGTTTGGTAACCGATTTATGTCTTATGTGGCCATGCTGATTTGCAATTGTTCGTTCTCCATTGCATTCAACAGTAAACAAGTTGGCTATTTTAAATCCTCTAGAGGTCTACGGGAGGGCGACCCAATTGCTCCTCTCCGATTTATCATTGGTTCGGAGCTTCTTAGTAGGGGCCTTAAATATCAATATCATCTTGGCAGGATTCAATATTATCAAACCTTGAGAGGTAGCCCTACTATCTCTCACCTACTTTATGCGGATGATACCCCTATATTCTCTAATGCTGACATAAGAAATATCAGATTAATACTTCAGTTCTTGAAGAGGTATGAAGCTTCATCTGGTCAGAAGGTTAATGCTGCTAAAAGTTGTTTTATGATTTCTTCAAAAGCTCCTACTAGTGTGGTGCAAAGGATACAGGAATACACAGGGTATCGGTTTCATCAGGGAGCGCTGCGCTACCTTGGTATTCCTCTGAAGGCTGGCCGGCTTGTTGCGGCGGATTTTCATTTTCTTGTTGATACCTTTAATACTAAGTTAGCTGGATGGCGTTCCAATCTCCTGTCGCAAGCTGGTCATGCTATTCTAATTAAATCTCTCCTTAGAAGCTTGCATGTATATCTTGCTTCGGCTCTAAATATCCCTAATGTTGTCTGTAAACATTTGGATAGTATATGCGCAAATTTCTTCTGGGGAGATACTGATGGCATGTGTAAGAGGCATTTGTTGGCTTGGACGGATCTTCAAAAGCCTATTGAAATGGGTGGTTTGCTTCTAAGACATTCAAATATCTCTCACTACTAAGCAAATTTGGAATATTATGCTTGGGCAGTCCTTGTGGTCTTGCTTTGCCAGGCAATGTTACCTGAAACATCACCTCATGAATGAATTGGAGAAATTCCCAGCAGGAATTATGAAGAGCCAGTTCTCCATAGCTAAGGAATTGATATTACGTCACTCAAGATGTATGGTTGGAGATGGAGATAGCATTGACTACTTGTGAGATATGTGGATTGTTGATAGACCACTGCTACATTTTCTAAAGCCTAACTTAAGTGTCGACACTCAGCTGCTAGTTAGTGTTAAACAAATGTTCAGTGATATGCATCACCCTCTCTGGAAGAACATGACTATCTCTAGGAATGATCTATGCATAGATCTTAGTCATGATAAAGACTTCTGTGTTTGGACGGGAAGCAACTCGGGTATATTTACATCTGCATCTACTTATAGACTGATCTCTCAACCAGGTGTTCGATGTTTTGCCTCCTGGAAGACTCTCCGAAGAGGTAAGTAACAATCCTGAGTGAGAACCACCACACTTCTTGGTGGAGAACGATCTCGCACCTCTTTTTTCCTCCTACCATCTCCCCCTGCACCTACGCTCTATCATATTCGCTGACTTAAGCATCAGAGGGTTTTCCCCAGGGATTCATCCTTGGGCACCCCTGATCCATTTCCTGCCTTGCAGTTCGCACAAACGTGGTGATCATGATCAAGGATTCCTCCAAGAACTCATGACTCAGAATCAACGCGAGATTACACCTCTTCATTTGACGTCATCTGTGGGAAACGAGCGAAGAGCCATAATAGTGCGAAGAAATTTCGGTAGGAGGACCGCCGACAGCAAGGGAAGGGCCGTGGGGGAAGGGGAAGGAGAACCTATGCCTCCCCACCCCACGGGAAGCTCCCCCTCTGAAGGTAACAACCAAGCCAACGAGCCACCTCCACCAGCCACGAGGGTGCAACCCCCCAATGGGAACTCTGACACCCTCTAAACCCTCAATGCAAAACTGGATATCCTCATAGAATTAATGAAGACCCAGGCGGATAGGGAGGAGAAGTCACGACTTCCCCGGGAAAGCCCCCCCCCCCCGTGGAGGAACTTCCCAGTAAATAGCCGAAGGCCGCGTCACCCTCCGGGGACGATGGCTTGTGCGCAACAGGTTCGGAGGGCCTTCGCAAGCCCCTCCCCCAGAACAAGAAGCCTCCTCCACTCCGAGGAGAGAAAGGTCCAGGATGCGCCAGCAGCTCTCGGAGACTGATGCCCCCAAGGGATGACGAGGCAGCCAGCAAGTGCGCCCTCATAGTCCCTCGGCTCAGTGGCAACCAGAGTTATCCCTCCAGCTGTGAGAATTCGAGCGACGTTTCGCAGAGCAAGAGTGCACCCTCCGTGCCTTACAGAAGACGTCCACCATGGAGTACAAGGAGCAATCCCCATTATCTAACCAAATCTTGAAGGCTGAGTTCTCCCCCAGAGTCTCGCTACCGACCTTCAAGTCATATGACGGCCAGGCAGACCCGGCCGACCACTACGAAAGCTTCAATGCCCTGATGTCCCTGCACGGGACTTCCGACACCATCAAGTGCCGAGCGTTCATGGCCACCTTGATCCAGGGCGCTCAAGTGTGGTTCCGAGCACTCGCCCCCGATAGCATCCACGATTTTTGACAGTTCGGGAGGGTTTTTGAGGAGAGCTTCACTGGCAGCGGCCCTCTAAGGTCAGTTGCGGGGCTGTTGGCACGAAAATAGGCACAGGGGGAAAAGCTATAGGCTTATATCAACCGATTTAAATCGGAAGCCCTGTGCATCGCTCACCTGGATGTTGCCTCAGCCATCACTGCATTGACCGAAGGAACCCACGATGAGAACCTTCGGTGAGAACTAGTCCTCTGTCCCCCCACCTCTCTAGCCAATTTGGTGACCAAAGCCCTACGTCATGCAGAGTGTGAAGAAGTCCTCAGCGCCTATCACGGCCCAACAAGCTCGGGTCGAGAGGGGGATAGGAAACGACCATCCGAGTAGGGCTCGGGCCAGGGGAAAAGGCGGAATCAAGATGGAGACCGCAAGGAGCCCCCTCAAAAATTTGAGCGGTATACACCCCTATCCGCCCCCGTCTACGAGAAATATGAGGACATTAACGCTTCTCCACCTTCTCCTCCATCTCCTTCCTTACCCGAGCCTGAGCAAGCTACGCCTCCGCCATTATCTTTACCCTCATCTACACCCGAGCCTATCATTGCCATATTCCCTTCACCTTCACTCGATGTCACCATCGCCATTGAAGCCTCCACGCCTTCCAAGCCTCCTACCTCCACCTCTCTATCCACTTCCACCCACAGAGCGGGTGTGCGCTACCATTGGTGCCCCTTGTGTTTGGTTCCTGGGAAGAGCATGTGCCTGGTCAGGACGAAACTATGCTGGCCCTTTAGTTCAAGATTCAAGATCTTATCTGTCGGATGCCAATCCGCGTCCAAGTCCTTGGCTATTTCAGGATTGATAAGCCTATGATTCCAAAGATGGTTGTCAAGAAGAGTTCTCTTACACTCGTGCCAGTTTCTTCTCAAGCGAGACTGGTAGCAATCTCTTTGCTCATCGGAGGCCTTCCTATTGATGTTGTTATTACTCCTTGCACCATTGCTATTAAGATAACTGGCCAAGAGGGGTTCTCCACCCGAATGGTGCTAACTCATACGGCCGCCAAGCCAATTATCCATTCCATGTTCACTTGGCAATTTGCCGTGTCTTCAATGTTTCCCAAGGATATTCTGCACATTCTATGCAATCTCCCTCGGTTCATCAGTACGTCAGCCACGTCGACACCGCGCATTACTCTCGCTTAGTTCCATCCTTCTCTTCTATCAAGGGAGTTGTGCTTCATGGCTAACTACCGAGTGGAGTTGCCAAATCTCATGCTGCTTGTGCCAAGAGACAATACCTCGTGGTTCCATGATGTTCAACATTTTGAGAAGTTATAAGTCCAAGAAAGTCTACATATTGATAGCACCAAGTATCTAGGGGCAACCAACCCGATGAGGTTGCATGCTCATAACCGGGCTAGGTCGTCTGCTAGATGGGCTTGTTATTTGAGAAGATATTTCAAGACAAGGAGCCCGAAGGTCTGAGCCCGCACCAAGTGGGTATGTTATCAAGAACTTTCTGCTAAGAAGAGGAGGCGACTCAAGGTTAAGGGCCGCATGTTGTGCACACGAGGGGCCACTACTTCTTCTTCTGCTTTCTTCCATTCATCATTTCTTCTACTCAGCTCCCACCCTTGGGTGGTGTATTTACCTTCTCCCAATCCAGTTTCCATCATTTTCTCCTCTCTTCTCGGGTCTACGAACCCTCATCCTTCTCCCTCTCACCCGGATCCTCCTTATTTCCACGGTTAGAGGGCACGACCTATGTCATCCTTTCGTCCCAATTCTGGGACCTCTTTCCATTCTTCCTTTCATCTGGAACCCTCAGATCCATCTTTTTGTCCCGATTTTGGGACATCACCTGATTCTTCTTTCCTAGGACTCTCAGGTGTTGCCTCTGATCCTTCTCCGACCTTGTCGGATGATAGTTCTTCTCCTTCTCCGACTTTGTCGGATGATTACTATTCTCCTTATCTGACCACGTCAGATGATCTCTCCTTTTCTTCTTCACCATTGCAATAATATTCTCATCCTTTTCTTTCTATTCCTTCCTCTTCACCCTTTCGGGGTTCTTGCCCTTTTTCTTACTATTTTCGAGGCTTTAGTCCGCTTTGATCACAGTTAATCCTTATTTATTCTGTATTTGGTTCCTAGTTATATGTTTAATTGGCAAATGTAGGTTCATTGATTGCTAATCCGATCAACCGAAGGAGAGGGATGAATGAAAATCCAATCAGAAATTACAGCCTCAAATCCCTAAGCTGAGAAGATCCTCCACACTGGAGGAAGGTATCAACACCCAGAGCAGTGGGAGTCGACCCTGACAGTCCAGTGAGTACCTGGACTAGAGAAGGTGTCAACACCTGAGGGCTCGAGTGTCGACCTCAGGTCTAGACAGAAACCAGACTGGTTCTGGCAGGTGCTGAGAGTCGACTCTCAAGGGCTTCTTAGTTGACCATCACCGGAGGATCAGGTTGAAGTCATAAAAATGAATTCACAGGTTCGGGATCCTAAACCCATGTCGGTTTGTGGCTAAAAGGCATTAAATGGGCACATGTGAGAGAACCTTCAAGGACTCCTGACGCTATACCTGAACAAGACCGAGTCAACTAACCTCCCCGGCTGAAAAGTAGGAACATCTTCAACCTCCATCTAGCTAATCTACAGGAGATTCTGCAACCAGAATCTTGAATGATAACTGACCTTGGTTTGGCGCCAAATGCTGCATGATGATGGAAGATAAAAGGGAGGTTGTACAAATGAGAGAGTGAGGAACTTGAAAAAGATAGGGAGGAAGAGGAGAGCTTGAGGTGATGAGAAGAGAAGGGTCCCCTGTTCACTGAACTAGATGTAGAGGAAGACCAGGAGAGCTTTTCAAGAGAAATAGAAGAGCTCTATTGAAGAGAAAGTAGATGAAGGCCAGCTGAAGAAGAAGAATCATGGAGCAAACTGTCTTGAATCCACCAAGCCTTCATATGCAAGAATCATCTTCAACATCAACGGCATAGTTCAGATTGCTCCTACACATGGTTCCTGAGCTTTAGAGCCAACACAATCTGAACTCCTCTTTTCTTTTATTTTTCTCATTTACTTTCCTTTAACTACATGGCTCTTAGATCTCAAGCTGTACATCAGCGTAGGCAGGCTGTGAGTCAGCATTGGAAGTTGTGATTCAGCGTAGACAAGCTGTGTGTCAGCGTGTGTAACGTTGTGGGATAGTTGTGCTTATTAAGTGTGATTTCCATGATAGTGAAGCCTCACTCAAGTTGAGTGGGGGGTGGATATATGTCTAGTGGTAGAGACCGAACCACCTAAAAGATTGGCTTGTGCGTGTGGTGTGCTTTATTACGTCTGCCTTACTTTATTCTCGCTACTCTCACATGTGACAAAACATAAATTTTCATTAAGCTCCTTGCTTCACATCTCTATCTGAAATAATCTTCCGGTAACTTTTCATAAACTTAGTTTTTGGGGGCAGATCTATTCACTCCCCCCTTTGTATCTACTCAATCCATATACAACAACTTGAAGCTCTTAGGAAGATCAGGACACAAGTCCAATTTGCCCTCATCTTAGGCACGATCTGGATGTGAGGAGGGATGCACTCCTTTCTTGGCTTCTCTTCTCTCTTTCTTTCTTTTACAGCACTGGAGTGAAGTCAACAGGTGCTGGGCTGCTCTCACGTGGTTCACAAGGATGCTCTTCGTAGATGCTCTAGGGCGTGGCACTTTCTTTGGGCAGCAGCAGCTTCTTCTCTTGTAGAAGCTTGATATATATAGAAGAGTTGCTAGGAGTTGTGGTGGAAAGTTTTCCCTATGATTTCATCAAAAAATCATCCATGAACTTTTCAGGGTCCAACAAGCACCTTGTTAAGCATCCACGTACTTCACAGTGCTGCACCTTGTCAAGGGCATTAATGTAGTTAATACCAACTAGTGGGCTTGTGGAGAGAATCTCATCAAAAAACAAAAGTTCCAAACAAGCAAGATGAAAAAATGGGACAATTCAGCCTCAATACAGGCCAAAGTTTGCTGGATCGTTTGCACCGGCCGTGCCGGTTTTTCTAAGGTACGATCCGATGCAACACGGTACCATACCAGATCGAGAAAAAAAATTGAGCCCCAAATGAAAAGAAACTGGTTTTTACAGGCATTACTTATAAAATACAAGATCCCTTCTCTTCTTCCCATCCACGATCCCTCTCTTCGAATGTTAACCCTAGCAGCCTCCCTCCCCCGCCCTCCGCTCCGCCGCTCGCTGTTTCCGATTACCAATCACTCATTTTTCTCTGAGCTGAGATCGATCACCCTCCGCTCTGCCATTACTGATCGCTTCCGCTGTGAACAGCCGCCCACCCGAACACCTGCTTCCACCGCCAGCCACCTCACAGTGCCACTGCCATCCACCTCACCGACAAACCCCGCGCTGCTCCCGTCGCGCCACCGCTTCCAGCAGAAGATCCCCTTGCCGACGAACCCCTCCCCATCGGCCACTGCCGCTAACGTCGCCGCTGTCGGCAACAGGTTTGTCAGATCGCACCGGTGCAGACATGCCGGCATGCCAGTTTTGCCCAGGTATGATCCGGCACAACCGGTACAGTGCAGTACACACCGATCCGGCAAACCATGATACAGGACAATACAGCGTTTGAATTGAGGGAGTTCCCAGTCATACCATCCCCCCTCCAGAAAAAAGAAAGAAGAAAAAGAAGAGTAATGCCAACTCTTGGGTTTGTGGAAAGCCACCAAAGGTACTAAAGAATGTTATACCATGTTGGTGTCATTAAAACTTTATCATTTGTTCAATTAGTATGCATTTGATCCTTATTGAGCACTCTCTACAATCGATTTATGCCATTGGATTTAGATATTATTGTGTGATATTCATCTATGTTTTTTGGTTTTTCTAAAGAAAAGGCCAGACCCTCTTCCTCTAGATCAGCAGATTTCAGCAAATCTAATCCCAATCTGAAGTGGACCGGGACCTGCTGATCCTGGTTTGCAATCCAATTCCACATACCTCGTCATGCAACCCCCCAACCCCCACCCCAAGTATATGTATATGTATATGTATATACACACACAAAACCCAACACAGAGACAAAACTAGGAGCATTCATGCTCCAGGAAGTGCAAAAAGAAAATGAGAAAATTTTCCATCTTCAGATGCTTCCTTGGGTAAAAAGCCACAAGCTCGTAAAGAGAAGAAAACATCTTATTCAGAGATGCTGTATACCCACTATTCACTTTGCCACATCTTTTAAACTACCTGGAAGTCATTTCTATACACATTGGACAAAAGAATAATGATATGATCTAGTGGTCATCTATTCTAACCTCCATATTCTGATCTTCGATCAACTTTATTCAACTCCCCAACAAAGACCCTACATTTGTACGTCCCACATCTCATAAAATTCTCCTCCGGGATCCCAATCTGTCTCCAAAAATTTGCAAGAACCTGTTAGTGCTAGGCATTGGGACCCGGTGGTCGTGCCACTTGCCAGATGGTGGAGGCTGATCATGATTGCGGCGCCACACTCCTATCAACTCACGTCACTTCAACGTGAGCTATCAGAGTATCCTGAGGCCATGGTATGATTTTTTTTGTTGTTTTTTATTATTTATTTTATTTTATTTTATTTGTAAAAATGTGAAAACTGACATGCTTGACAACGTAGGTGGTATGGAGGCCCTACCTGGGTATGGATGATGCGGGCCAGCCCTGGGTCGAGACCAGTCGACCTTGCTTTGGGCGGGACATTTGGGTCCACTACCTTAACAAGATCGGGCCGCTTCATCTCAGGTTGGTGATGAGGACCCTAGGGTTGGCCCAGGAGTGGGTGTTGGTGGACGAGCCATGTCGCATTGGGTGAAAGACCCAAGGCAAGGTGAAACTCATGGACTGGCGTACGCGCTTCCCTACCCAGTTTCAGGACTGGCAGTAGGGTGGCGTGTCTGAGGTGCCTCACGTGTAGGATAGTGCTGACTACTTGTGGCACCGCAAGGAGACCCATGAAGAGCGTCTCTAGTTCGGGAGACTAATAGAGGTAAGTTAGACATTTTTTTCTATCTTTTTTTTGAATGTATGCACATCCAGATGCTTATGAATGTAGGATACCCGTGATGCCATCATTACCAACCTGCGGGCCCAGCTGGCAGACGCTAGGCAACAACTGGCTGTCACTCGACAGGAGTTGGACATCCTGATAAGTTTACACAATACATTCCCTTTTTTTTGAAATCCTTTTTGTCACTGAGTGTTTGTTCTTTTGTTCCAGTGTGCCCAGTAGGGAGCGACAACGAGGGTGGCTGGCGGGGCATCTTCTAGTTCAAGCACTCCCCCTCTAAAGGTCACCTCCCTTTGGGAGCAACCTGCTAGTGCAGTGGCTCGTGCCGGGGAGGCAGAGTACGAGCTTGCAGCTCAGGTGAGTACTTGCCTTGCTTGGATGTTAACTATTTGTCGCTCTCTCATTGACTTTGTGAGATGGTTTGGCCATGGTAGGCATTGGAGATTCAGGGTGCATTGGCTCGGGCGGTTCAGGCTGAGGAGGAGCATGATACCTGGGCGGCCACCGTAGCGGAGCTGTGGCGTCACGATGTAGAGGGACTACCTCGAGACATTCTAGAGCTGAGGGTCTTCCTCCATGTAACAAGGAGAGAGGCAGAGAGAGAGGGAGCGGAGAGGGAGAAGGAGATAGAGGAAAGGAGGATAGAGCGACAGCGTGATCAGGACGAGAGGAAGGCTATTGAGGCCCAGGTGATGGAGCTCCAGCTAGGCCTTCGGGTTGTGGAGTAGAGGTTGAAAGACATGGAGGAGCACTACCAGAGAGCAAGGGAGTTCGGGGCGCGCCTTTGTCAGTTTGGCTACCTTTCTGTGGGTAGCTTCTTTACCACTCTGATAGAGCAGCAGCAAGCCATCGGGGCCAAGCGTGCATTATGGGGCAAAGTGAGCACTACCTCGCAGAGCTCCAGGAGGCCCCCTAGGGACCCTCGCCTTTGGGGAGAGGAGAGGGACGACCGGAGGGGCCAGCGGGGAGGTGATGGAGAGAGTTAGTACTCCCGCCCCCCTCTCTTATGATGTCCATGACAGTTTACATGTGTTTATGAATGGAATGATTTAGTCAATATTTTATATCATTTAATCTTACATACATTTTTAGCTAATTTTATACAATAAATAAGATTAGATAATTATAACGTTATACTGTTCGTGTGTCCTCATGTCCTATTTTAAAAATTATGCTGTGTCTGACACACATGTCTGTGTCGATACTTAATACTCATGTTCACGTGTTACAAATCATAGCACAACCCCCACTTCTCAGCGAACATTCTACAAAGGGGAAATATGTACACTGATTGTCCCTTGGGCTTTCTTGTCACTTTGATAACGGAATAAGGGTCAATTAGGGTGAGTTATTATGTCTATCCACCCTTATTCTAGTTTGGTAGTAAGGTTACCATAACTGGGGTCAATTAGGGTTAAGACTTTTAACCGAATGTTAACTCATTCCACTCTCTCACAAGCATACTTTAACCGACCTTGGTTAGAGTAAGTTACCAAACCAATAATTATTCCAACCTAAGGAAAAGGTAATCGGGATCCACCCCCTTTAACTTATCCTAACATGTTATCAAAGGGAACATGCCCCCTGAACCTTCTCCGGAGGAAAAAAGCCACCTCACAAGGTCTTCAAAGCACAGAAGTTATAGAGGAAAATGTCATGAAAGTTCATCACCATCAAGTTTTAGGACTCCAACCTTATTGCACAAGTACCATAAAAATGTACACCATGAGAATGAATTTAGTCTTTTAGCTTCCAGACATGAAGTGCATGGTACCTAGCAACTAAAAATTGATATCAGTTAGCATATACACTCTAGAAAGTTAATTGTGCAACGGCCAAAGTAGAAAATTCAAAATTTAACCGTTTGTCGTGGAAAACTGACTGCCTACATGGCATTAACAAACCGACACCAACCATCCCCACCCTTTACCAAAAAGATAACAATAAAGGGGAAAAAAAGCACACGCACGGTGAAACTAATGCCCTAGTTAACTTTGGACGGCAGATGGTCCTCCAAAGTGGCAAGTTCTCCTGAACACCAGAAACAGTAGAGACGGCATAGAAACACGACTTCCCATCAGAATAAATTCACAAGAAGATTGCGAGGAAATTCTAACGAACTGCAGTACTGCACCTTCGCCAAATCCAGCATGCTAGGAAAAAGACTACCTTTTTGCGGGCTTCAATACGCTGGAACCGCTCCTTCTCTTGCAGCTGCTTCTGCGCAATCTTCCTCCTCTTTTTCTTCCTCTTATGGAAACCAGTAACGAAATCCCTGTTGTTATCAAATCCAAATTACAACAGACACAAGCATAAACCCACATATCAAGCAGAGACCGCCGAGTTCTGTAAGACCATGCACAAGCGAAAAATTGGGCTTGTAGATGACAAACCTCAGATCCTTCTCGTCGAACCCCACGGTGAGCCCCTTGTTCTTCAGGGCCCTCTTTTTGACGTGCCGGCCCCTGGCGGCGGGAGCGCTAGGGATCAGCCCCTGCGCCGCCGCGCCCTCCCCCTCGTCCGCCTCCATCTCTCCCAGTCAACCGCGAACTTCTGACTCCTCAACTGCCGTTTTGTGGGGGCCTTTCTAAACTTCATCTTCGCCGTCCAACTGATAACCCCTCGTAAGCCTCTGCATCGGGAGTGGATTCTGATCAAATCTCGACCATTGAGTAAATTGAACTTAAGCCCCTTTTGTGAACAATATCAAGAGGCCGAGAGGGGTGTGATTTGTGCCGGGAGGGTTAAATCCATGTTTTGGGGTTGAGCGCCGGATCTAATGTTTTGTGAGGCTTTTGATAGATCTATGGGCATAGAATCATGCTAGGAGAGTTGGGGAAGAATTCCCCTTTGTTTCCCCATCATCCAGCAATGTTTGGGGAGTGGATCGGGTTTTTCTCTCCGTTCCACTAGTTTCACGCTCAGGTTGGAGTTGCGGTCTTACCAAAGACCGCTAACTCCTTTTGGTGGCTGTTGGGGGGCCGCCAAACATTTTTGAATGTCGGTTGAGCTTAGTGGTCTACCTCGGACCGCCAAGCTCGGGTGGCGGTCTTACGACAGACCGCTAGCCCTAGGGTAGCAGTCAGTAGATGACCATTTCTCCAGTTGGGTTAGTGCCCCCTCGGGGTGCGTATTTTTGACCGTTAGGAGCTGTTTGCCAAGTCGCGGCCAAGGCTGGACCATTTCCTGGTGTTTTATGGTCAGTGGATGACCGCCTGGTTGGGTTAGCGGCCTGGCAATAGATCGCCATTCAACCTCGTGATTCGTCTGGTTGCAGTCTTGGCATGACTGTCTTTCGATCTTTAGCGGTCTCAGGGAGACTGCTAGGCTCATTTTGTGGTCCAGGGATGGCCACCATTTGAGAGACGGTCCTAGGAGGACCGCCACTCTGCTTTCTTTCGGGCAGTGATTTTTGTGAATCTGAGTCTTACCTCCAGTGACCTGTCCACTAGTCGTAGCTTTCCTGCACACGTTGGTGGGGACCCACTTGGGAGTTGTGGAGAGCGTGACCCAGAGAGACGGTTATTAGGCTGGTTACCGTAGGGCTCCTTCGCGTAGCCTGAGTCTGAGCTTTGGGGAAGAACCAGCTAGAGGGCCTGACCTAGGGCGTATGGTCTGTGTGTGCACATGTGGTTGGGGGTGTCGGGCCTTCATTATTAACGAGCGTGACCCCAACTAGTCCTTGTCTGTGATACTTATGTGTGTCTTAGTTACCGCCTGGGGCGTGTAGGGAGACACATGGGTGTGGTGTAAGACGTCAACGGACGCATCCGATCTTGCTGTTAGTGGGTAGTGCTCATGTCTATTGGTGGGTACAGACTTATTTTCCTATCCGACCATAGTCAGTTTGTTTGGCATGATTAGTTGTAGTGTGCTTTTCCGTTTATTTATTATTGCTTGTTGCTTCTACTGTACTTCTGCTAGGTAGCGTTACTTTCTGCGTATGTATTTACCTTGCCACTTCATTTCTCTCGTCACGATGTGGGGGTCCGCAGGATCCCTACTAAGCTTATAAAATGAGGCTCACCCCTGTATTTTCAGGTGAGGGGGGTTCATTGAGAGGCACGTTCATGGCTCCTTGTGGTTCGTACGGTCAAAGTTAGTCACTAGTTGCCAGTGTTAGGATATGCCATGTGTACTTGTACTTTTCTTTCTGTTGATTATATTTATTTTGGGACATGAGACACACTGGACCTTGTAGCTTTTAGTGAGTAGTTATTTATTTTCCGCATTATTATTTAGATTATTGTGTTCTTTCTGTAATTTTTTTAGCTACTTGTGTACCCTCACACCATCCTTTAACCCTTCCAAGTCTTTGGACTCGTGGGTGGCGGACCAAGGTTCGAGCCGTGCCGGTTCCTTTCTGGTACTCGAATCTTAGGTTGTTATAGTTGGTATCAGAGCAAGGTTGTGGAGGTATATAAGTACCTGAAATGATTGTAGTGGTCTAAAAAGTCCATGAATGTCCTGTACAGTCGGTGACTGGCCTAGGGCACCGTGTGTTTTATTGATTCTGTTGGTTCTTTTCTTGTTGCTAGGGTGTTATGGCACCGAGGAGGAGGACTCGCTCCAGCATGAAGATTTAGGTGAGGGCCAGGAGGTGTAGAGTAGAGCATCACTTCCAGGAGACACAACTAGAGAGGTGAGAGTTCTTGGAGCGGATGAGTTCATTAGGGGCATGTATCAGTATGTTCTTCAGCAGCAAGGGGGTGAAGCTGGCGAGGGCTCATCATCTTGGGGTGGTCGTGGTCATGTATTGAAGGAGTTTTTGTATTTCCAATTGCCCCTTTTCAACGGGTAGCCAGATCTTGAGGTAGCCAGAGAGTGGTTAGATGAGTTGGAGAGGATATTTAGTTCTATGGAGTGTGCTGAGGAAGAGAAGGTGGTGTTGGCCACCCATTGGTTGCAGGGGTCAGCCAAGACCTGGTGGATGATGGAGTGGGGGGCAGCATTCCAGTCTCGTCCCCTTCGGTAGATTTTATGGCGAGATTTCATCACAGCCTTTGAGCGTGCTTTCTGTCTATCCTTTATCAGATCATAGAGGATGTGCGAGTTCCTAGAGTTGGTCTAGGAGGACATGGTAGTGATGCAATACCGATCCAGGTTCATCGAGCTGGACTGTTATGAACCACACATCATGGCAGACAAGGAGTTGAAGACTAAGAAGTTTGTTAGGTGTTTGAGGCTAGAGCTGAGGCATCCCCTACTCGCGTCAGGTTTAACCAACCTGGATACATCTTGTAGAGCAGCAGCAGCATTGGAGAGAGATTTGCAGAGGACTCGACGACAGGGCAGTGCCGGCCAGACTCAGACGAGTCCTAGTCAGTCGACAGTCGTGTAGCAGAAGATTACCGTCCAGCCTTCAGCAGGCGGTTCAGGGGCATCTCTGTCTGTGGCATCAGCAGCAGACTCGTCATCTTTTGGTTCGAAGCACAAGAAGCTATTTTCGAATGCTAGTTTTGGTAGGAGGCCCTGGGATCATAGAGAGCAGGGGCAGCAATCAGTGAGCAGTGTTCAGGAGCCCACACCCTACCAGCGTTAGGGCTCGATGAGTGGTTCTCGGAGTGGGTGTCCTCGGTGCTGTGATTCTCATCCAGGCAGGCAGTGCTCAGTGCCCGTGATCTGCTTCAGGTGTGACTAGGAGGGGCACATGGCACATGACTATCCTCAGAGACCGCATCAATCGCACGAGCTTCAGCAGCAGCAGCAGTTTTAGCCCTAGTAGTTACCACCACCACAGCAGCCGTAACAGCAGTAGGGTCAGTTTCCTCAGTTGACGCGATCATCTATAATGGGGAGGCAGCGATCTCGAGGCAGAGTTACACAAATGACCAGAGTGGGGGCTAAGGCGTCACAGTTAGTAGAAGGTACTCTTCTGATTTTGGGTTGTGCGGCTCGAGTTTTGTTTGATTCTGGTGCATCTCATTCATTTATATTGGAGGATTTTGCTCAAAATGTTGAGGAGTCGGTGATCGAGATGTCGTGTGATTTGGCGGTGGAGTCGCCAACTAGTGGTTTCATGCACACCCCGTATTGTTTTGAGAAGGTGCCTGTGTGGGTTGAGGGGCGAAACTTGCCAGCCAGGCTTTATGCGTTACCGCTTCAAGACTTCGATGTGATTTTGGGTATGGATTGGCTCGAGGCCCATGGTGCCATGGTGGATTACAGCTTGAAGAGGGTCTACTTCCAGCATCCCCGTCGGTCCACCTTCTACTTTCAAGGTATCTGGTCTTCCTCTCCCCGTTTTCTTATTTCAGCCATTGGGGCCCGTAGATTGCTTGATGCAGGTGTTGATATATTCTCTTCTATCGGTGTGTAGGTGAATGAAGGTGACTAGTGTGACATCCAATAGAACATGGAATAAAGTAAGCAATGCAATGCTACCATCACCTCAAAGTTAACACAACCAGATCATGATCGCCACTAAAGTAAGCAGTGCATGGGGAACACACTACGTACCTTGGGAAGAAGGAATGGATGAAGACACTCGCCAACTGGGACAACTCTGCTGCAGGATTAATGTTGCATCCTCTATGGTTTTGATGATGTCATACACTATGAGTTACTTATAGTAATTATCTTGGTTATGCACTGGTTCATTGAATTTCATAAGTCCATGCATTTTGTGGTCTCTCTTGAAGCTTTGCTCATAACATAAGTCCATGCAGGTTCTCAAAATGAGTCTGTGCATCTTTTTCCTGGTTGAAAGACCAGAGTCCGAGCATATGCATTTGAAGTTGGAGCATTGAAAAATCCATGCATCTTTTTATCTATGCAAAGTCCGAGCACGTCTCCATACCCGTGCATATAACCTTATTGCTCTCCGTTTGTAAAATATATATCCCGGCTCCCACAGCATCACTCCTTACAGTCAATAGACATGAAAAAGAAAAAGGTCTACCGGGACCGCCTGCTCAAAGTCTTGCTGACCACAGCAGAATACGAAGCCTTCGAGGCCGGTTTCAAAAAAACCACCTTCCGCATTATCTCCGACTACCATCGCGCCCTCCTGTTCGGTAAACCCATCAAGCTCCACTACCGCAACCGCTCCCTGGATGACTTCCTCGATATCGCCGGCCAGCTTAAGGTAAGCCTCGACGCCATCGACCGCAACTGGGCACGGGCGGTCATGGAACTACGCGAACGCCCGCAGGCCGCGGAGATCACCGGCGCCCTCGAGTCCCTGCTTTCTCTGGCCCCCGCCGTTCTTCAAACGTTGGAAAACACAAGATCGACACTCCTTAAGTTCTATCAACATGAGAGCCAAAATAGATATGTACCAGGGAATGAATTACCTGATCAATTATAACGAAGAGAAGATAACGAATCACGAGGCGGAATGCCTCTACGCCGGCAATTTCCTAAAAGACGGGAGCGACCTGACTCTCAAAGAAAAAAAAGCGCGCTTTGCCGATCTCATCGAGCTAAATCCCCCGACCACCCGCCCCGCCACCACCCTCGTCGTCGAGTTCGCCCCGGGCGAACGGCTGCCCACGAGCGATCTCATCGACATCGCCCGCGATCTCATGGTCGGCACCGGTTTCGGCGGCCAGCCCTACCTCGTCTACCGGCATGACGACACCCACCACCAGCACATGCACATCATCAGCACCAAGGTCACGTCGAACGGCGACCTCATCCCCGAAAGTTTTATTGGTGCCACCAAACTGCAGCCTACCGCCAGGCAACTGGAAAAGAAATATAATCTTGCCCTCGAAAGTCCCGAAGGCCAGCTCCGCCATAACCCCCGCGAAAAGATCCAATATGGAAAGACAGCAACCTGGCAGGCAGTATCGGATACGCTCAGGTTTGTCCTGGAAAACTACCACTACCGGTCAGTCCCGGAACTGAACGCCGTTCTTCGCCTGTATAATCTCACCGTCAAGGGCGGCACTCCCGGAACCCGCCTGCACGAACACGGCGGCCTCATCTACCAGGTCCTCGACGAGCAGGGGAAACCGCGCAACAAGCCCATGAAAGCCAGCAAGTTGCCCCTCAAGCCCACCCTGAAAAACCTCGAGCAGCACTTCGTGGCTAACAACACCCTGTCCGCTGACCAGGTAAATGATCTGCGCTATACGCTCGACGATATCTTAAAGCATAAACCCGCCACCACGGAACTCTTCCTCGACCAGCTCCGGCGAAACCGTGTCGCCGCCGTTCCGTCGTTCGGCCCCCAAGGGAAAATAACCAATTTGCATTTTGTCGACCTGTCATCGAAGACAGTCTTGCCAGTTGCCGATCTCGGCAGCAGCTATACCGCAGCCGCCATCCAAAAACAAGTAGGCTTCGATCCCTTCCTTAGACCCAGCCAACAAAAAAGACTAAACCGGCAAATGACCCGGGTCCAGCAACGAACTCACGCCCGGGACGAAGCTCCGAAAAAAGAGCGGCAGTCCTCCACCCAGCGGCAAAAACAAAAACCCGATCTCGGCATTGACCTCTAAAACCACCATATGACCCAGATGAAGCCCTTCCCTAGCAGGAGGAGAAAAGAAGAATCTTTGTGTTTAAACGGCTGACTTTCCTTGGCCAAACAAAAAGAAGGGTCTACAGACAGAGCAAAAGGATGCAGGTCTTTGCCTGCAACATGGCCAGAGTAGCCAGCAAATACGAGATTATACCTAAGGGGCCCCAGAAACTGGCCCGATTAGCCGAAAGGCTAGGGCCGAATACCAGAAGGATTGAAGCTACTAAGGAAATGCTAAGAGTGGCAAAAGGAAAACAAGTGCTTGCTGAAGAGGTCACTACCCTGACTGCTAATGTAGTGACCGCTAAAGAAGATGAGGTACTGCTAACCACCTCACCTGAAGGTGTTTCAGGGGAGATAGTTGAAGGCATCCCCAGCACAGCAGCCAAGGACCCAGTAGTATTGATGCTACTAAAAAAATATCAATAGGAGATAGAGCTTCTGAAGAAACTACATACGAGCGAACAGAACAAACCTCAGCTTTGAAATAACCCAAGATGCAAGCTGAATCATGACGGGGAGGTATTGTGACGACCCAGCATCCGGGCTTGGGTAAACCCGAAATCACTTGGATCCTGAGAGGCCTCCCAAGAGCAGCAAAACTCCAAAGGGATAAACGGAGTGTGTGAAGGTGCATAGGAATACATTGAACTTCCATATAAGGTAGTAAATAATTACTATATTTGATCAAGATTGCTAAAATAGTAGAAATAAAATTACATTTTCTATAACAATTAAAACTAATAGCTACAACAGCTAGTAGAGTCCAGTCCAACTAAAGATAAGTACAATCCAACAGAAAAGGGAACGTACCCTCAAGTCAGGGGAAGCCCGAAACTGGCAAAGCTGGCAACTAAGAACCACGCACCGCAGCTCCCGACCACGAGGAAGAAGAGCAATCACACTTGAAAAGTCAGGGGTGAGGCTCGTGTCACTGGCTCAGTAGGAGTCCCAAAAATCCCCACAAAGAAACCAAAGCAGTAACAACAGTAAGAACAGCAAGAGCAACAACAGTAAGCAGGAGTAACAACAACAGAAGTAAAGAGGAAAGTCGTAAAGAATAAACCACGGTAGCTGATAAGACCTCGTCCCTCTAAACTACTCCTAATCCGTAAGAACGTGGATTCCCAGACACATAATCAGGAATCACCACACCGACACAAGGAAACTCCAATTACATTGCCAGAACACGTCATGCTACAATAGACATGTAGGCATCGCATCACGACCTCTCGGACGTGGGAAACACCACCTAAAACATCCGCACACACATGACCTCACTGTCGCGTACGCTACACAAGCCACAGTAAAGCAAGACACAGGCTACCCGAAGTACTACACCAACAATAACGGAGAACCTGTAATACCCTAGATTCTTTTGGATCTATTCGGAGAGCTTTCGGATCGCTTTTGTGGGCCCTGAGTTGTGTTTTACGATCCACGTGGGTTTTTCTCTCGTACAAGTTACAGAACCCAGTGGTGAGTTCATTGTTGAGTCCATCGACTCGAGGACGCTACAGTTACGTTGTGCTCTTTTCGAGGATCATTTAGACTATTTTTTCATATTTTTCTGAATTAGTTAATTTTTGGGAGAAAAATTAGATTTTTCAAAAATTAAGAAATTCTTAATTTCCTTTTCTTTTTTAAACGTCGAGGGAAGCCCGATGCAGGTACTGCTGGCAACTACGAACATGCCACACCAAGAATCGCGGAAGCAGAACGACCCACCTGAAAAGCAGGGGTGAGCCTCGTGTCACTGGCTCAGTAGGGGTCATGCGAATCCCCACTGAAAATAGTGCAGTAATACGCAAGAACAGGTAAAACAACAGTAGTAGTAAAGCAGGAAAACTAAACTACAAGGCTGTAACAGAAAATCAGACAGCAAGAGTAGAACAACTAGAAGAAAAGGGAAAATAAGCCGTACCGAACAAACGCGACTGTCGAACTAACCTCTGCTCCCTAAGCCACTCCAAATAGCGATGGGAAGGCGAACCCTGATCTGACAAAGTCAGGAGTTGCCGATTTGTCGACACAGTACAAGGCCTAAAAGCCAAGGCCTATAGAAATAGGCAAGAAACCTAGAGAAGACCTAGACAGACGAGACAGACCCTAAGGCATACACGACTCGATTACCCTGCACGCTCTTCTAGACACGACCACACACACGACTAGAACATCGTGCACATGACACAACATTGACCTCGGGTATGGCCAAGAAAGGACTTACTCGGGAAGGTCACGACGCTCGAGAAATGTGAGTGTCACGTGTCACGTGATGGAAGCACCTCCGCACTAGAAGAACAACCAGCTGCGTCCACTAACGTCTTACACTGTGCCTCGAGTACCTCCCTACGGATGAGGGGAATGGTGGAGACTGAGGTACGCTTTGAACCAGAACAGGAACACCAGTAACGAGTGACTAGTCTGGGTCATGCCCATCGGCGTTCGTCCAAATGCCCCTAACCACGTGTGCACACACAAGCTCAATGCCATGAGCGAGGCCTCTAGCTAGTTTTCTCCCCCAACGGATGCTACTGCCAGGCAAGGGAGCCCACGAAAACTAGCCTAAATACTATGTCTCGGGAACTGCCACACCACCACTCCCAGGTGGGTCAACACTGGAACGTGTCGCTAGGCTACTACTAGTGGAGGCTCACTAGACACAAAGACTTGGAAACACAAGTGCTGAACTACAGACAGGCTAAACATGCACTGTCACATATACTACAAAGCACCAAGGTAGTACACCGACTACCCACCAACTCGAGACAAGGATACTAGACCTGTCGACACAACGATCCTTGAGTCTCATAACTCGGGGTCAAGATCGTCGTATGAAGTGATAACATGCCGCCAATCGGTCTAATTCTACGTTAGAGATAACATCACATCCGTAGGAAACGACTCACGGAGACCTGAGGGGATACCAAGACCCTCACCACATGACACGAAAATTGAGATAAGATGATACCTCATGGCATCTAGAACCACTGTCTCAGGCTAGACAGAATAGCCGAAACACACACAAAGTCATATGTCAACCTCTGGATCTCACAGGGTTGACTAGAACCCAAATAATGACTCTCAGACATGACACCATATACAAGCACTCCCGGCCACCTTATAACACGGTCGTAGCCCTCATAGGACATCAGGAGACATCCACGGGACAGCGGGCAGACCACAAGGTCAAATCAAGACAATTCAAAACCAAAACATCAGCAAACCATACTGGCAGTCATAGAATAGGCCGTTTGGGGACTGTAGCAGCCAAAGAGTAGACCGCTGAACTCAGGCAACCCTCCTCTCCTCAGGGCATCGCATCCCTCTAGATTTTCTGGCCTTAATTCTCCCGGGGCATCGCGCCCCCTGTCCTGCTATTTCCCTAGAACCTCCTGGTGTTCTATCCCTCCTCCTAGGGCATCACATCCCTTCGCTTTGTCTCCTATCTTTCTTCCAATTCGTCCTCCTGCTTCTTCAGGACATCGCATCCTTTATTCTTTTCTTCATTTTAAATCATCTTTTTCCATACCTTCTCTTAGGGGATCACGTCCCTCAGCATTTTCTACCTCCGGAGCCTCAGAATTTTTCTTCCAATCATGATTCTCCTCCCTTACCTTCAGACCCTTCAGATCCACCCCTCTCCATCTACCAATTTCTCCTCATAATCCCTTCCGATCTCAGGTCTGACCTGACTTCTTCTACATCCACTATTTTGGGCATCTGCCCTTTCTCCCACTGCTTCTGAGGCTTTAGTCCTCACTCCTCCTCTTGATTCCCCTTTCCTTCTGTAGACCATTCGTGTGATCAGGGTCTCCGCACCTTAGTGAGGGAGTTCTAGCCCTCGCCTCTCTTCATTTTCTCCTTATTGGTCTAAATTTGGTCTTGGTACCACTCCTTCTTGTTAAGCCACTTCAAACCTTTGTTTTCAATCCTTTTATTTGCCATTTGAGGATAGATCCCTTGATGATCAAGATCCTCTCCGACGGTTGCCGCTTCATAAGGTTGCAAGGTAACATTTTACATAAGATTTGCATTCATTCCTCACGCACGATTTTCAAAATGAAATGCTTCTTAACATGATTAAGAGTGGTAGTCAAGGCCTTTATCCTAGTATTTATCTTTATTGAATTTCGGGCTTACTTTTGCAGCATTATTTTGATTATAAGAACCTTGCGCTGGGAGTTCGCCATTCCCGCCCCGCTCATTAAAGGCAACCCTTAGCTGGGCACTCCACACACTTCACGGCATCCTTAGCTGGCTTCCTTTGATAAGTATCATTGGTACGTTGGCCATACTATGGGTATGCACGAAAGTCTTTCTCTTCTCTGCTCGGCCAAGTGTAGGGGCAAGAGGTTGATGGATGAGATGACCAACCTGGGTACTCCCCAATACGAGAGAAGTATCAAATAGGGACAGTCTTGACCCAAAAAAAAGTGAGCTTTTCAGAAGGGCTATTATGAAAATCAAAGTCAAAATTAGATAAATTCAAAATTATGAGATAAAGTCATGTCAAGAGAGACAAAGTTTCCGCAGGGAAAACCCTAGCCATATGCATGCAAGGGTCTAAAAATAAAAGACACAAAGTCCTGGCATAACAAACTGCCTCTTTGAGGGGCAGTACCTTGGAAGGAGTTTGAGTCCTGGTATCTCCCATCCTGGTTAAGACTTATCTCCAATTATTCTTCTCTTCTCCCTCCGATGCTGAATGTTTCCTAGGTATGGTCTTTGTAGGGGCACCGTTAGCCGTGGACAGTCGGCCATAGGGCTCCACCCTTAAATGCACGTCCGACTTTGGACAGTTCTTAGTGAGAGGGGAAGGAACAAGAACCCCAGCCAGTGATTTGAATGCCCACTTGGTGTTGAACTAGCATTGCGTAAACCAAAATCTAAAAAAGATCAAATATTTTTCAAAATCAAAAAATAAATGAATATTTTTTAAAATCTATAAAAATGTGCATCAAAACGTCATAAGCCAATCCATGAAGCGTGTAAAATAAGGTAATTAATACAACACTATAAATTTTGGCACAAAAATAACATAAGAAAAAAAATAGTATTTAAAACAGGTAAGACATGCAATCTATCACGTATGATGCGCAATATAACCAACCTCACAGATATGAGATTAAAACTAGGGATAAAACCTACTTACCTAGGTTTATCATAGAGGTAATGGGGCCAATCTGCCATCTGTTTAAAGTTAACAGGAAGCAGAGTCCAGAAGCGAAAAGCGGTTGGGTGAGGACCGCATAGTGGCATTAGCGGTCTATCGTAGGGCCGCTAAAGGATCTTGGTGGTCTCATGGAAACCGTTTATATTCCGTACCAGACAGAAGTGAACTAGGATATGCAAGGCTTATTCTACTGAAATAAATGCATGTAAATATGATATACAGAAAGTAAAACATGCTACAATGCAAATCAAGCCATGGAGGTGTATGGGTTTGCATGAATTGAGCTAACATTATCATCTTTGTAATTAAGGGTAAGAATTATGCATGCAGAATAACCTAAATGCGCAGTGATAACAAATCATCAAATACGACTTGTACAATGCATGAAATCGCATGAAACAAGAGGGCTTTGACTCCTAACTTGCTGTTCTAGCCATCCAGGAGATAACCTACCTCTGGGATAAGCTTTACACTTCCAATTTATAGCTGGGAGATGACCCTGACTTCTGCACGTCCTGTGCCGAATCAACAACTTCCCGCCCCTCTCTCTTCTAATCCTCTTGACCTAAGTTCGTGAAAACAGGAGGGTAGGTAGAAGATATAAAGGGGAACAAAAGGTTCTAAAGACACACAGTAAACTAACCTCGTTTAGGGCTTCTAATCTCCTGATCTTCACTGGACCGATGCATTGTTCCCTGTGCGACTTGTAACAAGACAGCGACTTGCAGATGCTCTAACTCATCAACGGCTACGTCTTCTAGCATGAAATTTGGTGGAGAGTTAGATAAAACTAAGGAGATCATAAAGTTCTAAAGAAATAAACTGAAATAATGTCTCCTTACCATCAAACAATGCGAGCCAAAACAAGGGTTTGCGCAGGTCGAGTATGGGTTCTATTTATAGGGTTAGCTAGGGTTTGAGGGATTAGAACAACCTAGGAGTCCTATTTAGGAGTAGAACTGATCCCTAGAGAGTTCCAAAGAGTTATCCATGCCAAATAGCTTCGATCCATGGCGATTAGATGATGGAATTTCTAAGCTTTTCACGTTTCTCCATGACCCATTCTCAGAACGTACCAGTAGTCATCTCTGGACCGCCTGAAGGCATTAGCGGTCGTGCAATAGACCGTTTTCACGCTTTTAATCTGAAATTTTTAGATTTTCATACTTATCATCTAATTAGCATATTTACCCCTATTTTTAAATTCTAAAATTAACCCTAATTACGCTTCTTTAGATAGGCTAGGGCATAAGAGGTTAAGTTTTGAGTCTTGTGGACCTATTTGAGTGGGCCTAAGCCTACTTTAATATTAGAGCCTTTAAATAATTTATTAATTAGGCCTATATTCTTTAAGTAGCCCATTAAGTCTATGTAATTATTTTCACATTCTAAAAATTCTTATAAATTTAAGAAAAAATTTAGGGATGCTACAAGAACCACCAGGAAGGTGGTGGAGAGACTTGGTGACCTGGTGACTTGTGTGTACACCCGCCCCTCTAGGAGTGGTGTACATGGGAGGCTTTTATAGACACATGGGTGGAACGGCTTATCTTGGGACCGAGGTCAGAGATTGTTGCTGAAGGGCCCTTCCCAGAAGATACTTTTGAAGGCGGAGACGTTGATTTTACTTTGATCGTAAAATATAAAGGAGTTTATCAACATCAACAGATTGGCGACCATCCTCGGCACTACCCGTTGGACAAAGATCTATTTGCATTTATTCAGAGTTATATCCCAGAGGACAAGGATGAGGATGATCCTTGTTTGCTGGCTAAGCATCGTCACTTAGAGAGAGCTATTCTAGATCGCAGAGATAACATGCTTGGTACTTGCACTATTTCATTTCTGAGCTTCCCTATAGACTTCACTTGCCAGATCCAATTTCTGACAGCGGATCAAATGGGTTTCTTCAGTTTAGATGTCAGTTGCCACAGTCGGTCGTGTAGTCTAAAACCGGCCATTTGGGGGTTATTTGGTCAGCACAGGCCTAGCTTGACTAGTATTTCTGGATTATTTTTTACCCCTTCAGGCTCACAGCATGCAGGTGAAGGGTATGAGAAATCATGTCTCCTGGATAGAATTATGAGTGGCTCATCACCAAGCTGGTACGGGAAGTGGTCAGTTATTTCCTCTCACCAGCTCCACTAGGGAGCTATTGAATGACTTTTCGACATTTTGCATCATTATAGCGAGCTCTTGAACCTCGTTGGAATCCGCCACGTGATTACTGTTACTCTCTATGATTACACCTATCACACAGGGCTACTTCAAGCTTTGGCAGAAAGATTCAACAGCCGATGGAACACTTATGCCACGACTGAGGATGAAACAGCTGTCAATTTGTGGCGCTTTCACAGGATTTCTAGTTTGCCCATCTCTGGGCGCCTTTACGAAGAGGTGACACTTGATGATCTGCATAGGAGCCAGAGCACCAGCATAGGGCAGTATACTTTGCCATTTAGTTTCAAATATGTGATGAAGGTTTGGAGAGATCTAGCCTGGGCCAGGAAGGAAGACACCCCTTCAGCTTCATCCAACACAGTAAGAGTCAGTGTTAATACTTGGGTCCGTTACTTCAATAACGGTCCATTTTGTTTCTATGAGACTTTTACAGAGGATGATAGGCCTCTTGATCAGTACTATCAGTTAGTTTTGAAGTTCCAGCGGCACAAACGATACTTTTCTGCACCAGAGAACAAGAGATGGAACCCTCGCGAGTTGTCAGATCACACTTATCTTGCAGCTTACCTTGTATATTGAGTTGCTACTCTTGTTATGCCCCATGAAGAAGAGGAACTTATACGGCCTGAGCTGATATATCTAACATGTCTTCTTGTCGATGGTCATAGACTTGTCATTGCGCCAGCTACCCTAGCGAATATATATCATAGCTTGGGGAAGCTGATTGCCCACAGCTCTCCGTGGGACAGTGTTGTGGTGGCTACGTATTATCTTAGTGCCTAGGTTCATGGATATCAGTATCGGCCGAAATCGATACGTTTCGACCAAAACGTATCGGTTTCGACGTTTTAGCCTATTTCACTGTAGCTAAAACGGTATCGGGTAAAGGTATCGGTTTCGGACGAAACCGATCAATAGAAGTACTTCTTTCTATAGCACTTGTGTAATTGTTTAGTTTAGCATATTGGTGTTATTTCCAGCTAGTTTCTAATTGTACGACCCAATATTTCACGTCGGGGCGTGACAGGGAACTTGGAGGTCGAGAATTGGATACTGGGACTGGAGACTGGGAACTGGATACTAGATACTGGGATTGGGAACTGGGTATTGGGACTGAAAACTGGGGTCTAGCAGCTAGATATTAGGACTAGAAAAGCCTGGTGCTAGAAATTGGAACTGAGGATTTGGAACTGGATGTTAGGATGGGAGACTGAATAGTGGGACTGGGAACTGAAAACTAGAAACTGGGAATTGGAAATTGGGAACTGGATATCAAGACCGGATACTAGGACTAGAGACTGGAATCTCGCTACTGAGTACTGGGACTGAAGGCCAGGACTAGGAACTAGATTTAGTAGCTAGAGACTTGAAACTAGGACTAGAACTTAGACATTGGGACCAGAGATCATAAACTAGAGACTAGAAATTGGATGCTGGGATTGAAAGCTAGGATTTGGGTAAAGGAGGCTAGGGCTAGAGGCCTACCCCTATGAGGCGTGCTAGCTCATTGCTGGAAACTAGCATTGGAGATGGGAGTCGGAAATGGGATGCTTGGAACTGGGGGGCTGGGATTGAATGCTGAGACCAGAGGCTAGGATTAAATATTGGATATCAGGACTAGGGACTGGAGGTTGGATGTTGGGTATTGGGCTTAGAGACTTGAAGCTGAGTGCTGGAGGCATGCCTAGGTGAGGCATTCTGGCCTGTTACTAGAAGCTAGGAGCTAGAAGCTGGAGATTAGGGACTGGATATTAGAAACTGGACACTGGGGGCTGGGGACGAGAGATTGGAATTGGAATAGGATACTGGGACTGGATGCTGGCGACTGGAGCCGAAGCTGGATACTAGGAATCGGATAATGGAATTGGCTATTGAAGCCCAGAACTGGAGCTGAATAGTTGAGACTGGACATTGGAACTAGATACTAGTGGCTAGGTACTAGAACTAGGTCTTAGGGACTAGGTATTGGAGCTAGAGCTAGAGTTGGATGCTGGGGACTGAATACTAGAACTGGCTCTTTGAGGCTGGATACTGGATGCTAGATATAGGAATGGGATGTTAGAATATGGATATTGGACTGATCCCTAGAGCTGGATGCTGAAGGCAAGATAGCGGAAACAGGTTCTAGAAACTCGGTATGGGAACTGAATATTGGGAGCTGGATGCTGAAACTAGACACTGGAAACTGAGCACTGGAGCTAGATGCAGGGAGTTGGGGACTGGGAATCAGAAGCTGGAAGCCGGATACTGGAAACTGGCAGCTAAAAATGGGGTTCTAGGACTAGAGGCTAGAAGTTGGATACTAACAACGGGAAGTTGGAAGCTGAATATTGGAAACTAGAAGGTAGAGACTAAAAAGTGGAGGCTGGAAATTGGAAGTTGGGTATTGGAGACTGGAAGCTGAACATGGGCTCCTGGGATTGGAGTCTAGAAGTTGGATACTTAATATGGATACTGAAAATTTGATATTGGAAGCCTACACATATGAGGCATGCTAGCCCGTTGCTAGAAACTGGAGCTGGAGGTTAGAGACTGGAAAGTGGATCCTGGGAGCTAGATACCGAAAGTTGGATGTCAGAATTAGATGTTGGAACCAGGATATTAAGACTAGAGATTGGGGTTGGAAGCGAGGTATTGGAGCTAGATATTGGAAACTAGATATTGGAAACTGGGTACTGGAAACTGGATATTAGAAACTGAGTGTTGGAAATTGGATACTAGGAGCTGGGTACTGGAGGCCTGCCTGAGTGAGGCATGTTGACCTGAATGGCTGGAGACTGGAAGCTGGAGAATAACCCATAAGGGGGTGTTGACCTGGAGGACTGGGAACTAGGGGCTGGAGGCTGACTCGTGAGAGTTCATTGGCCTATGTTACAGGAGAGTGAAGGCTAGAGGCCAGCCCGTGAGGGTATGTTGCCCATGTCGCTGAAGTTGCTAAAGGCCGACCCGTGAGGGTGTGTTGGCCTATGTTGCTGAAGTTGCTAGAGGCCGACCCATGAGGGTGTGTGTGTTGGCCTATGTTGCTGGGGTAGCTGGAGGGTGGAGGCCGGCCCGCAAGGGTGTGTCGGCCCATGTTGCTAGAGTTACCAGTTGATCCTGAGGCATGTTAGCCAAAAATCGGTTGCGACAAACAGGTCACCAAGATGCTAGTATCGACTCACTGCTATAATGTTGTATTCGGAGGACTAGAACTGGAGCTGAAGCTAGAGCTGGCCGGCTGGCCACTAGGGTGTTGTAGCCAGAAATGGGGACTAAATTTGGAGCTGGTCAGCTAACCGCCGGGGGTGTTGTAGCTAGGGAACTGGAACTGGAGATGTCCGACTGACCGCTGGGGGTGTTGTAGCCGGGCACTGGAGCTGGAACTAGAGCTGGAGAGGTGGGGCTGGCTGGCTAGCAGCTACAGTGTTACAGTCGGAGGCTGGGACTGGAGCTGAAACTAGAGCTGGTCGGCTGACTGCTAAGGCGTCGCAGCTGAAAACTGGGACTAGAGCTAGGACTGGAGCTAGAACTGGAACTGGCCAGCTAACTGCTGATGTATAGTAGCCAGAAGACTGGGACTAGAGCTGGGACTGGGACTAGGACTAGAATTGAAGCTGGAGATGGCCGGCTAACTGCTGATGTGTAGTAGGACTGGAGCTGGAATTGAAACTAGCTGGCTAACTGCTGACGTGTAGTAGCCAGAAGACTGGGACTAGAGCTAGAACTGGAGCTGGAGCTGGAGCTAGCCGGCTATCTGCTGATGTGTAGTAGCCAGAAGACTAGGACTGGATCTAGAACTAGAGCTGAAACTGGAACTGGTCGACTCACTGCTGACGTATAGTAGCCGGAAGACTAGGAGTGGTCGACTGACCGTTAAGGTGTATTGCCGAACACTGTGACTGGAATTGGTGATGACCGACCCTCGGAGGTGTAGTGGCCACCTTTGTTGTGGAGTGACGTTGAGCTCGCCTTCAACGGGATGTCACGATCGACGACTTTCATTGGTGAGGAGTAGAGAGGAAGTGAGTTTTATTATTATTATTATTCTCTTTACCGGCTCTACCGCCCTTGCGAGTTTTCACCAGAGCTAGCTCCCTTTCACTTTTTTCGGTGCACCCTTACAGGTTTTCACATCGAGAGGTCACCCGATTTTGACTGAGGCACCCTCACGGGTTTTCACGTCAGTTGGGTTGATTGCAATTTTTACCCTCAGTAGTCCTGTGGATTGAGTTGACTGAGGCCACCGGGGTAGCTCTATTTTTAACCCCATTTTTTATTTGGCCTGGGAACCTTGTGGCTGTCTTCCATAGCGTGTTGCTGTCAAGGGACGTGACCTGAGGTTTGTACTGTTGATGGTTTGTCGTTATTGTAGCCGTGACTATGGCTTTGGCTGGTTGCTAAGTAGTATAGAGTTTGACTAGTGATCTGGGGATAGGTGAGCCTTGGTGGCGTATTGCTGGAGTCATGGCTGGGATCTGGGAACTGGTATGCCTTTGTGACATATTGCTGGAGTCATGACTAGATTCATGGTGGTTTAACAAGGATGGGTTGATGACTAGGAGTTTTGGGTTGATGGATCTTTTTGGTAGATGAATCCAAGGTTGATGTGGTTTAGAGGTTTACCGAGGTGGTGTATAGGCTGAGATTTGCTAGAGTGAGTGGCTGGAATGGTGCATGAGTTGCTGGTGTGTATGGGCCGACCTTGGTGGTGTGAGGACAGAGGAGGTGTGAGCCAGCCAGGGGGGTGTATGGCTAACCAGGGAGCGTAAGATCAATGAGCTGGAGAGGGGTACTAGTCAGGGACTGGCATAGACCAACCAAGGAGAGGAGTGGCCCAGGGAACTGGCGTAGGCTAAACGTGATGGTGTATGGCCAATAGGGAGGTGCAAGATCTATAAACTGAAGCAGGACATTAGTCAGAGACTGGTATGGGCCAACTAGCAGGATATATGATTGCCGGTGAGCCATTGAGTCCTCTTTGCATGCCCTGCAGCCCAACCCAAATCACAAAGAAGGCATATTCAGAGCCTTCAGATATATCAACAAATGTGGCATACTCATTCTAATTTTCTGGAGTTTGTCAAACTACATTGGAGCAGCCAGGAGCAAAATTGTCACCCTTTTCATTTACTACAGGAAAAGCTTAAGCATCTAAAGGTTGCACTGAAAAGATGGAATAAAGAGGAATTTGGTAACATTCATCAAGCTAAAGAAATTAGTGAGGCTCAGTTACAACAGGCGCAAGATAGCTTTGATGATAATCCTTCTATGGAAAATCGAAAGAATCTCCAAAAAGCTAATGCTGAGTTGAGGCTAACTCTTCATTGGGAAGAAATCTTTTGGTTTCAAAAATCCCTGCTTCAGTGGATCACTTATGGAGATCGTAACACAAAATTTTTTCATCACTACACTAAGATAAGAAGATAGAGGAACTATATTCATAAGCTGAAAATAGATGGTAATTGGGTGGAGGACCAGGGTGTTTTATCAAATGGTGCTATGGATTTCTTCAAGAATTTATTATCTTTTGAAAATCATAGCACTGATGATCATCTTCTTTTAGTCATTCCCAATTTGATTACCGAAGTGCAGAACATGGTTCTATGTTCCATTCCTTCACCTGAGGAAATTAGAAGCAATGTTTTTTCACTTCCTGGAAATAGCTCCCCTGGTCCTGATGGATTTACTGGTAGTTTCTTCACTTACTGTTGGGATATTGTGGGGAATGATGTAATTTGTGCCATTCAAAGCCTCTTCCAAGGATGGGGACTTCCGAAGGGAGTCACTTCTACCACCGTATGTCTGATACCTAAGGTAAAGCATCCCACTTCCTTTGCGGATTTCAGACCTATCAGCCTATGCAATTTCATATACAAAATTGTATCTAAAGTCATTTGCGATCGGTTGCGCCACATTCTTCCATATATTATATCTGATCAGCAAAGTGGTTTCATAAGTGGCAGAATTATCACTGATAACTTTCTGCTAGCTAAACAACTCTTCATGGAAATTGACAGACTAGTCAGAGGCCATAATGCCCTAATCAAACTTGATATGGCAAAAGCTTATGACCGCATTGAATGGGACTTCATCCTCACAGTTATGAAAAGATTTGGGTTCTCTAATAGATTTGTTTCCCTCATTGCTCAGCTCCTAATGAATTGCTGGTTTATTATTGCTTTCAATGGTCAACTTCATGGATACTTTAAATCCACCCGGGGGGTGAGACAAGGTGATCCTTTAGCTCCTGCTCTTTTTGTTTTAGCAGAGGAAGCACTGAGTCAGGGCCTCAGCCAACTTTTTAGCTCTGGTCAATGCCGACATTATCATCTTCCCTGCAATGCTATGCCCATCTCTCACATCCTATATGCAGATGATTCCATCATATTCATGAACGGTGGCTTACCCTCTAATAAACATCTGCACAAATTCCTGAGGAATTATGAAGAGTCTTCAGGACAATGGATTAATGCACATAAAAGCTCATTCATGGTATCCAAACACATGCTAAATCATGCTATAGATTAGATCAGGCAGATAACTAGATTTCAACGCAGAACGGGGAGCATCAGCTACTTAGGGATCCCACTTTTCAAAGGGAGATTCAAAATTCCCCATTTTAAATGTTTACTTGATAAAGTTTATGCAAAACTTGCTGGATGGCAAAGTAAATTTCTATCTTAGGCTTGTCTTATCTTTCTATTTTCTTGAGTCATTCATTATACTTTTTCCTTGTATTGAGTCCTAGCACTTTCATTAAGTGGTTTTAATAGAAGTACTTAAGGTTGTGATTGAATAAAGAATTGGGTTATCTTTACTTTTGTGCACTCTATCTTTGTGTCGAATACACTAACAGTCTGATTGACATGATCGTTATATAAACTCGTCATGCACTCCGAGTTCCTTCCCCCCTCGGGGCGTGACACATGCACCAAAGAACATCATCATGCATGATGAGTCATAGTGTTTGACATCATCAAATGAGTCATAGTATTTGACATCTATAAAAACCAATGATGCATCTGCCTTGGAATCCAATGATGCATCGACCTGTCTAGCATGCACCAAAGAACATCATCATGCATGATGAGTCATAGTGTTTGACATCATTAAATGAGTCATAGTATTTGATATCATCAAAATCATAGGGTCGCAACAATCTCCCCCTTTTTGATGATGGCAACACTATGAACATTATGAGTCATAAAATTACATGCTTGTCAAACTATTCTCCCCCTTTGACTTCATCAAAAATGGATGCCATTGGGTTTGTCATGAATTATGCAAAGATGATTTCCTTGACAATTAGTCTCCCCCTAGACAAATATGCACAATGACTCTCTCTCACCCATCACCCAGATCTAATTATCTCCCCCTTTAACGTCATAAAAAAATAGAAGCAGACTCCCATTTGATACAAGTTGATGCTAAAGAGAACAACAGTGAGATGAATGTAGTGCAGACTCAAATCAAATTCTCCCTCTCCAAAAAGGCATGAGGCAATCTCCCCCTATGACAGATACGAAGAATTGGAATTGAATTCAGGATAGGAGTAAGACAAATCAAGTAGATCTTGTAGATGAATCGGAAGGAATCTCCCCCTTTGACAGAGCAGAGGGATTAGAAGAGAAAGTAAATCGGCAAGAACATAGGGATGATCAACAATGAGCAGAATCTAACATTGAATAGCATATGCAATGAAGGTGAAAGAGATGATATGAGAGTATCAAATTCAAGTGTTCCAACAGGAATGGAAATTGAACCTAGAATTTCTGACTGAAAGTCCAAATGATCAAGAAGTTCAAGAAGATTTTCAATGAGATACCAATTTCATAAATCTAGAAATGATGATATTTTAGAGTCTTCAATTATAAGGGCTCATGAATAAATCTTAATTGAACAACATGGTTTAAATATGATGTATTCAAAGTTTGTTAATGAAAATCTATACTCATATCTGAGATCAAATGTTAATAAAAATGAACCAAGCCCTCATGTTAACGTCTTGTTTAACCTCCCTTTTTCTTACTCTTTCAATTTCAATGACCCCTTTAGGAGATGCACACAATAGTATTGAGGTTAAACAACCATGAAAATATTTGTTTTTGTCCATGGTTTTATCAATTTTTCTTTGCAACCATTTTCAGAATTTTCTTTTATCAGTAATTTCACATCAATATCCAAGAGCAATCAAGTTCAGTACACACCTTGTAGCTAGAGGACACACGTTGTTTATACGCTAGTATCCCTAAGCACTTAGTATGACTAACTGTCATGCCTCATATAGAACAGAGATAACTAGGGCACTTCATGGCATATGTTATCTTTATTTCTTTGATGAAGATTTGACGCCCAGATGACTCTGCATGGGGCTTTTGATGCCGTCAAGTGCCAAGTGTTTGTGACCACCCTAATCCAGGTCTCTCAGGTCTAGTTCCGAGTACTCTCCCCCAGTAGTATCCACGACTTTCGATAGTTCGGGTGGATTTTTAAGGAGAACTTCACTAGTAGTGGCTCTCCCAGATCAGTCGCAGGGTTGCTGGCACTAAAACAGGCATAGAGGGAGAAACTACGGGCTTATATCAACCAATTTAAATCGGAAACCCTACGTATCCCTCGCCTGGATGTTGCCTCAGCCATCACTGCACTAACCGGAGGCACCCATGACGAGAACCTCTGACAAGAACTGGTCCATCGTACACCCGCTTCTCTAGCCGATTTGGTGACCCTAGCCCTACGCCATGCAGAGTGCGAGGAAGTCCTCAGCGCCTGTTGCGGCCCAATGGGCTTGGGTCGAGAGGGGGACAGTAAGCGATCATCTGAGCAAGGCTCGGGCCAGGTGAAAAGGCGAACTAAGACGGAGACCGTAGGGAGCCCTCTCTGAAGTACAAGCAGTATACGCCCCGATCCGCCCCTGTCTATGAAATATATGAAGACATCAAAAGCTCGGGCCTTCTCCGCCAATCTGAGCCTATGAAGACCGACCCAAAGCGTTGTAGCCAGCGCAAGCACCACTAGTTCCATAATGACCATGGACACAATACTGGAGATTGTCATCAGCTCAAGGATGAGATCAAGTGTCTCGCCATATTTGTAGATACAATATTCCTAAAATTGTGAAATTCTTACAGTAGACTACTAATGTAGTTCCCTATCACTCTGCAAAATTTCTGAATTTTTTACACTAGAATGGCCTTTATCTCTCCTCTTTTCCCTGGTTTGCGCGAATTGGGACAGAATGTAGAAGAGTTACACATGGGTGTGTCGACACAACCCATGGTCGTGTCGAAACACTCTTCACACACCCTATGGGCCGTTTCGACACACCATGAAGAGTTACACATGGGTGTGTCGACACACCCTATGGTTTTGTCGACACACCATGTGGTATGTCAACTAATCCAAAGTAAAAACCTAGAATAAAATCAAAAAGTCAAAATATGTTTTATATCTATATTTTATTTTGACCCAAAACCTCCAAAAATAAATTAACCACACCTATAATAATTTACCAACCAAAACAAAAAATGCAATACAACAAGATGGTGGGATCTCTTTAACTACACAAATGACCCAAGACAGAAGAATGTTGGCATGCTTCTCTATACACAAACTGGACCATTCATACTTAAGCAAATGAAAATAAACACCTATAAGATGACCTAATTCACATGTTGCATATCCAATTCTTCATAACTTTCAAGTTAACCGAGCAAGGTGATTGACCATACATTTCCCTCTTATTTTACTATGGGTATGCCACACATTGATATCCCTCTTGCTCATTTGTTTTGTTCCTCTACCAGTTTGAGGAAGTGACCTACCTGGTTAAGTGTGGTTTTAAATTAAAACAGTGACTATCTGCTTTTTTTTCTTTTGAAAGTAGGTAGTACCACTAGATTTATAGAACGTAAAGAAGGAAATGGATATACAAGTGTGAAAAGCATGCTCTCAAAACACTGACTATCTAATTCCTTGACCTAGTTTCACTTGCACTTTAAGCAATTAATAGGTTCCACTAGTGCTTTTTCTATATATTTTGTATCCAGCATAGAAAGTATCAAAGTAGCCTATTAAATCGGAGGAGCATGACTTTGGATACCATAGCCCTAGATTAGAAGTTCCAGTAAGATATCTAAAAATCCTCTTAATATGAATTATGTGAAATTCTTTAGGATTAGATTAAAATCTAGCACATAAGCACATGCTAAATAAAATATCAAGTCTACTTGTAGTTAGGTACAAGAGTGAGCCAATAATATCTATGTTCTTCTTCTAATTAGTGGACTTACCTGATTCGTCCTTGTCTAATTTTGTTGAAGAGCACATTGGGGTAGATAGGAGCTTTGCACTTTCAAACCCAAATTTCTTCAACATTTCCTTACAATACTTGTTCTAACAGATGTGAATTTCTTCCTTCATCTGTTTAATCTGCAGACCTAGGAAGTAGTTGAGCTCTCCCATCATACTCATCTCAAACTCCCCCTACATCAACTTCTAAAAGTTCTTGCACATTTTTTCATTAGTAGCTCTAAATATGATATCATCTACATAGATTTGAATAATTAAAGTTCCTAAGTTGTTATTTAGGATAAATAAAGTGGTATTCACTTTACCTCTTTGGAAGTCATGGCTTACCAGAATGAGCTCAGTCTTTCATATATACCAAGCTCAAGGGCCTTGCTTAAATCCGTAGAGTGCTTTATGAAGCTTGTAGAGATGATCCACCTTGTCTAGGTCCTCAAATCCTTGTGACTATTCTACATAGACTTCTTCCTTGATGAATCCATTTAGGAACTCACTCTTTGCATTCATTTGGTGACGCTTGAGCTCATGAGCAGCTGCATATGCAAACAAGATTCTTATAGCTTCAAGTCTGGCCACAATAACAGAAGTCTCATCATAGTCGATCTCTTCTTCTTAAGAGTATCCTTGTGTCACTAGTCTGGTCTTGTTCCTCGTAATCACCCCTGACTCATCTAATTATTTCTGAATAACCACTTAGTTCCAACAACAAGGTGATATTTTGGTCTCTCTACCAAACTATAGACTTGATTTCTTGTGAACTGATTTAGTTCCTCTTGCATAACTAGAACTCATGCTTCATCTTCTAAGGTTTCATCTACATTCTTGGGTTTTACCTGAGAAAGAAAAGCTTAGTTATAGCTAGGTAAAAAGATTTCTCTTAGTTCTTATCCCTGTCTGTGGATCCCCTATGATGTTTTCCTTCAAATAGCTTTCAACATATCTCTCCACTCCTTTGGTTCTCCTTAGTTAACTTCTTCATCTTGCTGAAGTTCTTCTAGTGGTGGATCTTGTTGCTCTCCTTCTTGAATTGAGAGATCCTCCACTTATTTTATTAGCTCATCTGCATCATGAGCACATAAATACCTTTCTCTTCCCTTGGAAAGAGAGTTAGTTTCATCCAACTTGATGTGTGCAGACTGTTCTACAAGAAAAGTTCATTTATTGAAGACTCTATAAGAGTTAGGTCCAGAAATGTATCCAAGAAAGATACCTTCATCACTTTTGGAGTCTAGGTTCTCTAAGTTGACTTTGCCATTATTGACCATGCAACATTTATATCCAAATGGCCTTAATAACTAATATTGGGCTTCTTTCCTTTGAATAGATCATATGGAATCTTTTTGAGTGCACTCTTCACATCCATTTGACAGAAAGCCCAAGAATATTGCATAATAAGGGTTTGAATCACTCTAATGGATTTGAGTTCTCCTACAGGTACAAAAGTCTCTTGATAATCAATTCCATAACTTTGAGTGAATACTTTAGCAACTAATTTGGTCTTGTACCTTTGTATCACCCCCTTTGCATTGTACTTAACGGTGTAGACCTATTTAGATCCAACTGGAATCTTGTCTTTGGGCATATTAACTAGATCCCACGTCCCATTCTAGCTAAATGCACTTAACTCGTCTTCCATTGGTTGCTGTCAATTAGGATTTTTAACATCCCCATGAAACGAAGTAGGAATAGAGACAACAGACAAGACAGACAAAAAGGTATGATAACGAGGAGAGACGCGAGAGTAATTCACAAATTTGAAAATGGGATACTTAACACAACCACGAACTCCCTTGCAAGCAACAATGGGTAGTTCTAAGTTGGTATGAAGAATTGACCGATTAGGATTTGTGGGCACAGTAACCTCTAGAGTTGGCCAATCAGTAGCTGCTCAACTTTTGAAGTTTTTCCTCTTGTACATAATCAAAGGCTTTCTAGAACTAGGTGAACCATCATTAGTATGCACAAGAGGTTGAGCATCTTGTGTTGCCAAAGTAGAGGGCATGGAAAAAGGCAAGAGCGACAAGACATGAGCAACAATAGTATTGACAATGTCCTTCATCACCAGAGTCTCCCCCTGAGTATGAGCCCAAAGAGACTAGTAAGACTCAGACTCGAAGAAGGTGATGCCTTTACAAATAATAATTAGGCCAATGGAAGGATCATAACAGTGGTAACCCTTTTGAGTAGCAGAGTAACTGAGAAAAACCTGCCGAACAACATACTGGTCAAGTTTGGAGCTGCTTGGTCCAAGTGAATGGATAAAACTAAGACAACCGAAGACCATTGACAACAGAGAGAACAAGGGTTTGTTTGGAGAAAGGATAGTAAGGGGAACGACTTTGCAAGTTCTTGGATGACATTCACTTGATGAGGTAATTTGCAGCCAAGACATCATCAATCTAAAAATTTTAGCAAGATGACGCTGGAACAAGAGTGCCTTGGCTGTCTTAAGGAGATGTCGATTTTTATGCTTTGCAATACCATTTTGTTGTGGAGAATATGCACAAGAGGACTCGTGGATGATACCCTCATCTTCAAGAAAGACATTAGTGTTGCGGGCAAAGTACTCTCGAGCATTGTCAGAACGAATGACTTTGACAGGTTTACCAAACTAAGTTCTTGCCATGTTGCAAAACACCTGAACAACACATGAGACTTCATGTTGAGATTTCAGTAGATAAAGGCAAGTATAACGTGAATAATCATCAATGAAGGTAATAAGGTATTGATAGCCATCTAAGGGTGAGACAGGAGTGTTGGATGGCAAGAACGGATCTAGAGGGGGGGTGAATAGATCGGTTCTATCAAACCTTGGCCTAATAAAAAATTCTGGCAGACAGAAGGATCTGCTGCACCACAGACCAGAAGTCTATTGAACAGGTGGTGTGTGTGTGTGAACAATGTGTTCAGATTAAGCTCTATATGTAAAGAGTCAAGTTAACAAGAGAATCTGTGAAGGGGGATAGAAGAGACGGATCAGCCACACAATATGCAACCCACTATCAAGCTTGAGAAGCATGTTGTGTCCTCTGACAGGTCTATCTATCTCCATAAACATTTCCTTAGCCAGCAAAAAATTATCAGTGATTTGTCTTCCACTTATGAAACCACTTTGCTCATTAGATATAATGAGGGGCAAGATGGGACGCAGCCGATCACAAATAATTTTTGAAACTATCTTATATGTAAAGTTGCATAAACTACTAGGTCTGAAGTCAACATAGGTGATAAGGTTATTTACCTTCGGAATTAGACAAATAATTATGAGACTCCCTTACATAACCGGCCGCGTAATCAAGATGGCTAGGAAACAACAGATTTCCTTCTGCTAGCTCTCTAGCCAAAAGAAGATGTTCCACAAATCTGGATAGCTAAGCATGACCGAATCCACACGGCCTTCCGGTCACCTAAAGGGATATTTCATTACAAACGGATGCCCTTCGACCTCAAAAATATTAGCGCCACGTATCAAATGGCGATGACAAAAATATTCGACGAGTTACTCTATGACAAAGTCGAATGCTATATTGACGGCTTAGTTGTCAAAACAAAGAAGGGGGAGGATCACTTGGCGGACCTTAGAACTATATTTGAAAGGCTCCGGCAACATGAGCTGAAGATGAACCCGATGAAGTGTGCTTTTGGCATCTCCAGTGGAAAGCTCATAGGCTTCGTAATCAGATACCAGGGAATTGAAATAGGCCCTACCAAGATCAAAGCTATTCAGAAGCTGCCTCCTCCAAGAAACTTGACAGAACTACGGTAATTACAAGGCCAGTTAGCCTACATCTGTAGGTTCATCTCCAACTTGTCCAGGCAGTGTCAGCCGTTCCATGAGTTAATGATGAAGGACACCCTGTTCCATTGGGGCGATGAACGTCAAAAAGCTCTTGACTAGCTGAAAGAATGCTTGAACACCCCGCTAGTGCTGTCAAAGGGCGGCCACTAATCTTGTACATAGCCGCCACCGAATACTCTCTGGGGCAATGCTGGCCTAAAGCAATGAAGAAGGAAAAGAGCAAGCTCTCTACTACCTCAGTCGGAGATTGGTCGGGGTTGAAGCAAAGTATACACCTATTGAAAAGGTCTGCCTCGCATTGGTGTTCGCAGCCAAGAAAATGAGGCATTACATGCTATCGCATGAAGTCAAGCTAATATCCCGGCTGACCCGGTCAAATATATACTCTCTCATCCTATTCTAAAAGGATGATTGGGTAAATGGGCTGTCATCCTCATGGAGTTTGATATTACCTATGTGCTGCATAAGGCCATCAAAAGCCAGGCCATTGCAGACTTCTTTGCAGCACACCCAGTGCCTGAAGATTCTCCATTGATCACAAAGCTCCCTGAAGATGAGACTCTAGAAGTGGGCCAAGTCCAACAAGTCATCTGGTATACTTCGATGGGGCTTCAAGAACGGAGACATCTCCATCGGGACAAACAAGAATAAGAGCGGGGGCAGGAGTCATCCTCAAATCTCCCGAAGGAGAGGTGCTACACACCTCTTGCTCAATCAACAAAGCCTGCACAAATAATGAGGCAGAATATGAAGCTCTTATTATCAGTCTCTAAGTTACTCTATACATGGAGATCCGCATGCTACAAGTGTTTGGGGATTCTGCGTTGATTGTCAAACAAATCCAGGGACAATTTGAAGAGGAAGAATCGTCTCTTTCTGAGCTCTGATGCGTCGGGGGTGCTAGATTTCGTGAGGCTGCACCGAGCGTCACTACTGCAAACCAAAAAGCTGTTGTTTGGTGCCGTACTCCCAGCTGGAGTGACGGATCGAGGTGGGACCAACTCTGGTTGAAAGATAGTCCATTCTAGTATATCCCAGACAAATATCTCCTCCTAATTCGCCCAGACGACGTTTTGGCAGCCTCTGGACTCTAGCAGGGTCGTGCTGGTCCTAGGACAGAAATCTGGGCTTGACTTGATGGAGGGTGAAGCTATCCAATTTGTGGCTGGAACGAGGCGGGGCTAGAGTCATCATGAAGAGGGACGTCTTAGGGATTCTCCAGTTCTGGAATGACCCCGTTCTGAGGTGGGAGACACTGGCACCGTTGATTCTTGTGAAGTCGCGCTAACCAGGATACCAGCCAGACAAGGAGGACTTGTCGGGGGTGTAACTCCCAGCAGGAAACTTAGAATGAGGTGAGATCAAGCCTGAATGAAAGCTGACTGACCTCTGATGAGCTACCCAAAAGGACTAGGGCAGAAGATGATCGTAGAGGCTGTGGTGCTCTCTGTGGTGGACTGCTTGTTCTGGCTGCCAAGAATTTGTACTATAGGACAGATTAGGATTGTTGATGCCGGTTCTCTCAACTGGAAACTCCAAATGGGTTGGCACCAATTTTTTATGAAAGCTGGTCGACCCTAGTAGGGAACGTCCAAGGGGCTTGATCAGAGAGTGGGGAACGAGGCCGCAGCAGCTTCTAAAAGTCGCAAAGGTCACTGGCCGGAGCTGACTTGCGCAGTCAAGGGTGAATGGCTCTCACGGGCAGAAAGGAGGTCGGATGGATGCGGGACCACCTTTCCTACGAAGATGCTTCAAAGATCTTTCTAGCAATGTAGGATACACCACTAGAATATGTGTGTTGACTCCGGAGCAGGCTCTTCAACTTGCTAGTACTCTGCTGCTGCGAATCTGCCTGGGTGGTAGGTGGAGATTGAAGATGAGAATGGGATAGATGAGAAGGGGGAAGGGGCTGGGAATTGGCTGGGGCTTTCCCTGGTTGAGAGGGGATATGGGGAGGGTGCAAACTAGGCTAGGTGTAGGGGAGGAGAGGGACAGGGTCACAGGTGTCCCAGGGTGGGAGAGAGAGGGGGGAAGCAAATGGCTAGGGGAGGGAGATCTCTCCCTAGTTTGAATTCTCACTAATGGTCATTCAATGGAGGGGCCTTGGGATGTGAAAGGGTGTCTTGGAGGATGAAAGGGTGTATTGAGAGTGGGATTCTCCCTAGGGAGAGGAGAGGTTGCATGGGAGAGTGTGGAGTCTCCCTAGAGGGTGGTGTGATTAATGGAGTAATGGTGGGGTGGGAAGTTGAGGGGTCACTTGGTGATGTGGATGGTGATGTGGCAAGTGAGGGGTGATGTGGCAAAAGGAGATTGGGCTGAGGTGGAGGAGAGGAGAGAGAGGAGGGGGTGGTCTAGAGAAAGAGGGCTAGAGAGAGAAAGGGGGTGCCCCCCTCTTTAGAGAGAGAAAGAAGAGAGAGACGAGAGAGAAGAGAGAAAGGAGGGGAGCTTCTCACTCCAAGGAAGAAAATTCTGTGGGGAATCAAAATTTTCATTCAACTATTCATTAGCTCTCAAGAAGTGGTTGATTCCAAGTCTATGCCTACAGTATGGTGGGAGTGGCTAGCCAATATGGTGCACTGCCCATGGAATATGAAGAAGTATCCAAGCTTGCTGAGAGGCTTGGCCCACTCACCCAAAGAAAGAAGGTTGTAAACGAGGTGTTATGGACCATTATTAGTGGAATAAGTCTAGATGTGGCTGACAGCTGTGACTACTAATGTAGTCACAACTGATGATGACGGTGGGATGTCGTATCTACCATCTGAAGAGGCTACAATCGAGGAGGGCGACAGAGTTCCCAGTCCCTCCATGCATTATCCTGCTCTGCTGATGTTGTTGTAGAAATATCAACATGAAATTGAAGTGTTGAAAAGGCAGCTAAATGAGAGAAATACCCACACTTCAGCATCAAAGCAGGCCGAAATCCCACCTGAGACATCACATGGTAGTGTCGATCTATTCAAAGCCTCACCACAGCTAGCAACATCTCAGTCGATACCCAGCTTTACCATGGGCACTCTTCCCCAACAACCGCAACATGTAGCCCAAATATAAACTCTAGCTCCTTAGTATCAAGGGGCTACTTCCATGCCTCAGGCGATGGTGCTAACAACACTGCATATACAGCAGGCTCATTTCTACCCAAGTCCGGTTCACCTGGCAATAGTAAATAAGCTAATGGTAGAGCAGATGATCGAAATGAAGCTGACGGATAGAGGTAGTGATGATTATGCCTCTTTCGATGTATACAAAGTGCCATACCCAGCTCATCATGCTGCCAAGAGATTGCCGCTTGGCATCAATAAACCACACAAATTCTATAAATTCAACGGGTAAGGGTCACTGAAAGAACACATAACCTATTACATCAACATGATGAGCGACCTAGTAGTTGATGAGTCCTACTTATTGAAGTTCTTCAGGTCTTCACTCATAGGACTCGTATTTGAATGGTATTCAAACCTGTTAGTTGGGTCCATCAATGATTGGCCAAATATGTAATGAAAATTCAGGGAGATATTCCATGTCACTTAAAGAGAAGTGACTGTGGTCAAGCTATACGTGTCAAGGCAAAGAAACGATGAGATAACCTTAGATTATATCAAAAGATGGAGGAACCTTAGCATGAGATGTAGGCGCCCTCCACATCAAGAAGATGCTGTACAAATCTACTAGTAAAACCTAAGGAAGGAGGTCTTAGAAAGAATGATCGGAATCGAGGTCAGGTCATTTGACTGGCAAAACAATGTTGTGGCCAAGATTGAGACTTTCATTTCAAGATATTCCTCTACCCCTGCTATCCCAACCTAGAAAGTCAGACCAACTGATAAACGACAAGCACCTAAAGAGGTTCACACAGTTAACTTCAAGGCTTTCAAGTAGTAAAGAGAAAAGGACAAAGGGGCAGCCGATCCTGCTCCAGCCAAGGTTGCTGAATGACGAGAGAGTCTTTTCTTGTGGGATAAAATGAAGAAGCTCTACTCCTTCCCCAAGGGTAAGACTTGAGTCCTATTTGAATGGGCCACTAAATATAGCAAAGTTACTTGATGCGCACAAACACTCATCATTAAAATGTCGTGCCACAATTTCAAAAATATACTACACTCACTCACTAAAAGATTTGAAATCCAAGTAGAGTGATGAGAACAGGTCGATCCTACGAGGAGGGAAGCATGGAAGAAGGGTTTCATGTATTGAAGTGGATCTTGATAGGACAAGGAGTTGGTGTTGTCTGAAGGGTAGTCATTTTGTTCATTGACCCAGACGAGAGATCTGAGCCAATGGTAGGATAGTTATTGGCTTAAACAAAGGGTTGTGATGCTGATACAAAAAGAATCTTTTTGTTGATTGATGCAAATAGCGATTCCAGGCCAAAGATAGGGGGGTTGTCAGCTTAGACGAAATGTCATGACGTTGAGGTAGAAGGGGTCTTTTTGTTCATTGGTGCGAATGAGAATTTCGGGCCAAAGATAGGGAAGTTGTCGGCTTAGACGAAATGTCATGACATTAAGGCAGAAAGGGTCCTTTGTGTTCATTGGTTGATTTGATTTAGCAAGCTACTTTGGGTTCACTAGGTTTATTGGGTGTATTAAGGTTTATTTGGTTTATTAGGTTTACTAGATTTATTGGGGTTTATTGGGTTTATTGGGTTTGTTGGATTTGTTGGTTTGTTGAGTTTGTTGGTTTGTTGGTTTATTGGGTTTGTTAGTTTATTGGGTTATTGGGTTTATTGAGTTTGGATTTATTAGGTGTATTGGATTTATTGAGTTTATTAAGTTTATTAGATTTATTGGGTTTATTAGTTTGGACGGGTGTTGGAACACTACACAACTTGACTTAGACGGAAGGTCATGACATCAAGGCAGAATATTAATCGGCTTAGACAAAAAGTCGTGACACGAACAACTTGGCTCAGATGGAAGGTCTTGATGCTAAGGTAGAATATTAATCAGCTTAGGCGAGAAGTCATGACGCCGAACAGTTTGGCTCAGATGGAAGGTTATGATGCCAAGGCAGAATATTAATCGGCTTAGACATAAAGTCATGATGTCGAAAGACTTGGCTTAGATATAAGGTCATGAAGTCAAGGTAAAATATTAGTCGACTTAGACAAAATGTCATGATGCCAAACAACTTGACTTAGATGGAAAGTCATGATGCCAAAGTAGAATATTAATCGACTTAGACATAAAGTCATGACGCCAAACAACTTGGCTTAGATAAAAAGTCATAACACCAAGGTAGAATATTAATCGACTTAAATGAAATATCATGATGCCGAATGACTTGGCTTAGACGTGAGGTCATGATGCCAAGGCAAAATATTAAGTGACTTAGACATAAAGTTATGATGCCGAATAACTTAGCTTAGATAGAAAGTCATGACGTTAATACAGAATATTAATCGGCTTAGATAAAATGTCATAACATTGAACAACTTGACTTAGACGAAAAGTCATGATGCTAAAGCAGAATATTAATCGACTTAGACGAAATGTCATGACGCCAAAGGACTTGTCTTAGACATGAGGTCATGATGTCAAGGCAGAATATTAATCAGCTTAAAGATAAAGTCATGACGTCGAAGAACTTGGTCTAGACAGAAAGTCATGATGCCAAGGTAGAATATTAATCGGCTTAGATGAAAAGTCATAACGCTGAACAACTTGGCCTAGATAGAATGTCATGGTGCCAAGACAGAATATTAATCAGCTTAGACGAAATCTCATGACACTGAAGGACTTGGCTTGGACGTGAGGTCATGACGCTAAGGTGAAATATTAATTGACTTAACATAAAGTCATGACACCGAAGGACTTGGCAACGCTGATGGGCATGCTGTTTACAATTGGGTACCCACCTCACAGTGCAATCCCTGCGATTGTTGATAATCCTAAATAGTCCAAGTTTCAATGTCAGGACAACTGGGGTCACACAGTATTTTCAGCATCCATTATTGGCAGCTTGTAGGGGTATAGGCCATTTTGATCTTATGGTTTCCAGGGGAATTCACATGAGAAACCAGCTGGACGGCTGAAATGAAGCCAAAGGCACTGCATATCTGCTTGACCAGATGTCACCACATCTGAGAAAGGCGAGTACCAGTGTGCCAATTCCTAGGATAGAAGGGGTGCGGCCAGCCCATATTATTACAGAACCCCTCCAGGTATGAGTGTTATGATGTAATATGCTATATCTCCTCTTGGTAGCCCCGTACTTCCTAGATTGCCAACAACCGAGGCAAGTTTTATGGTGGGAAGAAATGAGAATGCCAGGATGCCCATCAGTTATAATAAAGTTGTAGGAGTTTATTCTAGATGGAAAAGTCAAAGGGGATATGAAAAAGACTTGATGGTTCAAAACCTTATTCCTTTCTCAAGGAATTAAAGTCTAGCGAGGCCCATAGATTTGAACTGTCAGATGTTGTTGGGCATATTACTGAATTCAGTGCTAACCAACATGGAGGTCAGTTTGTTCAGGAGAAAATTTAAGAGTTGCAGTGTAGAAGAAAAGGTAGTTTTTCTAGAAGTCCTCCCACATTCTACAACCTCAACAACTGATGTTTCTTTTTTTTTTTTGGATCATGTGATTCAAAGGTTTCTTTTTTAGCCTTGGGGTGTTGTACAGAGGGATCAACTTGCAAATCAGCCTACTAGTCATATCTTGCCTTTGAGTCTTTAGATGTATGGATGTTGTGTAATTTAGAAGGCACTTGAAGTCATGGAGCTTGTTCAGAGAAAAAAAAAATTGCTTGTTCAAGATTTTGATGGATATGTTATGTGACGTGTGCATGATCGAAATGGGAACCTTGTGGTATAGAAGTGCATCAAGGGTGTACCCACAGAAAATTGGCTTTATAATTTCTACTGTTCGTGGTCAAGTTCTCCTACCATCGGAGTACCCGATCGTAGGTTCATAACACCATCCAAGACACTACAAATCTCCCTCTTCAACACCCTCTGCCTACCCTACGCCTATGCCTGAACCAATCCAGGTCAATGCACCCAGCCCTCTCGGTGACTCTCTCTATATGCATTCCCCCACGCGCATTTAGATGAAACCTGCATGTGCATGCAAGGCGGAGCATAGCTGATATAAACATTAGGAGGAACCAAGGAAGACCAATCAGGTCTGTTAAGATCCATGGAGTTCAGATTTCAATATATGGCTAGCAGATTTGACAAAGCCAGCTGACCTTTAGACCAAGCAAAGCTCTTTATTCCAGCAGGATACTGAGATCAGTAGGCTCTAGTTCTGAAGTTGGCAAAATGGCCAGGTCCCTCAGTTCTGCTAAGTTGACGAAGTTTGCACACAGGGTTGGTGTAGCAGAATTGAGGAAGTTTCCATTGAAAACATCCAAGCACCAAAATTCAAAGAGCTTGTTTCGTACGAAAACATATTTAAATCAGTTCAATCGGGTTCATTGGATAGATATTCGAATAGCTAGTGTAAAGCTTCACGGGTTTCTGCAAGACTATTAAGGACCCTATTAGTTCATCCAATGAAAGTGTTGATAGATCCTTTGAGTCTTCTATCACTGTTGCCTTTGTGTGCCAACTGGGTGACAGCGACCTCAGCACCTTTCTGACCAAGTCAGTATCCTTGAAATTCTTCTCGAGTAACTTCAGTCCATTTGTAATCTCCATAAGACGTGCAAACATCTCGGAGATCGTTTCCTCATCCTTCATATGAAACAGCTCATAATCCCGAATAAGCATATTAGCCTTCATCTCCTTGACCTCTGAAGTACCTTCATAGATCAATTTCAGCTTATCTCACATCTTCTTCGCATTACTGCACATAGAAACACGAGCATATTCAGTCGGGTGAATAGCACAATGAATAATATTTAAAGTATTAAAATTCATAGTAGACTCCTTTATATGATCATCATTCCACTACTCCTCATCTGGGGGTAAAGTACATGGACCATTCTTAATAACAGTCCATATTTCATGACTTTGAGTACGGAGAAAAACCATCATTCTATTTTTTCAATAACTATAGTTGTTTCCATCAAAGTAAGGAGGCCTGTGTATAGAATGCCCTTCGGGCATCAACCCATTGTTAGCCATTCCTAACAGATCACTCTAAACCATGAGGTTTCAAAATAAAACAGAGCCAAGGCTCTGATGCCAATTGTTGGCCCGGTTAGGAATGCAAGAAAGAGGGGGGTGAATTGATTGTGTCCCCTTTTTATAAAACTAACAATAGAGATGATTAGATGAAATTAAAAGCACTCTAATTGTAGAACAATAAGATTTAACAAAGTAACTAGCAACCAAGCTCTCACAGCTCTCCAACGACAATTTGAATGATCCACTCAGATAAAGTGTGAAATGCGCATAGATTATATGAAGCTCTCTACTCACTGCATCATACACGCAATCGAGAACAGACAAAGTAATATAGGAATCGCATAAATAGCAAACCACAACGCGAGAATTTTTAGGTGGTTCGGACACACCCAGTGCAGTCTTACGTCGACCCCCCTCAATCTAAGAGGATTTCACTAAGACCACTGCACGATGACAGTGAAACGATCACAACGATCACACACGGGCACAACGGCCCCACACACATGTGCGTTCTTGCACGACGATGAGAAACCGCGCACATGGAGATGATGCTCCGAAATCATCTATCAAGAAAAAATATAAAGAAATACAAGCCCAGTTCAGATACAGATCTATCCTCAAATAGAAATGTGGAAGTGAAAGTTCAAGAGATCCCCCTTTAGATCTTCAACAAATCTCAGAGACAGGATGGAAGGGTCCACTGAAAAATATATCCGCAGAGAGGAAGAGTGTCGATGCCGCAAAACCGCCCAGCCTGGAGTCTTCACCCAACGATCTACGCGAGGGTGGTTCAGATGTAAGAGATTAGCTCGCTGAAGCTTCCTCTAGGTGGTCTTCTTCCTCCTCCAGCTATGCGGGTCGCCCTATCCTCCGTTCCTGCAAGGATGAAATAATATTAGTCCCTCGGATATACTCATCGAATGGAAATTGCAGCATTCATATACCCAAAGAAAAGAGATGGAAAAGGACATGAAAGCCCATGACAAACTCCCTTCAAACAACACCCAATCAAGTGGGGAAACCCTAAGGGTAAGGGGGTAAAAGGGCAAAGCAAGAGTGGTGGATCTTTTAATTAACTCCAAAATAGAAATCCTAGCTGGGGTCTTGTCCAGATGCTTTAACAAATCATATTGGGTTCCGGATATGGATTCCTATTCTTGTTCTTGCTCCTCTTGCCCCTGTGTGGGCTCTTGCTCCCATTGTGAAAACACACGGTGGAATATCTGTCCACTACGGAGCACCATAGTTTGCAAAGATCTCGCCTCTGTTGGGTTTTGGGTAGGCAGAGGATTGGTAGATGTGGAAGGGATATCAGGGTCAAAGGGTGTTGAAGATGGATCGACTGAAGAGGGGATCCTTATGAGGGGCCTTGTCGGTTGAGGATTAGTGGAAACTAGGGTGGTGGGTAGCGAAGGTCTAATGGGAGAGAGATTGGAAGGGGCTGACAGCACCTGAGTGGTTGGAGTTGGTATAGGCCGGATGAGGAGGGGCCTAGGTGGATGTGATGGATTTGCGGGGAGCATAATGGATGTTGGTGTAGGTAGGAGTAAGGGGGTCCTTACCAACAAAGGGTGAATAGTGGTGGGAGGAGGAACGAGTGCCGGTGAGGGGCGGATGAGGAGTGGCTTAGCCAGCAAGGGATTTGTGGAAGGAGAAGGGGTTTGTGGTAAGGAAGGGTTTGTGGGGGTGCAAATGAGGAGAGGCCTTTACTGCAAAGGGTTGGTGGTGGAAGGGGTTTGATTAGCCGGGCGTATAAGGGGTCATGAAGGTTGTGGAAACGGAGAAGGTTGAGGTGTTCTTAATAAACGGGGCAACTGATTTTGATTTATGGAGGCGATGGAGGCACTCTCTACATGCCACCCTTGTCCTCTTTCCACTTCATGAAAGGAGGTGACAGGGTTTAACTGTTGATTGGGTGTTGGGTGCTCCGATAGCGGATTGTGGACAATCCCCATGTCCAGCTACGGTGCTTCGACTGGCTGCTCCTGCTGAACTTACTGTTGAACCTACTGTGGTGCCTACTGACGAGGTGGCCTTCTTGCCTTGTGTGTAGCAACAAACTTTCTCATCTCATCTCAGTCAATGCCCCCGTAATCATTCAAGTCATATATGTAATATTTAAACTGAAAATAATGATCAATATTATGCCTAGGTTGTCGATGAAAGACACAGTACCGAGAGGTATCCACATTAGGAGGCCAGGCCGTCCTTTCCTTTGGCAAGGTGAGTGCGTTGGCAGCCATTAGTGCATTGAAGATATCAGGGAGGTTCTCGGGTAGTGGAGGATATTGGGCTCTCTTGGGGCCTACAGGTCTTCTCGGCTGCTGGGGGCCATAGTTTGCCGGTGGAGGGACCTGATGGTATTCCTGGGGAACTGGAGGATTCTGTGGCATAGCTTGATTCTGTAAAGGAGGAGGAGGAGGAGGTCGGAAGGGGTGAGGAGGGTTATTTTGTTGGTGCGGGGCCTGGTTAAAGAAGGAGGGTTGCTGAAAATTTTATGGTGGCCTTTGGTTAGGAGGATTGCGGGATTGCATGGGATTGCCAACCATGCCCACCTACTCATTTACGACCACACCCTCGGTAGTGGCACCATTGTTATTCACAACATTACTTTTCCTCGACACTCTCGGTTTCTGTTCAAACATAGATATGATGGGCGAGTCCTTCATATGGGTCTGAATATACCTCACCCTCTCATAAAGCTCCTCCAAGTTCCAAATCTCCATCAATGTCACTGGAGCTCATGCTATGATATCATATGAAGCTCCGTGGTTTGATGGAATGATCAGAATACAGGAGAAGGTGCGACATAACGTCGCCTCCCTTTTGATTCCGACAGCATCTCCCCATGTCTCGGGACATGCCAAAAGACATATAGGATACCCATCCATGGAAAGCCTAGACGGGGTCCATAACCCATGAGCATACTGAAGCTCGAGGGCCACAAGGGCGAGAGTAATGGGACAGTATCCACTGTTGGAGTGATTTATTCATTATTTCCCTAACGAAGTCATTGAAGAACACGCCATAGGACTCAGTGAACCTTCGTGACCCACAGGGGTAATTCAGAAAACACGGTATGAAATATTGACCTCTTGAATGAATTCTGGCAGCATTTCCCCTTGACTTTGGAGCATGCTGAGGAACACATAGGATATCCGTCCACAGAGTGCCGAGATAGAGTCCATGAGATGCAGGCATACAGAAGCCCGAGACCCAATTGTGGGACATCATTCATCATTAAGGCAGTTTATCCCTTTCCCCTTATGCAAAGTCAAAGAAGAACACACCATAGCAAGTGGTGGATCTCTCTAACCTGATAGGGTAACTGGGAGAAATATTCACACTGTACGGGTGCAGAACCCATTGATATGGCTCTGGGTATCATGCTCGACTATGCCACAGGCTATCAGAAGATCAGGTGTAGTACAGGTGAACCAACAGAAAGAGCCATACAATGACCGATTGCATCAAGGGGGGCCATACGGCGGCCAGGATACAACAAAAGAGGGCCATATGGCAGCCAGGATAAGAGGGGCTTTATCCGGCGGCTGGTAGAGTGAGGCGACGGCTAAGGCATGATCTGGCAGCCAGAGGGGTGCCAACTGGTGGCTGGGTGGGAGTGAGATGTGAGAGAGCTTCGACGGCTAAGGTACTGTGGCTACAGTGCTGCATGAGAGGTCACTGGCGGCTAGCACTGTAGCTACAGTGCCTGGCCACCGTATCAAGGGCTTTTTATGCACTGGAAGGCCAGAAAAGGGGGAATTCAGGGGTTTTTAAGTCAGGGAAATGGTCTGATTGCTCTTGGAGGTACGATATGAAAGCCAGGGATTAAAAAACAACATGCAAGTAGCTTGGATTTGGGTTGCAAAGGTTGGGGACCTCACTGAGATCGCGAGCAGGGCATGTTGAGCCTCAAAAGGGACGGAGCTTCAGTATTCCTCAAGCTAGTGAACAAGGGATGTAGGGGCCATGTGATGGCTTCATAGGTCCTTGATCTCTCTGAGGATTTGTCATTTACTGAAAACTATTTCACTGGGAAAACCTCAGAAAGAAATTACAGGAATAAATCAAAGAGGCAAGTCACATGGCACTCCAAACATTCAATGTGCCATTGAATCTCGTGGAGGGAAAAGAGGGAGAGAAATACAATAATTGATTAACCAAGTAAACAACCCAACATGTTTATTCATCCGTAGAAGACTGCAAATGTTACATTCTTTAAAGGAAATCAAATGCGACAAAGAACAGAGGGTATAGTAGTTAGAGAGGAGAATGAGGGATCAGGGGAAGGGAGACTACAATCGGCTACATAGAGACTGAACCCACCTTCCTCGAGCCTCTCTCTCTCTTCTTCTGGCCTTAAGCCCTAATTTAAAGATTTAACATATGAAAATTAATATATTGAGAAGAACCTTACCTACAACAAAAAAAACTATCAAACTAACAAAAAGATAAAACAAAAACTCACAAGATCTTTGAGGAATCTACGGTAAGAAAGGGCAGTGGCTGTGGCTACATGCTGTAAACAGCAAGAAACGGCGACGACAACGACGGCGAAGACAGCAAACCCCTCCACCTGGAAGCTCCTCCACCTACACTCCTGCCCCGCAAGACTGAAACCCCTCACATCTAAGAATATGAGGGGAGGACAGAACTGAACTCCCCTTAAGAGGGGAGTTTGCGTCCAGTTTCGGGCCGAAATGGGCGAGTTTCAAGCGTAACCAGTATCGATTTCACCCGAAACGAATAAAAAAAATTTAAAAAAAAAGTTTCGAACCTCCTACAGTGAGCAGGTCCGAAATCGTATCAGTTCGGTCCGAAACCGCCAACCCTATCCCACACCCCGCTAACCCCGGTGCCTTCACTCTCCCCCTCTCCCGCCCTTGCTGCGGTGCCAAGGAAGACGAGGCCGAGCGGCACCCCTATCACCCATTCCCTCACCGCCTGCACCTCTCACCCACGCCCAACCCTACTGACGTCGGCGCCCTCCCTCTCCCCCTCTCTCGCTCTTGGTGCCGACACCAAGGAAGATGAGGCCCAACAGCTCGACCGTCACCCCCTCCCCCACCCCATGCGTCTCTCGCCCATGCCCAACTGCGCTGACCCCGCTACCCTCCCTCTCCCCCTCTTTCGCTCCCCTCTCCCACTCTTGCTACCAGTGCCAAGGAAGACAAGGCCCAATGGCTTTGGCGATGTGTCCGCCCTGATCACTAAGTCGATTTTAGCGCCCCCTCCTCTCTCTCGCATTCTCTCTCTCCTCTCATTTTTTCGTCATCGATTTCCAAGTAAATCACAGCAATCGACAGGGCATCAATCTCTTTTGATCAATCGACAAATCCTTCTTTTTCACGTCCTGTAATACGAAGAAGGAACTAATTGAATTTGTGACGGGGGAATCATACTAGCCCAATAAGGGGATCATCTACGACAACCAGATAATCCAGCGAATAGAGTTGCTCATGCTAAGGTCCCTGGACTGGCGGATGTGCTCTATCACCCTTCTCACGCAGGCGCAAGGGACCTACTGCGTGGATCGTGTTGTTTTGGCTTGTGCATCGACCAGCGGTCCCCGCCTCCCCATCTTCCTCTCCCTCTCCATTGTCAACACCGATCCCTCCCTCTCTCTCTCCCTCCCTCCCTCGCTCTCCCTCTCTCTCTCTCTCACACACACTCCCCCACCCAGATGACTCACGAGATCGAACGGCTTCTCCAGGCTCGACCTTGAAGGCAACGCCGGGATCTCCAGCTCGACGGTGATGCGTTGGGTCCTCCCCAGGAAGAAATCGGAGACGATGACGTCAAGTTGCGAACATCGAAGAGGGGGATCTCTCTCTCTCTCTCTCTCTCTCTCTCTCTCTCTCTCTCTAAATCGGAGACGATGACATCAAGTTGCGAACATCGAAGAGGGGGATCTCTCTCTCTCTCTCTCTCTCTCTCTGTCTCTCTCTGTCTCTCTCTCTCTCTCTCTCTCTCTCTCTCTCTGTGTGTGTGTGTGTGTGTGTGTGTGTGTGTGTGTTGCTTCAATTTCTGAGCTACCCATACCAATGCTGCACAGGTCTTCTCCATAGTGGTATACTTAGCCTCCGCGGGATTGAACAACCTAGAAAGATAATAGGCTGCCCTATCCTTGCCTTCGTCGTCCACTTGTGCCAGGACAGCTCCTAGGGAGTCCTCAATAACAAAAATGTATAAAATTAGAGGTTTCCCGGGGACAGGGGGTTGCAAAACTGGGGGATTAGACAAGTAAACCTTAAGATCCTCATAGGCCTTTTGACATTGTTCATTCCATTCAAACTTAGCCCCCACCTTCAACAAGCCGTAGAATGGGCGGCACCTTTGCGAATGCTGAGATATAAATCTCCGAATGAATTGTAAACGCCCAATCAAACCTCGAAGCTCGGTGATGTTCTTTGGCGGTGGCATGTCCATGACGGCCTTTACTTTATTTGGATCAATTTGAATCCCCCATTTACTAACTATGAACCCTAGTAACTTCCCTGATGACACTCCAAAAACACATTTCTTCGGATTCATTTTCAATTTGTACTCCCTATCCCTTTGTAACACCTTGGCCACGATCACAAGGTGTTCTTCCTTTGTTCTCGATTTCACCAGGATATCATCCACATATGCTTCCATATACACATGCATCATGTTGTGGAAGATTGCCATCATCCCCAGTTGGTATGTGGCACTCGCATTCTTCAATCCAAACGGCATGACTACATAGCAGTAGGTGCCCTAGGGCATGGTGAACGAGATTTTCTCTTGATCTTCGGGAGCAAGACGAATCTAGTTATACCTGGAATAACCATCCATAAACGAGAGGGCTTCGTACCCAGCCGTGTTGTCCACCAACACATCATGTGAGGAAGCGAAAAATCATCTTTCGGACATGCCTTGTTCAAGTCCCTGAAATCAATGCAAATTTAGACTTTTTCATCCTTTTTCATCACATGGACTATGCTTGCCACCCATTAAGGATATAAAAAAACCCTAATGAACCTGACCTTGTGTAATTTATCTACTTCTTCCTTAATTCTCAAGGCCATGTGGGGGTGGAATGTTCTTGATTTTTGCTTAACGGGGGTTACCCCTGGTTTGAGTACAAGTCTATGTTCCACCAGAGTGGGGTTAAGACCCGACATGTCCTCATAGGACCAGGCAAAAGAATTACTGTACTCTCTCAAAACCTTGACCAACTCCTCTTCAACCTGAGGAGGGAGATTAGCTGAAATGATTATAGGCCTAGTATCCTCTTCTGTACGAAGATTAATTTCTTTCGTGGGTTCATCCACTACTGATGACGGTCCATCGAATCTCTTCAATCCTTGGGCGTACAAATCAGTAGTGTCATCCACGTCGCTATCATCATCATCAATCGAGTCCTTCTCATCTATGATTTCAGAAATGCCCAATTCGTCGTTACTCCACACCCCATCTAACACCTCATCATCTTCTAGGACAATGGCAGTTGCTACAAACTCAGGGCATCTTAAGAGGGAGTGGCAACGTTGAGCAAGGTCCTGAAGGAACCTATCGGGAACAGATTTAGAATGGCGCATCATCGGGTGCGTCGCAAGCATGGAAGGGCTAGAAACACTAGAGCTAGACTCTACCCCGACTAACTCTACTAGCCTAGGGGACTTTGGACACTCTACATCTAGCCTAGCAGTGACCACACGTTAAAGAACTGAAGAGTGAATGGATCAAAGTGTTCTCAACTCGGGAGCTACAGAAGCAGTCTGAAACTCTTCTAAAAGGATCCAAAAACCCAATAAAGATCTAGCATGACCCAATAAAGATCCGCCAAGGATCCAGGGTGTTACATTTCTACTAGAACCATTGCCTCTGCTCTGTACGCGAGGTGGAAGGGCGTTTCGCCCATGGCAGCTCTGGTGGTAGTCCGGTGTGCCCATAGGATACACAGGATGGAATCGGCCCATTTGTCTCCTGCTTGTTCCAGTCGAGTCTTGATGCCGTGGAGGAGCATCCTATTAGCATTTTTCACCAACAAGCTGGCCTAAGGATGTCCCACCAAAGTGTAGTGATTCCAGATCCCCAATTCTGAGCACTTTTTCTGGAAGGTAGTGCTTGCACATTGTCTGCCATTGTCAGTTGTGAGAACTCGTGGGATCCTGAACTGATAGATGATACTCCGTAGTACAAATTTCCAAGTTACCTCACTCGTGATTTTTTCCAACGGTTCTACCTTGACCCATTTGGTGAAGTAGTCAATAGCGACCATGAGGAACTTCTTCCTCCCTTGAGCTTTAGGGAAAGGACCCACCATGTCTATCCCCCACACAGCAAATGGGCGAGGCTCCCTCAGAGCGTGTAGCTGCGCAGCTGGTTAGTGGTGTAGGTTTGAGAACTTTTGGCACAGAGGGCACCTTCGGGCATACTCGAAGCAATCATGCCATAGCATAGGCCACCAGTATTCTTGCCGGATCAATGTTTGCACGAGTGCTCACCCACCCACATGGCTTCCGCAGAGTCCTTCATGGACTTCTTGGATGGCCTGCTTGGCCTCTATGGGGAACAAGCACTTTAGAAGTGGGGCAGAGAGGGATCGATGGTACAGACAACCTCGACCATTGTAAAGTGTGCCGCTCATGCTCATGTGCGGCGAGCCTCAGCGCGGTCACTTGAGAGCTGTTATCGCAGTATGAAATACAGGAGGGGATCCATCTAGGAGGGCTCATAGTCAATGGTATTTACCTAGGGGACTATCCCTTCTATGCTCAGTGTCGATAACTCCTTGATCAAGATGGATCTGGAGTTAGAGACCATGGTCGGAGATGCCAAATGAGAGAGAGCGTCTACTCAGACGTTCTCCTCCTTGGGAATGTGGACCATCTCAAAGTGAGAGAATCTTGTGTCGTGGCCTTGGCCTTTTCCAGATACTTGATAATGGAGACTTCATGTACTTCAAATTCCCCTTTAACTTGACTGGCGACGAGCATGGAGTCACTGTACACTCACACATTGGTCACCCCCAGGTGTTTTGCCATTCGTAGTCCTAAGAGAAATGCTTCATACTCAGCCACGTTGTTCATGGTTGGGAAGTTGAAATAGAGGGAGTATTGTAGCTCAATCCCCTCTGGTGACAGTAGGACCAATCCCACTCCACTACCAGCTACGCAGAACGATCTGTCGATGTATAGCTCCCACGTTGGTCCCATGAATGCTCGTGTGAGTCTTCCACGGGAATCGTGCATTCAGCCACGAAGTCAGCGAGGGCTTGAGCCTTGATCATGGTCCTTGGACGGAACTTGATATCAAACTCACCCAGCTCGATCGCCCACTTGAACAATCTCCCTAATGCATCAAGATTCTAGAGGATCTGGTGCAGAGGTTGATCGGTGAGGACTGTGATTGGGTGGGCTAGGAAGTATGGTCGTAGCTTGTGAGCGGCCATGATTAGGGCTAAGGCAAACTTCTCAACCCATGAGTACCAAAATTTCAGCCCCTGTAGTGCCCGACTTGCATAGTAGACGGGCTTCTTGATACTAGCTTCCTCCCGGGTGAGCACTGCACTCATCGTGCTCGGTGTCACTGATAGATAGAGAAGCATTTGCTCTCCCTTTTGCGGCTTGGAAAGTACAGGGGGAGTCGCCAGATAGCATTTTAATTCCTCGAATGCTTGCTCGCATTCCTCATCCCATTCGATCTGCCCTCTCTTCTCCGGCACTTTATTGGCTTGTTTGATGAGCAGGAAGAAGGGATGACATCTTTCGACTGCTCGGGACAGGAATCGGGTCAAGGTGACGACGCGACCAGTGAGCCACTGTACATCCCTTACCTGTGCAGGTCTCTTCATCTCCAGTACCACTCAGATTTGATCGGGGTTAGCCTCTACTCCTCTGTGGGTAATAAGGAAACCGAGGAACTTGCCCGACTTCACGCCGAATGCGCACTTGTTGGGGTTGAGCTTCATGTTGTACTTCCTAAGTGTCATAAAAGTTTTTGCCAAGTCCTCCAGGTGTTTGGACGCTCGGAGGCTCTTGATGAGCATGTCGTCGATGTAGACCTCCATATTACGTCCAATTTGTGCGCTGAACATATGGTTGACGAGATGTTGGTATGTCGCTCCTGTATTCTTCAGCCCAAACAGCATCCGCATGTAGCAGTACAAGCCGTGGTCGGTGACAAAAGCTATTTTATCCTAGTCGCATTCGTGCATGCTGATCTGGTGATACACAGAATAGGCATCTAAAAAGCTTAGTATCTTATGCCCGGTCGTAGCATCGACTAGTTGGTCAATCCGTGGCATGGGGAAGCAGTCTTTTGGCGTAACTTTATTAAGATCGATGTAGTCTATGCACATTCGCCACTTCCCGTTACTCTTAGGGACAAAGACTATGTTTGCTACCCAGTCTAGGTACCGGGTTGGACGGAGTAGCCGGAGCGCAATTTCTCACTCACTTGTTCCCTGATGATGGCCTGCCGCTCGGGGTTGCAGCATCTTTGGTGCTGCTGAGCTGGGCAGCAGTTCGGGTCCAACCTAAGTTGGTGCGTAATGATCTCTGGTGGGATTTCGGGGAGCTCATCTTCAGACCAAGCGAACACGTCCTGGTTGGCTATGAGGAAGCTTACATAGGTTTCCTTATCTTGCTCGGACATGGTGGCCCCGATCCTCAGTGTTTTGCTCAAGTCTTCTCCCACCTGGATGAGGTATAGGTCCTCCACCGAGGTGCTCGTGCTCGGACCTAGATCTTTCATCCTAGCCTTCTTTTCGGGCGGCGTTTCCTAGTGTTGCTGATCACGCGTTGAAATGAGATAACACCTCCTGGACTCCCTTTGATCTCCTCTGACTACCCCCACTCTGCGAGGCGTAGGGAACTTGAGCTTCTGGTGATATGAGGAGGGGATGCCTCGAAGAGTGCCGAGGATTCCCCACCCTATGATGGCGTTATACCTAGTCATGGCACAGACGATCGTAAAATCTGCCAGGAAGGTTACGTCCCTTGGTGCAGTTCCAAATGTGATCGACAGTGAAACGTGTCCTTCGAGGCAGACCATTGTGCCGGAGAAGCCATACAGTGGTGTGTGCAACGGCGTGATTTGGGACAAGTCCACACTCATAAGCACCAGACAGTCGTACGAGATAACATCAAGGCCGCTTCCATTATCGACCAAGATACGGCATACAGTACATTGATTGATGGTGGCGGAGACCACCAGCACATCAGAATAGGGAGTGGATACACCATTTAAATCGTCATTAGAGAAGATGATAGGGTCTTTCAGGTGTTCCCGAGTGGCAGCCCCCAGTTGGGTGTTGTTACCTCACTCCACCCTGTTGATGGCCAACGCGTACCGCCATCATCTGGTCGCACTGTCTCCCCTCGCAGCCGGCCCCCCAGAGATCACCATGATCTTCTTTCCATTGGGTCAGTTTTCGATGGGCAATGGGGTCCATTGTCGCTTCTCTGCAGCCTTGGCGATGAACTTTTCGAGGAGCCCTTGCCGCACGATGTCCTCGATGGCGTCTTTCAAGTTGATGCATTCTGTCATGTCATGGCCGTGGTTTTAGAACTATTTAAAAATCCACTCTTAAAATAAACAAGAAAATAATAATATGGGGGAAGAGGAAAAAGAGCATATGTGGATGCCAATGGAGGGTGATTGTCAGAGACCACGAGCCTCAATGAATGTAAACAATAAACAAAGGAGGGATTGCAGGAAATACCTTTGAAGCGTGGGGAGATGTGAGTATCACCTTCTCTTCCTATCGGCTGGCCGATGAAGAGAGTCTCTTTAGATTACTCATTTTTTTAGATCTTTCAACATTGCTATCTACAGCATCTAAGGACGGGCTCAAGCTATTGGCTAGGGGTCGTCATTCCGCCCCTCTCATTAAGGACTTTCCTTGAGCAGGGCGTACATTTGAGGGTGGCTTGTCACAACCAACCACCTCCAAAGAATGGTGCCGCTACTAAGGCCATACTCGAGATAGAACCCAGCCTAAGAGGGAGAATGAAAGAAAATTAGAGATAAGCTTCATGCAGGATGAGAGATGTCAGGATTTGAATTGATTCCAGGACACTACCCCTCAAAGAGATAGTCTGTTGCACCGGAGCTTTGTGTCTTTAATTTTTTTTGGACCCATAGGCACACATGCGACTAGACTCATGACATCCCACAAGGCTTTGTCACTCTTGTCATGCCTTTAATTTCATCATTTTGCTATTGATTTTCATATTGATTCTCATCTGATAGCCCTTATTGGCTAGATATTGTATGAACGCTCACTTTTGACGGTGAAAACTGCCCCTATTTGAGACCTCTCCCATATTGGGGAGCGTCTAGGCTAGTCATCTAATCCATCAATCTCTTGTCCCTGCACTCGATCGAGCAAATAAGAGAAAAGGCCTCTATGCATACCCAGAGTATGGCCAAAGCAGCAACAATGTTGCCTTAAAGGAGATCGACTATGGCTCGCCGTGAAGTGTGTGAAAAACCTATGCTGAAGGGATCACCCTCAACAATCGGGGAAAGAAACTCAGACTCCCTGTGTGGAGCTATCACCAGCCTAAGGATGCTGCAGAAGCAAACTCATTTTAACCTAATTAAATTGAAACTAAACTAAGACCTAAAGCCACTCAACCATGTTAAGAAACTAGCATTATGACCATGTGCGTGAATAATAGAAATGATAACACATTCTTGCGCAAAATAAAAGATACCTTGCGAATCCATAGCATAAAAATAGCATCCTGAAGTGATCTTAACCACCTAGCTTGGAGCAGCATAAGCTTTGTATTCCTTGCTTGACAGGAGCGAGAAGGAAAGGATACCAAAGGACTAAGGATTCCTCTATACGGAGGAGTGGCAGACACCAAACTAGACGAAGGAGGATAAAAAGAAAGAGAGACGAGGGCTAGAACTCCCTCGTTAAGGCACAGAGACCCTGAAAACAAGGAACCAGATATAGAATGACTCAGAATCAGCTGAGATCAAGGCAGACTAAAGCCTCGACAACAGCAAGAAAAAGGGCAAGAACCCCGAAAGGGTGAAGAGGAGAGAATGAAAGACAATGAGGAGATTGTTGCAAAGATGAAGGGGGAGAAAAATGATCATTCGACATGGTCCACACTTCACGGCAAGCCATAGATGATCTCCTCTTGAGGCACACTATTGCTGCTCTGGCCATACTCTAGGGTTTTTGTAGCGAGGCTTGCTCATTAAGAAGGGGTAAGAGATTGATGGATGAGATGACCAACCTAGGTGCTTCCCAATACGAGAGAGGTCTCAAATAGGGGCAGTCTTGACCCTCAAAAGTGAGCTTTATTGTAAAATCTAGCCAATAATGATTATTATGAAATGAGAATCAATATGAAAATCAATAGCAAAAATTATGACAAATCAAAGGCATGGCAAGAGTGGGGAAGCCCCGTAGAGAAAACCCTGGTTGTATGCGTATCAAGCAGTTCACATAGAGATTCAGAATAGTAAATTGATGCCGCTGCTGAATATGTGCTTCAGCACTGTACCATATCATATCAAAATCATTCTGAGCCATATGAAATCCCACATCAGTAACAATAACAGAACATGAATTTTGTGGACCTGTAGTGACTGATGATGAATCTAACTCCAATAAGATCTCTGAATGGATATCACATGATGGGTGCCACTCTACTAGATGACAAGCAGAATAAAATCCAGGAATCATGACTAAAGATGGCTTACATGAAGAAGACTCCTCAAACACAACATCAGAAATCAAATCCAGTCCAGACTGAATAAATAGCTCGTGATCCCATGAGTCAAGAATCAGCTCCTGAAATAGATCCATACTAGAATGAAAACTAGCATCTTCAGAAATAGACTCAGAAATCATATGTAATCCAGACTGCAAGAAGAGGTCGTGATCCAAAGAATCAATAATCTGTGAAGTAGCATCCTGACTATCTGTAATCTCTGCTGGAGATAAAATAACCATTGGGGCCTGATCAATCACAGGGAGTTGTTCCTCATTTAATTCTGTTTTTGACTGGCATTCAGAAGCTTGATGCACATGATTTCTTTGCGGATGAGATAGCAATAGATTATGAAAAATAAACTCACCCGGCAAGATATCATGTCTCAAAGTGCATGTTTTCCTTTCTTGATCAATGACAGCACTTCTTTCTTCTAACCACTTTCTTCCTAAAATAATGAATGTGTCAGCCATTGACCCAATGTCACACCAAGCTCCATCATCATATGTGACTGTTTTGAATTCCTTATAGAACTCCACAAATGCACGGTCACCCTCGATAACAATTTCTCCAGTCTTTGCAAGTGACTTAACAATGTCAGATAAAATCCAATTTATATCTTCCGACTCATGTAAATCGATTTCTCCACATTCTCTGTTAGGTACATATGCAGCAAATATAATTGGGAGAGGAAGCATACCGAATGTATAACCGTAGGACCTCAACTTATGAGAATAAGTTGATTCCCTTAGGCCCGCTTTGACAACGGAGTTGTCGGACGCTGGTCGGACGGCTGCGCTAATTGAAGAGAGAGAAACGTCACCTCCCCCTCACAGAAAGTGGCTAACCGACCCCGGGTACCGTAATCGACCTTTCGGCTCGTTTCTCAAACGGGCCCTTAAGCTCTGATACCAATTTGATGCATGCAGGACGGAACTCAGTGGTCCGCCCACAAAACGAACTCTGCAGCATAGATGATGATGGCAGCACCGCTGGTCACACGGATTGCGGGGCAGAGGGGCACTCCATTTGATGTCGACTGGGACTCGGCCCATGAATTTCTTCTTTTTGCCAACTTTTTCATCTTGTTTCCTACGACATATTCTTTGTTTCCTGACTTCTCTTCTTTCTTTTCTTGTATTTTTTTTCTCTACTTTTTTTCTGCCCTTTATTCGCTAGGTATATTTTCTTTTTCTATTCTTTCAGCCTTTAAAAAAAATCTCGGTTTTCTTCCCTGCTACTGTTTTTTCCATAGGCAAGCCACAAATGCAGAGACGGGAAGGGAGAGAAAGGGAACTGATGGGGACATCAACAGCTATACGGGTAGACGTGGTTGTGTGTTATGGCTTGTATGGGATTGTACTTGTGTATTTGTACAAGATTTCATATTGATGATGAGGTGATGCAAGGGTTATTAAGTGTCATAGCAAGAATGTCAAAAAATGAGAATATGAGGTTTGAAGCTGAAAATCAAACTGATGAGTTAGTTGAAGATGGGTGTATTTGGGCTATCAGAGCTTCAATCTACTGTTATGAAGTATAGCCCAGGTATATAAAATAGAAAATATTATGTGATAACCTTTAGTGCCTTATTAGCTAATAATGCATGCTAACTTTATTTTTTTCTTCTTTTGTAATAGTTGATTGGTGGGCAGCTGCAAAAAGAAGTATGGGTGTAAATGCTTTAGCAGATATTGCTATCTGTGTTCTAAGTCAGACTACAGCTGCAAGTGAATGTGAAAGAAATTGGAGTGCCTTCAGTCTTGTGCATACAAAATTGAGAAACAGGTTGAAGGCTCAGAAATTAGAGAATTGGTGTTCTGTCACTACAACATGAAACTTAGAATGAAAAATCATCAAAGACACCAAAGGTTGTTGAAAAGGAAGCTAAGTGAGTCTGAGGCAGAAGAAGAAAGCCCAGCAACAAGTGAAGGGCAAATTAATTTAGATCAACTATTTGAAGAAGAGCATCCATTGAGTGCATAGGTTGAGGCAAGAAGTCCTTTAGATGAACCCTTGTTTAACCCCTCAGATCGTGATTAGGAGGGAGAGTTGGATGATGTCCAACTTGAAAAAGAATTTCAAGAGGAGGGGGATCCACCTACTTCTCTACCTGACCCTGAGATCCAGCCTTGCATCCCACATCGGCATTATGTGTCTACCCCGCAGAAGAGAGCATGATGAGCCTGATATTCAGCCACCAAGGATTTCTGAATCTACTGTTGCATTCAGATCTATAGATAAGGGAAAACAGAGCCAGGCATACAAAAAAAATCAAGCACAAGACAACAAGATGAGGACCATCCCAAATCACCTCGCCCTCGTGTTCAAAAAGATGATGATGATGATAGATGCACAGGACCTGTACAATTTGGAGGAGGTGGTCCAGCTTTTCGGGAAATACAGGCTGCTAAACAACAAGAAAAAGAACAAAGTTATGGTGCTTATGGAGGTGCATCTCATTGGGAAACTTGGGCCCAACAAGACAATACGTCACAATATCATGATTGGCAGCCTTGGGGTAGCAACAACATGATCATGGAGATAAGGTCTCAATTTGGGGATTTTTTGATAACTTTTATTATTCTCAAGTGGCATGAGAAGATGAGACAACACCTTAATGAGGGTCCTTATTTTTTTTAGGTAGCTCACACTCTCCTTGGGAGGCATGGTCAAAAAATTATCGTACACAATTGCAAGACCCTTAGGCACAACTTGGACAAGAGCAACCTAATGTGGGGGGCTCTTATTCATCTCATTGGGAGTCTTAGGGTGAGCACACTGGATGCCAAGTTGGAGAATCCAGTATTGCCAACACAAGGAGCACTGATGATGCACAATTGTTGGGACAACGGAAGGAAATGACGAAAACATTGTTCAGTTATGGATATGCACCAAGGGACCAACATGAAGATGGATCTTCAAATTATCCACCATTTCATATGGCCCTTATTGAGTATGTATTTTTATGTTTCAAGCTTTCAAATATCCAATGTATTATGGTGAAGAAATGATATTTTTTATGGTTTTTGGAGTATAGAAGGATGTCATCAATGAAGACAATTACAAACTAGTGTAGATAATGCTGGAAAATATTATTCATAACTTACATAAATACTATTGGGGTATTAGTTAACCCGAATGGCATTACCACAAATTCGGCCATAACGGCTTCGAAAGGCAGTCTTGTATATGTCTTCATCTTTGACTCTAAGCTAATGATAACTTGACCAGAGCTCTATCTTAGAAAAGTATCCTGCTCCCAAAATCTGATCAAAGAGCTCATCAATACGTGGCAACGGATATTTGTTCTTAATTGTAAGTTGATTCAGTCACCGGTAGTCGATGCATAGCCTGAGAGATCCATCCTTCTTCTTGACAAATAGAACTGGCGCATCCCAAGAGGATGTGCTAGCTCGTATGAAACCCTTGTCTGATAACTCCTAAAGTTGTCTCTTCAATTCCTTAAGTTCTGTGGGGGACATCTTGTAGGGAGCTATTAAAACAGGTGCTGCTCCGGGAATGAGTTCAATGGAAAAGTTTACTTCCCTTTCGGGTGGTAAACTGGGTAAATCAGATGGGAACACATCGAGAAACTTATTCACAATTGGAATATCTTCTAAGATGATTTCCTTAGAGTCGGTAAGGATTACTGAGGCAAGAAAAGCTTCACATCCTTCCGAAATGAGTTTGCAAGTATGAAGAGATGAAATAATGGTAAGATGTTTCCTATACTTGACACCAAGGAAAGAAAATCGCGAGAGACCTGATTTTCGAAAAGAGATTCTCCTATTGCGATAATTTATATAGGCGTCATGGTCTACAAGTTAATCTACACCTACGATAGCATCATAGCCTTCCATGTCGAGGTATACAAGGTTTACGGGAAGATTATATCCCTATACAATTACCTCACTATTGGGGCAGTAGGTTGTAAGTTTAGTTCCGAGGCCTAAGGGTGCAGTGATAGCTAGGTCTGATGGTAGAGGAATTGATGAAATTGACAAAGTTTTTACAAAAGTAGTAGATGTAAAGGAATGAGAAGCACCAGTATCAAATAACATGAATGCAGGATGGGAGTAGATTTGAACGGTACCTTCCATTAGCCCATCATCTATGGGTGCTTCATCATCATCCAGAACAGTGTTAAGACAAGCCTGTCGCTTGCGTCCGTCACTAGCAGATTGATCCTTCATGAGGGGGAAATCTGGCATGCGGTGCTCCCGACATCTACATCTTAAGCAAGCACCGAGATGCTTCCAGCATTCCTCGGTCGCATGGCTAAATTTCTCGTAAAATGTGCAAGACGTCATGACTTGCCTATCTTCCTCCTTTGCCTCTTTGTTCTTGTGGTAGCCACTACCACTCCCGTTCTAGGATCTCTTCTTACTATCACAGGATTTGTAAGGTTCCGTGATGCTGAACTTTTCTTTTTTCCCACGACGATCCACCTGTTGGCTAGACTCCTCTCCTTTGCCTTTGAGTTCCTTGACCTTCTCCAAGGTCATTTCACATAGATGGGCTCGCTGGACCATCTCTGCATAGGTCCGAATGTTTTGCGAGCCAAGTTATTGAATGAAGATGGGCCGTAGCCCATCCATGAAGCGATTAGCTTTGAGAAGATCCGTGCTCACTAAATGTTGAGCATAGGGTGCTAGGCGAGAGAATTGTAATTCATACTCTTTTATTTTTATAGGAAATAAGATATATATCCACAACCATCATGTAAGAGTCTATTTTTATTAGTGTCTTTTAGTCTTCCCACGAGAGGTATGATGAGTGAAGAGTAGGTGTTAGGTGTCAGTTCAAGTTTTAATGAGTTCTTTATTGGTCTTCTCATGGAGTCTATAAAAGAGTATGTAACCCTTGTTGAAAAGAAGAAGAAGCATCAAGATTTTGAATGTCTAGCTTTGCTATGTGTTCTACTTATTTTTGGAACCACGGGTGACATGCCCATGGCCGTTCTTCCCGCTCCACAACCCACCACCGCCGCCCTTCCCCATCTCTACCACCACCGTTGTCGTCTCTGACCTCCAGCATCACCTCCTCCACCAAGGGGGAACCGAAGAATGCGCTCACGTCGTCCCTGAGATGGGAACGGGTGCAAGGCCCCGGTCAAGCACCTCTCTTCCTCCTCTGCAGCATGAAGTCCCGCGATCAATGACACCCAAGAGGGGGATGAATTGGGTGTTTACAGATTTTAGTAAGACTTTTGGCCTTTTTTTTGAAGAATGTGATGGAATGCCAGTTAAGACGTTCAAATCTATTAGTTCACAAGTTGGATTTATCAAAATCTATTTATGATGATATGGATTATGCAAAGTAGACGTTGATAAATCGAGAACAATAATTTACACTAACACACACGGAGAATGGGGGTAGAAGAATTGAGTCACACCACACAGTCCAAACCACAATGCACGGCAATTTTAAGGTGGCTCAGATGCAACGACGACAATCCTACATTCATCCCCCACCAAACCCGGTGAGGCTTCACTCAGGGATAAATCCCCAAACAGAGATGACGCTCCAACCACACACGTAGGACAACGCTTGCCCACACACACGGGGACGTGCCCCCATACACACATACACACGGAGACGAGGTCTCCAACACTATCCGACAGCTGGATCACCAACACACACACACCTGTTGCGACAGTTGTAGCACTCTACACACACAAATACTTAAGATCTGAATAAAACCACACATACACGCAAATCTAAGAAGACCCACGCACACACGAATGGAACATGACGACCACACACAACTACAGATCCAGAACGATCCTCACAGACATGAATGTTGGCAGTTTATGGGACACACAAATCTGAAACACAAAGCTCAAGACATTAAGACAAATAAACCATAGTTTAGAAAGCTCCTGATTTAGGCTCCCCCTGAGTATGTGCTGCATATCTTGAACATAGCTCCACGAGGTATTGTTCATGACTACAGTACTCTTCCTTCTTCACTTGAGCACTTCCTTGTTCTCCTTGATGCTTGCTTGCTTCTTTCCTTCACTTGAAATTACTGGTTTCAGATGGAGCTAGAGTACCTTCAGATGATGCTTGAATGGCTCCTTCTTCCTTACAGCAGCCTTCTTCTTCTTCCCTTGATAGTCTCCTTGGTTGATAGGCTCTCCTTTGATCTCTTCTGATTAGATGCTTGCTTCTTCAATTCATGGAAGATGATTGCTTCAGATAGACCTTTGATCTTGAGCTGTGGATGAAGAGTTGATCTTCGGATCACTGTTCACATCTACAGTAGCACCCTTCTTCTTTCACCTTGAACAGCCTCCTTTGTATCTCTTGTTGGTTCCCCTTAGAGAGATTAGTTAAAATTATTTAATTTTAAAAAATTAAATACTTGACTCTAAATGAAAAGTAAGTGTGATACGTGCGTATTTATTATTATTAAAGCTCATAGAAAATGTAAATAATCATGAATTAAAATGAGAAAAATACACACTTATCAGTTATTGCTAGGTCTGAAAGTAAAGGAACCGATGAAATAAGTACGGTTTTAGCAAAAGCAGTAGAGATGGAAGAATGTGATGTTCCGGTATCAAACAAAACAAAAGCCAGATACAAATAAATTAAGATAGTACCTTCGATCATGTCACCCTCTTTAGTGGGTTCATCATCCATGACGACATTTAAAAGACCTTGCCAATGGCATCCTCCATCATTCTTTGAGGGTTGGTCCTTCATGAGTAGGCAATTGGGCATCCTGTGCTCTCGGTTGCCACAGCGTAGACAAGCACTGAGGCACTTCCAGCACCCTTCGGCGGGGTGACCGAACTTCTCACAGAACTTGCAAGCCTCCATGACTTACTTTTCTTATTCTTTGACTTTTTTATTTTTGCCATTTTCATTGCCATTTTGGGAGCTCTTCTTGTTGTCACGGGATTTATAAGTCCCAATGATGCTAAATTTCTCTCCCTTCTTTTCTCTCTCATCATATTGTCAGCTCAATTCTTCTCCTTTCCCCTTCAATTTTTTGACCTTCTCAAGGGTTCTTTCACATAGATGTGCCCTATGCACCATCGTCGAATAAGTTTGGATATTTTGTAGGCCAAGTTACTTGACGAATACTGGCCTCAATCCATCCATGAATCTATTGGCCTTGAGTAGCTCTGTACTGACAAGGCGTGGAGTATATGGTGCTAGTCTCTAGAATTGTAGCTCACACTCAGCTACTGTCATCATTCCTTGCCTTAGGGAGGCAAATTCCACCACTTTCCTCTCTTGGACATGTTTCGAGAAATATTTCCCACCGAAGAGCTCGAGGAACTCCTCCCAGCTGATTTGTGCATTTGGCAGATATGTTGATGTGGCCTTCCGCCATGTACAAGCATCTTTGTTCAGTTGAAAGGTCGCTAGCAGGACCTTCTCTTAGTTTGTGCATTGCATGACATAAAAGATACGGTCCATCTCGTCGATCCAATTCTCCACCTCATCAAGATTTGATGATCTCGAGAAGCAAGGAGGGTTCATGCTTCAAAAATTTTTGTGGAGATCTCCTACGCCAGCTCACGTGCCTACCTGTGCCACGGTTTGGAGGGCCTTGGTGAGCCCCGCAATGATTTGTTGCATGGCTTTCTAGTTACCTCAGTTTTCAGCCATTGGAAAGTAAGGTGCCTGAGAAAATAAACAACCTATCATTTTCCTTAGAATTCATGACGTTTCATCATTCTTATGTCTAGAGGTTAATTCAAAATAGAGAACTATCTTATCCTGAGCTCTACCCAATCTTACATGTGTTTGGCCAAGAGACCGCGCCCTTCAATCCGTCCATTCTTCTCTCTGTGTGTGATTGACCAATTTCTCGTCAGTTCCCGCGAAGCCAGCGGTCAAAACGAGCATCTGCCTTGCTGATCAATTGCTCGTAGAACCGGTCCTTTCCAACGCCGCTCTTATCCCCACCGCAAATAATGACGGCCTGCCGTTTGGGATCAAAAGCAAAGGCGATGCGCCAGGAGCCATCTGCGACTCTCGGTAACACAAGCCGAGAACACCACCTCCCGGGACCCCACGACACCCTACACATGGCCCCCACACGATGCCCGGCATCAGTCAGACCACGAGTCAGCATGTGGATCGAGGTCCACTCACCCGGAACTCAAATCGGCAAGGAAAGAACCACCGGTAAATCACACCCCGTAAACGGTCCATCATGGGCCGTTGCTGGGCAAACGGACGGTCGATAGGCCGCTTCAGGGAATGAAACGGTCCACTCTAAACCGTCCTAAGATATGGGATGGTCACCAACGAGCCGTTCCACCACAGACATACACGCTCAAACTTGGACCGTGGAGAACATACACGGTCCCTCTTGGGACCGCTCAGACAGTGAATGGCCTCCCACGGACCGTCCAACTTCTGGACTGAGTGAGAAACCACACGGTCGTCCTCAGACCGTTCAGAACATAAACGGTCCAATGACAGGCCGCTTGAGGATCTGAACGGTCCCCATTGGGGCCATCCAATCACCCAACGGCACAAAACCCCAAACAGTCCTCTTGGGACCATTGAAGGTTCAAACGGTCCAGCTTGGGACCGTTCAAAGGAACTAAATGGCCATACCCTGACCGTGTAGCCCCAACACTGTGCAACGGTCACAACCCAACAGTCACAAACACCTCGGGGGTCATGCTGGCCTCACAGGGTAAACGGTTGGCCTATGGGCCGCCCATGGGTGAAACGATCTAACGACAGGCCGCGTACCCCACTGACACTCCTGGGCTGTAAACGGTCTATCTCTGGGTCGCGCAAGAGTGTACATGGTCTCTAGTAGGACTGTGTACATCCCGACAACTCGAGAACGACGAACCTCATCGAAAAATCCCATTTCACGCCCCAAACTGCCCCGGTTGAGGGGGAAACGAAGGGGAAGCTTGTCCCCATGATCCTAGGCACCCAATGGTGCCCTCAAACCACCGATTAACACAAAGAATCACTAGATCGGTGCTCAAAATACCAAAGCATGAATTTCCCACCCCAAGCTCGAACAACCCTCTCTTGGCCTCACCTCAGCCTAAAAATCACGGGGAAGGAAACTACGGAGCTAGGGATCCGTTACCCTACCTCGGGGTCGCATGAGATGCGTTGGATCGCCACCGATCGACGAAGAATGCCTTAAAAACTCCCAAACATCCACGATTTCCCATGAGCCGAACACCGCCATGACCGCCACGTCGCCGCCACGCCGTCGCCTCGCCGCCGTCTATAGCCAGTGGAAGGTGCCGCCGTGAGCACGTCGGACAGAGAAGAGGAAGAAAGGGGGGGCAGTTCTCACGTTGGAGGTGCAAGGAGGAAGAAGAAGAAGAAAAAGTGAAAAAGAAAAGAAATGGGGGGTTTAAATAGGAAATCTCGATTTTTCAGAAAAATATGAAAAAATAAAAAAATACCTTCCCGCAATCCTCAAAACATGCTGGTCGCACCGGTACCAACCCGGAGTAGGTGAACGACTCAGTTCACCCGCTATGAGTTCCGTGGATTTGCTGGAGAAAAATACGCAGAAATCGCGGACGGGTTCCGGGACCTCTGGAACTTATCCGAAACGCACGGATCCGATCTCGAAAAAAGTCTGAAAAATGATTCCGGGCATAATGGAAACAAATCCTCCGAGAGAATAAATCCAGGGCCCCATAGATAGCTATCTGCACAGAAGACAAAGTGCTACACAACCAAAAATCAAGCAAGTATTGAGAGGAGTCAAAAAATTAGCTGAAGTTACCGGGCATGCATTTAAAAGTATTTGCAAATAGTTTTTCCATGCAGGTGTGCCTGCTCATGCAGTTGAATCTGAATACTAGCAGCCTAAGCTTGATGCCATAACAGATGTTGGCCCTGGCTTGAAGACCCCGTCACGTCGAGACATATACGGGCGTGGCCTTGAGGGAGAAGTTGAGGAGCTTCATCAGTGGGTTGAAAATTTTAAATATATCTGGATGGAGAGAGGATACATCATTATATGTGATGGCTGGACTGGTACCACGAAGAAGTCCATGATCAACTTTCTGGTTTATTGTATCGAAGGAACAGTATTTGTGAAATCAGTTAATGCATCAAATTATGAAAAAAATACAACTTATTTGTTTCATTTGATGGATGACATAGTAGACCAAATTGGAGAGGAATATGTTGTGCAAGTAATCACCGATAATGAAGCTAGTTACAAGATTGCAGGAAGGAAGTTGATGCAGAAGCGCAAACATTATATTGGCTCCTATGTGCAGCACATTATCTGGACTTGATACTTGAAGACATTGGGAAGGAAAAATGTGAAGAAGACAATTGAGAGGGCACAAAAAATCACTCACTACATTTATGGCCATCGTAGGATCTAGAACATGTTCAAAGAGCATGCAAGTGAGGGCCGAGATATCATCCGTGCAGGGCCAACAAGATTTGCTTCGAATTTCATTTATTTGAAGTCTTTGCACAGGTATAAGAATGAGCTCAAGTCTTTCATGTACCACAATTTTATGCGGGATTATATAGACAAATCCAATGTCGATGCTCAAATGGATTATTTGGATGTGTGCCACATCGTGGAAAACAACAAATTTTGAAACAGGGTCTTACGTTACATGAAAATGGTCACACCTCTCGTGAAGGTCCTAAGAATGGTGGATGGCGATCAGAAAAATGCTATAGGATATCTATACAAGACTATGGACCGTGCCAAGTTAGAGTTGCAAACATCCCTTCCCAGAGAGTATGCAAAGTGGTGAAAAATTATTGACAACAGATGAGACAACACATTACACCATGAATTGCATGCAGCTGGTAAGTGGTTACTTGTATTGATATAAAGTTCATTATTTTTTACGTTAATTTACATCTTACATTTAGTTAATTATACACAAATGCAGGTTATTTCCTCAACTCTCGATTTATGTACAATGGCAATGCAAACATTGATCGTGAGGTGCTTCAAGGCACCTTACCAGTCATTGGTCGTTTATCAAGGACACCAGAAAAGATACTTCAGGTCGAATTACAGGTTGGCCTTTATTGATTTTATCAATAAGAGGAAAAGAATTTACTTAATTACTTATGTTAATTATTACTTTATCTTTATAGATGGACAATTATAGATTGAGGATTGAGACATATTCTGACTCACAATTGCAATACGTTGCGGGAAGAGGGAGCCCAGGTATACTAAATCTTGGTGCTTAAATTGAGTGAATATGTATTAGTACATCACGAAGAATTGATCTTCTTTTACATCTTACAATTATTTGTTTATGGTTGGTAGAACAGCTGACTAGTGAATAATGGTGAAAAATGTACAATTTCTATTCTCAAACTTTCTTTACAGATTTAAACAGAGTCCCCGTAACTTGACGGATGTCTACACCTTTCGTGGAGATTCCTCCACCTTCTTATGTAGTCCATGACAGACTCATTATTTTTTTATTTGGCTGCTTGTAATTTGGCCTCGGTGACTTCCCCTTCGGCCATCTTCATAGCCACGGTTTGTTCCGCCCTCGGCTTGTCCGCCTGCATGTGCGACCTTATTTGCGCCATCCTCGGAGATGCCTTATCTGCCCCCTGACATACCCGGAGGATTGTATGTTTGAGTGGTTGAGGGAGGATGCCCCTCGTATGATCATGTACTATTCAGGGCATAGCTGGCTATGCTGAAGCTTCAGGTGAGTTAGCACTACCTTGTGTTGCCTCATGTAGATGTCCTGCTAGTTGCGGCATAAGTGGACTGAGATTCATTTCATTTGGTTGCCTTTGTAGCATTTCGATCTCCTACTGCTTCTAGTATAGTAGTGCGACCATGGCCTAGTCTTGGCAGGTGGGGTCGGGAGTGCTATCTTTTGCCTCCGCTTTGACTGGGGTGAGTGGCATCCCGTCATTGTTGCTGGATGCGTCTAGTTTCTTTGAGATGAACTCCCTAGGTTTTATGCCTCTAAGCCGAGGAGGAATGTGGTATTGTCTTCCCTTGTCGGCTAGCGGGTGTCTTGATATTCTCCCGGATCCGGCAACACGGTGGGAGGTAGAAGCTTCAGCCTGATTTGTTTCTTCCGACATAAAGCAGGTTTCTTCATCTTCGTCATCAGCAGCCTGAGCCACACTGGAGATGTTGACAGCATGTTGCAGGAGAGAGCAACATATCTTAATTTAGCCTTTGTATTCTCATTTTCCTTCTCCCATATGGCTGGCACCTGCCCCCACAGTGGGTCACTCGGTCCATTGAAACCCTTGCCTTTTCTTTAATTCTTTTTGTTATCCCGTGGGACTTATTGTGTCCTTGAGAGGCATGCTTCTTGAACTGCATAGGTTGACTCTTGAGCTACTCCTGCTCGCCTAGCCTGTTTGTAACAGTTTGTAACCATTCTGTGGCTGACCTGATTTCTTCATGCACTCATGCCGAAGCTTGTTTCTTTGTGTTGTCCACTGGCCTTTTGATAGCCACAAGAGGGGCTATTTGATGCCGAGTAGGGACTATAGGGGGCGCAACGGGCCGGGCCATGGCTCCACTAACCCGGGCTCTCAGAGCCTGAAGGGATGCTGATCTTGTGCTTTTCTTTATTGACGATGCTTGCCAATTTCTTTGCTTTTCTTCAGGCGCTAGGGCACAGCCTTCATTGGTGTGCTGGCTGTAAGCCTCTGGCACTTCTTCGGGCAACTGTTGGCATATAGATAACATGTTAATGGATGCCTCCTGAGTAGGCACTCCTTGAGGGCGTGGAGGATCGATTTTGTCCTCCCCCATTTGCAGCTCTCCTCTTCTTATTAAGCCTTGGGCGATGTCTTTAAATATTTGGCAATCTTCAATGGGATGCCCCAAGATTTGATGGTAGGGGCAGAAATGAGGGTCATCTCTTCTTCTGACGTCATCAGGTCTTTTTGACTCTAGAAGCCTGATTTTGCTATATCTAATAGCCCACTCGAACAATGCTCGAGTCCGGTCCCGGGGGAAGGCATAGAGCTTCTTTGCTTTGTTCTGCGGAGGATGACTCTCTCGACATTCAGCAGGTTCATTGAGAGGAGGATTCTACACCCATTTGTGCCTTTTCACTGTGAGGCTGATAGTATGGACCACTTTTAGCATCGGTCGTTTATTAACCTATCCGGCTTGATGACTTGAGTCAGCTACAATGGAGGGGTATCTTGTGAAGAAATCTTCAACCTCCGTGGCGATATCACTTAATCGGTCAAAAGATCAGATTTCTGTTCCAATTATTTTCTCCAGGATTTCTTTCTTTAGGTTCTGTTTGCATATTTGTATTGCATCTTCTGGATGTGGGGGACGCTGGCACCTTGTGCTGAGATCCCTCCATCTTTTAATATATTCTGTCATTGTTTGATCATCCTCTTGCTTGGTTGCCAACAGCTCAGTCACGGTCACCTCTGCCTCGGTGACGTGGAATCTTTCATTAAATTTCTACTGCATGTCTGGCCAGTCTTAGATGGACCCAGTTGGTAAGTCAGAGTACCATTCAAAGGCAAGTCCCGTTAGTGAAGACCCAAAGAACTTGAGTAGGTATGACTCGTCCACTGCCAAGTCACTCATGACTGTCATATAGTGTGTAATATGCTCTTTCGGGGAGCCCTGCCCATTGTATTTGTCAAATTTTGGTGGTTTATTGACACTGGGCGGCAGTCTTCTGGCAGCATGGTGAGTTGGATATGGCACTGCATATATGTTGAAGGGGGTGTAATCATCACCACCCCTCTTTTCCAGCCTTGCCTCGATCATCTGCTCGACCATTAACTTGTTCATCATAGCTGGCTCTACTGGTTGAGGGCAGAGGTGAGCGGGTCGCGCCAGTGGGGTGGCTGGAGCTATAGTATGGGGAAGCAAAGGCCCTGACATGGGAACCCGCTGCTGCATCTGAAGGGGCATTGGCTGTGCTGGCTGGAGCCACTGGAAATAATGCTGGGGAGCAGCCCAGCTCTGATCTACAGATTGTAGAACAGCTGGTGAAGGAGCACCCCCGGGGTTGGAACCTTCCCGTGATGGCTCGTCTTGTGCCCCCGGTTGCTCGGGTGCTACAACGTGCTTAGTCTTTCCATTTAATTTATTCTTCAACGAGTTTATCTCCCGCTGATACCCTTGTAGCAGCATTAGGACGGCAAGGTCCATTGTTGTTCTATCACTGATGCCCTCGAGCGTGTTACCCAAAGGAGCTTCAATTGAAGGAGGCGGAGCTGCTCCCTCTTGCTCAGATGCCACTAGTCTGGCGGTGATAGTAGTGGTGTTTTCTTCAACAAGATGCTTGCCCTTTGTGGTTTGCAGTAGCTCAGCCTCATTTTTACCCCGTCTTGTCACCAGGTCTGTTCTTTCAGCGATCTCAGCTGGCTCTTCTTGTTCATTTGGTAGGGGACCAGGTGTACCCATCACCTCTATCATATTGTAAGTAAGAACTCGTATCATTCTTTTGTGCTTTTTGATTCCCTTTCGGACCTGACTAGGGAGAGTAAGCCCTTCAGATACTGAAATTCTTCTCATCCTTTGGTTTTACAGAGGCTTCTCAAGGCTTCTAGCCCCAGTTTGCTTCTCCTCTTCGTTCGCCCCCATGGGTGATATTTTGTCTTTTCCTTCCCCTTCGATCTTGATGACTCGAAGGGACCTTTGTCAACCCATGACGGGACTCCCGAGGCTATGGAAGTATTCCCGGACCATCCTTATTGTGTCTTCTCAGCTGCATTCTGTAGAGATGGCAGATGATAGCACTTGGACTCGGGCGGACGGCATGTATGAAAGTCGTGTCAACTTGGCCACTTGATTGAAATTCTTTGATAATTTGGAAATGTGGGCTTATCTTGCAGAGATCCTGATGGTGGGTGAAGGGATCACAACAACAGTATCTTCTACATGCACAGCCCTTTTGCACCCTCTCTTGGGGACATCAGTAGAATTGTTGAAGTTCTGCGAGGCCGGTGCAGCTTTTCGGGTCTTCTTAGGTACCCACATTTGCTTGAACTTTGACAAGTTTGGGGTCGGCCTCCCTTGCTTGCTGTCATTAAAATCCACCCTTCGGCCTGCTAGCACTTGGAAGGTGTTGTAAGTGGGCACGATCGGGATGATCCGATCCGACAGAACTTCGGCGCCGCGGCCATTGAAGTGGATCCGGATGCCCCCGATCAACAAGGACTTCCTAGATGCTGAGAGTCGGTCCTGGGGAGTAGTAGTGATTCTTCCTCCGGAGCTCATCTTGTTGCCCCCAGTGGGCTTCTTCTTATGCGCCGCAATTGGGCAAATAGTATGGTGGACGTGGCAACTCACGACCACCAGGCCCTTCAGCAAATCTTTCTTAATTCGGCCCTTATTTTGGCGGGCTACAGCTTCGTTGTTCTTCAGCTTCACAGGTTCAAAACTTTCCACATCCAGGAGATCCGTAAATGCAACTCCCAAAAAGTTGAGGAAGCCAAACCCAATGCTGATGATGAAACTTCCATTGATCATATGGCACATCGCCTCGATCGATGCTAAAACCTATCCGGGGTAGACCTTCCGTCTATTCTGATGAAACTTATCCATTTCCTTGCATCGGCATAAACCCAATGCCGATGATGAAACTTCCATTGATGATATGACACATCGCCCGGATCGATGCTAAAACCTATCCGGAATAGACCTTCTATCTATTCTGACGAAACTTATCCATTCCCTTGCGTCGACATAAACCCAATGCCGATGATGAAACTTCCATTGATCATATGGCACATCTCCTTGATCGATGCTAAAACCTATCTGGGGTAGACTGTCCGTCTATTCTGATGAAACATATCCATTCTCTTGCGTCGACATAAACCCAATGCTGATGATGAAACTTCCATTGATCATATGGCATATCGCCTCGATCGATGCTAAAATCTATCCAGGATAGACCTTCTATCTATTCTGACGAAACTTATCTATTCCCTTGCGTCGGTATAAACCCAATGTCAATGATGAAACTTCCATTGATCATATGGCACATCGCCTCGATCGATGCTAAAATCTATCTGGGATAGACCTTCCATCTATTCCGACGAAACTTATACATTCCCTTGCATCGGCATAAACTCAATGCTGATGATGAAACTTCCACTGATCATATGGCACATTGCGTCGATCGATGCTAAAACCTATCCGGGACAGACCTTCCATCTATTCTGACGAAACTTATTCATTCCCTTGCGTCGGCATAAACCCAATGCCGATGAAGAAATTTCCATCGATCATACGACGCCATCACCTCGATCGATACTAAAACCTATCCGACATAGACCTTCCGTCTATTTTGACGAGGCCTATGAACCCTTCATCCACACATCAGCAAACATTCCTACATTCGGCACCTTTGGCTGATGAAACTTATACTTATGCCAACATTTCAGTTTGGGAACTCTCAAAATCCCCTCAAACAGTGGAGCGATTCCCCCATCCTTTCCTTGAAAGAGTGGGCGTTCTCCTGTGGTACAAATACAGGTGTATTTTCATGAGAGTTGCCGCAAACCATTACAAAATAAAGAAATGGCGATGGGCATCCAAGACATTAAAGAAAAGATAATTTTTCATTGCAAAAAGGGGACAACTACAATTAGGGCCCTTAGAAGGGACGCCTTACAAGGCAAGGAACGACTAAGGCCGCCAGAAGATGTCCTCAAAGTCAAGGAGTCTAAGATTCGGAGCCACTCCTAATTCATGAAGATGAGCTTCTTCTTCTTGGAGGTGAGTTGCTTCATCTTGCAGTGATGCCACTTGTCCCTCTAGCAAGGCAATCTCTTCAGCACTCTGAGACTATTTCGTCTCCACTAGCGGCAGTTCAGCCTCAATGGCACTCAATTCTGCCTGTAGCTCATCCATCTGGCTGCACAAAAATTGTGCATTAGCAGATGAGGTTTCCAGCTGGGTTCTGTGCCTTTGAAGATTAGAGTTTAGCATTTCTAGCCCTGACCGGCAATCGGCTTTCTGCAATTTAAGGGCTGCTAGTCTATCATTCACAGTACGCCCCAGAAAATCCCGACGATTCAAAAAATTCAGTAATAACAGCACCCACTGGGTCCATATCTCTAAGGGACAACCTAGTGCTTGCAGGCCCACAGAGACCAGCCTCGCCTTGTCATGAAACTCCTCTCTCATAGGGACCTCAGCCATCGGCTCCGAGGAAGGAGAAGCTGCAAGGTAGATATGAGGAAATGGTCAATACCATAAATAAAATACAGACACAAGCTGGGCTATTCATTGGCAAATGCAAGGAATACCTATAGGCTGGGTGTCCACTAGTGGGGCACTATGCCCGGAACTGCACGGGCCCTCTAGCGAGCCCTGGGGAACTCCCCCTCCCGGGGCCGTCCCATCGGGTTGCGGTATGCCATCCTCGACAGCCTAGCCTGTCGCTATTCATATAGCCAATGCATTAGTCAACTCAGCAATGACAGCAATGAAGCAATAAAGAGATTGACCGCAAGTCTGCAGATTTCTTACCTGAAGGATTAGCCCTGCTGGCCCCAGGGCGCCTTGGCACCGCAGTTTCAACACCCGTCACCTCCACGGCCTTTGCGCCCTTCATGGAGTCGCCGCAATTTAGAAGATCCATGAATGAGCCAGATGTCATAAGTTGGGAAAACTCCTCCATACAGCCGGCCAAATCAAGTCTTGTTCAGTGACGAACCATATGAGTCAAACAACTCTTTATAAGAAGAAGTTGGGCGAGAAAGGCAAAAATGCATCTACACTCACCGCCGACATCCTCCAACTCTCTCTCTTCCCGGGAGTCACTCCCGCCTAGAGAAGAGCTCGAGGTCTTAGCACCTGAGGTAGAACTTGAGCTCCATTTAGAAAGGGGGTCAGAAGCTGCAGAACTCCCACTCTCAGAAGTAGACCCGTTCCCAGAAGTGGACCCGTTCCCAGAAGTGGATCCGGCATCGTCCCCCGCTGTTAAGCCAAGAGGAACAGCATCAGGAACTCCTGTATAGCCAAAGTGCAACACTAAAGAATTAGTGATCTCCAATTCTTCATTTATCAATGAAGAGACAAAGTTGGGTATATTACCTGTGGGCTGACCACCCATGGCCACTGTGGCGATAGGCGAGGGGGAGTTAACCGTCACCGGCGAATAATCATCCGTGGGAGAGATTAACTCTTCAAAGCTGAAAATACTATTCGACGCGGGCTCGTCCAGAGGGATATCTACTCTCGCAGAAATGTTCGCCTGAGAAGGAGAGAAACTCGCGTCGGCCCTGACTTCCGGGAGAGCTGCATTTAGCAAGGCAAAATATGTTCATGACATTGCATATAAAGCTTAAAAGTAGCAAATATCAAGATATGTCACTTACTGGAGATAGCCTCAACCACGGGAGATTCTTCCTCAAGCCGAAGGCGGGACGAAGACCTCACGTCCTCTCCAAGACTCTCAGTGCGAGGTCTCTTTGAGGCAGTAGTGCCCCTCTCGACCTCAATATCGGGAGGACCCTCCAATGGCCCAGCGTCGGCTACCCTAGCAGCCCTACCTGCAATCATCAAAGGAATGTGTAAAATACATGTTCCAAGAGATGAAAACATATATGCATTCTGAAAGTCAGCAAATGAGATAATTACCTGTGGCCTCTATTGGCTTTACGGGTTTCAAAATTATTTGCTCCGGCTTCACTCGGAGGACATGTGCGGCCGCCTTTACAATTTTGAAGATGGCAATGGAGTCATCACCATTTCAAGGCCAGAAATATACTCCAACGGACCTGCGCAGCCCACAGAGGGGAGGTACCGGGTACCTTTTAGCTATCGGTACCTCTTGAAGACCTGGAGGGACTTGGCTTTAGCTGGGAGAGAGAGAGTGGCACAGACTCCGAGAGTGCCACTGAATGTATGGGTCCGTCATTTCTACAACGGGTTGTTCTGCTTCTACCAGAAGTTCGCCAGGGACCAGACTCCCTGGGAGGAGTACACAGAGGTGGAGTTGCGCTTCAGGACCTACAGCTAGTACATTTATGCTCCACGGGAGGGGTGGAACCCTCATGATCTGCCAGACGTGACACACCTCACTGCCTATTTAGCTTACTGGTTGGCGACGTTCGTGGTTCTGCAAGGGGAGGATGGTCTGCTGAGGGCCGAGCTGCTATGGCCGGCTTGTCTGCTAGCTGAGGGGAGACAGTTGGCTTTAGCTCCTACTGCACTGGCCAACATCTACTAGGGACTGGGAGTTCTGGCAGTGCACCGGGTGCCGAGAGAGAGGAGCATAGTCCTGCCAACCCACTACCTTAGTGTGTGGGCTGGTTGTTACTTCCAGGCTTGGTGACGCGGGGGACAGTGAGGAACTTGATAGCACCTCTCTTGTTTAGCTTCCCTGGGCAGCCTGACGGGGATGCAGAGACGTAGCTGGAGGGGGCTAGATGAGCCCTTTGTTACTTGCCCGCCAGGGGTGATGAGGGGCTGCCTTTTGACAGTGCCACGAGGGACTCCAGACTCTTCCTGGGGGCTTCAGGTGGAGGGGCGACTAGCACCCATCCTAGTGAGGAGGTGGCAGATGTTGGGCTATAGACAGAGTGGATACTGAGTACCCGGTCGGTGGTGCTGATGTTGCACCGGTTAGTGACGAGTTCCTTGGAGCTGTACTACCCACATCGATTCGCGAGGAACTTTGGGTATGACTAGGGGATCCCGTCGAACTGGGAGTTCTCTTTGACAGGCAGGTAGTGCCGGGGCAGAGACACCCACCTACTTGCGACAGCATGGTGGGACTTCTACAGCCACCGAGAGCCGGAGTAGTTCCCGATGCCGGGACAGGGACGTCAAGGGAGGTCCGACGTTCACTGCGCCAGGTGGTGGTTCGAGCACAGCCACATGTACCGTCAAAAGGCCTCCGTGATCTGGAAAGCAGAGGAGAGCCGCTTGTTGAGGGAGGATTTACCTCCTATTGCACTGGATGATGGGTACCTGAGGACCCACATTGCTTAGATCCATCGAGAGATCGAGCGGGTTATGGAGCCGTGGCCCTGGGGTGGCCGGGGTCTGACTTCTAGGAGTCAAAGCAGTGGTGGGGCACCGAAGCCCCTGGTGCAGACTTCAGCAAGAGTAGCGGCGGCAGGTGGGAAGGGGTCCCAGTCGAGTGCGCCTAAGGCTTGGTGGGCTCAGTTCTTGGCCGATTGTGGCTTTTAGAGCCAGGGTTCACTGGGTCGAGAGCTCCCACATGGGAGCTTTGCCAACTCAGAGATTGACGACTGGCGGCGACACATTGCTCACGCGATCGGGTCGACCAAGCTCGTGGAGTTCTTGTCCCAGATTGAGTGTGCCCGCACTCTACGGGACATCTGGGAGGCCATAGCGAACGTGGCCCGGGTGCTGGCACTGAAGCCGGAGCAGCTGGTACTGTTGCCACTGACCCCCTTCGGGGCTCTAGGCACGGCCTTGTATAGCACAATCACATCCACACATAAAATGAATGCACAATACTTTAGACAAAATGTTGACTTTTATTGAATAATAATCAAAAGTAAATAATGTTGACTCTTTGAATAGCTGGACTCAATAAATGAAAAATTACATAATTGACACTTGGCTAGAACTAGCTATGGCTTCTCCACTTCTTTATTCACTCTCAGATTCATCACTTGAGTAATCTGAATCTGACCCGCTAGAATGTCCTTAAAGGATTGAAAAAGTAGGGTATGAGTACACTTGCCCAGTAGGTATCTTTGTATCAACATGAAGGCAATACTTAAGTAATTAGCATTTTATCTCTAGAAAAGAAGAATAGATGCAATACGAAGAAATACACGAATAAATCAAAGTAACCACGCTAGTAACAATACAAGATTATGAAGATAAAGATTTGATATAGAATTTTGAGAGAACAATCAATCAAGAGTGTATAGTGGCCTTTCATGTAACAAGAATGTACTAGCATGTATCAAGAATGTACTTTTCATAACCATGAAGGTCATGCACTAGAAAGTCATGTAACAAGAATATATACTTTCATGTAGAGCCTCATGGTTTTTACTCGTCTATAAGAAAAGTACTCCTGGTGCAATGCGATGACAGTATCCATCATACCCAATGGTTTATAGGATGTTTCCTACAATCAGTCGAGGGGACTAGTGTCGAGCCCTTGGACACAATCAGTGTCCAAACCACATCTTCAAATTATAAATCAAGTTACTTCCATGAGAAATATTAATAATGTAGGACAATGATGTACAAGTTCAACTTATAGCTTCATGATAACAAATACCAAGGTAAGAATGCTTCAATTATGAATATGAGAATTTCAAAGATGATTTAAGACAATGTCATGCCACAGAAGAATTCGGCAGCATAACGGCATATTGCATAACATTCCACAATTTATTAAATAACTTTGGAACAAAGTGTTAAGTTCTAGATAATCAATAGACCATGTAGGAACATAGAAAAATCAACCCTTGGGTCCAACCTCGGGTTAAGAACACTGAGGACACTTGCGGTCATGACTGGACCGTTTGTTGGAAATAGTGATCTTTTACTGGACTATTTATGGGTGGATTTAACGCAATGAACAAATTGGAACTAGACGGTCATGGCAGGGCCGTTAGGCTACTTAGCTGTCAAGTAATTGGCCGTTAATAGACTCTGGCGATCTCCAGAGGGCCACTAAGGTCCAGAACGCTGAAAACTCGGTAAAGTACTTTCTAAACAATTTGGTTTTGAGGGTATAACTAGCTCGGCGTCCTAGTGGGAATCTCAGACTCGCGGATACTTACGGAGGTCTTGAAACAAGATCACCTAGTTCGGTAGAAGGAATATCCAACGGAGAGGCTTTCAAGTCCAAGAATGTGTGCCTAATGTGTCAAAAGTGTAACTAATGGTCACATACCGAGGTATATGCCATATACTTAAGAAAATGACTCTGAGATGAGAAGAGAACTTATATCCAGTGATAAATCAACAGTAAATCTCGTTTAACTTTACATTTGAAACATGTATTTAATACAAAAGTATATGGTTTGACATGAAATTACCTTATACTTAAAATAAGTTCTAAATGCATAAAGATCATGAAATCCACTAGAATGATCGGTTAACATAGCCCATTCTCTCACATTCTCCAAAACAAAAGAAGCAATCCTGTCAAAAGCTCTAAGTTCCCACCTGAAGAATCTGTCATTTCTTTCTCCCCAAAAGATCCCCATACAAAATTCTGTACACCAAGAAATTCTGCACACCAAGCTAATGTGGCACCCTCTAAACCCCAAACAAAACAAAAAATGAAGCAATGTATGAGTCCCCATTATATAAACCTGAAGGCTATTCTCTCACTTTCTCCGAAATAAAAGAAGCAATCCTATCAAAAACTCTAGCTTCCCTCCTGAAGATTCTGTCGTTTCTTTCTCCCCTAATGAGCCACGAGATGCTCTTACCACTCTTAAGTGTCCATCTCGTGCCATTTTTTTGATCAATTGTTGCACATTGTCTTGACAGATGGTGGCGCCTAGGACCCTGCTCAAAACCTGTGACCAAACTTTGGAGGAGAAGCAACCTGTGAAGAGTTGGTCCAGTGTCTCCTCCTCCTCACCACAAAGGCCACACAATGTTGGGATATCTACCAGGAACAGAGCCAACCTATCACAAGTCGGCAGACAACTGTATGAAATCCTCCATATAAGCAGTTTCATAAGGGGACTCCAAGGCTTCCAATCTATGCTGCAAGTCCATGTCTCATCCCACCATCCAAAATAAGCATGTAAGTTGAACAGACTGAAAAACCTCCTCCTTTATCCCATCTCCACCACCATCTAGCATTGTTGCTACCTTCTTGAGCAAAAACAAGGAACGAGAGGAGTTTCTCAAATTGTTCAATCTCCTCCATCTGAAGATTTCGTCTAAAGGACGGAGCCCAAGTTCCCCTTGATAGTTGTGGTTCAACGGAAGAGACTGTTTTTTTTAACTGGGTAGTACCACTAATATATTGAATGAAAAGGAAGAATGTACATGTATAGGCGGGCTCAAACCCGTAAAATGCAACCCCCAAAAACACAGACAACAAAACACATGCCAAGAGAGTGTGAAACTAACTAGCCCCCCAAACAGCCAAAAGGAGGGGAAATAAGGGAATTCACATTACAAAGAGCAACCGCCCATTCCTTAACTCTAGCCCCTACACTGTTCCCGCCTATGTAGAAGAAATCACAAAAGGCTGCAGGAAGTTGTCCTCTAGTGTATAGTCACCACACTACCTATCTTTCCATACCAAGTATTTCTCTCAACTTCCCAATCGGACCCGTGCACCAACCAAAATGATATCCATGCATTGCAGGATACCCCTCCAAATGGGAGAAATATTGTGCTGAGCACCAAGGATCAAGTCCCAATCCATTACTCTCCCATAGTATCTCTGACAGATGACTTGCAGCCATAGCACACTATCTTCATAATCAAACTTCCACAGCCATTTGCACAGTAAAGCCTGATTGAAGTCTCTGCCATTTCTAATGTTCAAACCTCTTATCTCCTTGCTTTTGCAAATTCTACTACATGCTATGTCATGTCATCCCCTGCTCTTGCGTCCACCATCATGCCAAAAAATCTATCATGGATGGACTCAAGCTTCCTTACAATGGTCCTTAGAATCTAGAATATGGAACGGTAGTAGATAGGGTAACTAATTAACACTTTTTTGTAGAGCACCATTCCCCCCCCCCCATATGATAGGAGTCCCACCTTCTACCTTGTCACTCTAGACTTGGCATCTCCTCCCCCGGGTCGCTCGACTGATATGTCCGGGGTAGACGCCTCCATGGCCTCCGGCTGGATTTGCTCCTGTAAGTTAACAGAATAACAGAAGACAAGATCAGAGGCTGGCCGCAAAGGGGGCCCCATGTGAACAGGCTCACACTTACGAAATCCTCACCCGAAGCCACCTCGTCGAAATAATAGTCATAGTCTACTTTCTCGCCCGAAGAAGCCTTGGTCGGGGGAGGCTCCTCCCTTGCCGAAGAGGGAGCTTTCATCTCAGAGTCAACAACCTCCTCTCTGCGCGGACTAGGTGATGGTGACTTCCTGGATTTCAGCCTCTTCCTCGACTATGCCATCATCAACTCAGGGACCTTGTAGGCCGGCACCAAATTGGGGAGGGACACAATGGGAACTGCCAAATGAAGGAGCATTTGGATTAGACAAAGGTGTTTGGGCTCCCAACGAATGAAAATGTTAGCCACGCCAGTTAAAATAATTACCCCATTCGGTCCTCACGGCCAGAGGCGGTTCGGGGATTGTCTCCTCGACGGAAGGTGCAACCCCAGGTGCAGCAGCCTCGCCCACGTCCGGAGCAGGAGCAAGTGCTGGCTCCTCCATGGGGGCTGAAAGAAGAAACCCACATAAAGGCCTTATCCCGCAAGGTGAAAAAGTGTTAAGCGGCACCACCGGCCAGAGAGTCTAACCTGTAGGCTGGCTTGGCTCAACCTAAGCGACCGCGAACGCGGCTACGAACTTCTCAGCCTCGGCCATCCTCTGCTCCAACTCCTGCGGGCTGACTACCTCGCTGGAGACTCTCACAGGCTTCACGCGCAATTCCGAACGTGCCTCCTCTGCACTGGCTGAAAGGAAGGAACGTGTGTGTTATGCATGCACAAAGATTTCACCCTGCGAGGTGACTAAGTCCTGAAGAATATTAGTACCCCAGGAACCTTACCTGCAGGACGGTTTGGTTCAGTCTGAGCCACGGCAAACTACGCAAAAGAAGGGACTGAAGGCGGAGGGGAGGCTAAAGCTGTCCGAATAGCCTCCACCCTCCTCCGCTCTATCTCCTTCCTCCCAGCTATTTTGGTGGCCGCCAACACCTTCTCTTCTGGTGACCCCTTTTAAGGTCCCTTGGTGGCCTTGGGCGAGGGAGTTGGAGTGGATGTCGGCTCCGACCCGACCCAGGCCTCACCTACCTCGGGGGTCGACGAAGGCACCGGTTCCTCCCTAGCTGATGGACAAAAGTAGAAGCATCCAGGTGTAAGCGGGCCGTTCCGATACAGAAATAAACTTCACCTGAAAGACGCTTTTGACAGAAGAATCTCACCGACAAGTCGGCTTGGCTCGATTTGACAGGCCTCAAATTCCTCGAAAGATGGAACCGGAGGTGGTGGGGGAACGGTTTTGGTAGCCTTGGCGGCCTCTGTCTTCCGGCGTTTAGCCTCCTGCTGCCCTGCAGCCTTCGCCTTGTCTAGAGATTGCCTTACGGGCGATTTTGCCCAGGGCCTCTTTGCGGGTGGAGGCAGAGGGATTGTAGTCGGTGCTGGCGGCGCCATTTCAAAATGCGTCGACTTTTTCGCCTGTCGAAGGAGGTTGCGGTAAGTTGCCATCTGTGTGTTGTCCGGGTGATCTGTAAAGAGGGAGGATAAGCAAAGTGAAGGCTGTCTGCTAAGTAAAGACCAAAGCCTTCAAGTCCTGCAGTTGAAAGCTCAAAGGGTCCACGCTGCAGGCTCCAGCATGGATGCAGCTGAAAAAGTTCATCAAGTCAAGGCTGAGCCCACACTGCAGGTTCAAGCGTGGACGCAGCAGTAATATAGAAGTCTTCTAACACGTTCAACAACAGTTGAGTATCGGCCATCTATCAGTAGCATTCAAATCCCTTCTACTGCGTTAACGCAATAGCTTGGCTGCGTCAACGCAGTAGTGCAAAAATGCAGTTAAACTCCAAGACAGTAGAAGAAGGAAACGCTTGTAGTTGAAGCAAAATCCCTTCCACTGCGTTAACGCAGTAGCTTGGCTGCGTCAACGTAGTAGTGCAAAAATGCAGTTAAACTCCAAGAGAACAGAAGAAGTATTAGAAGGCTTACAAAATTCCTTCTACTACGTTAACGCAGCAGCTTGGCTGCGTGGACGCAGTTGTGGAAGCACCACAATTGCTGAAAGACAAGTATATGTGAAGGGGAGATATTGACCCAACGGTCAAAACTTCATACAAATCATTCTCAAGTGTGCAGTCGAAGTACAAGCATGACATTGGGTGGCTATCGGGGGAAGGGAAGAGCATTCATGTTGTTAGAGATGGACGGTTCAAGGGGAGAGGGCTGAAGGAGGCGCCATGGGTGTTTAACTCTCAAATGGACAATGAGCAAGACTTATTAGCAAGGTGGCTAGAGAACAGGAGGTGGAGCACACTGGGTCTGCAGCAATTTTTTTCCAAATAGCTTAAATTAAGATGATTTCGGGTATCAAGACAGCCAATGCAAATACAAGAGATTCTAGAATCTACCTGTTCAACGCACAAGGTATTTTCAATACTAAAAGCGCCTACCTCTGGATGAAATAGAGGGATGGCACGGGTGCCTCTCGCAAACGGCCGGGTGGAGGGGAAGGGGGAGGCCGACACAGGTTCCTCTCGTGAATGGCGGGGCGGAGGGGAAGGGAGGGCCGACGCGGGTTCTTCTCGCGAACGGCGGAGCGGAGGGGGGATGGGAAGGAGGAAGAGCACATCCACGAGAGGTGAATACCAATCCGTGCTCCAGAGGTCGAGTGCAGATTACATTCTCCTCTTTGGCTTGGTTCTGTCGGGGTCCCGACCAATCTCTCGCGTCCGTTTCACACTGCACAGGTAGAAAGCACAGTTTTGGTCAAAACTAGTAGATGGCAGCCGTGGGTGGAAAGGATGGAGAGGAGCAAGCTCACCCATTGCAATTTGAGAGAGGTGGCCGCGAGGGAAAGAACACCCCCTTCCAGACCGGCAGACTCCCAACTGCAGGGGAGCTTTACTGTCCACGCTCTTTCCCTCCCCCCGCCAAACAGAACGCCCTAAACCCTCTGCCGTTGGTTACCGCCGGTAGCGACCCCGTTCAACGCGAACATCAGAACATGGCCTGGCGCGCGAGCGCGCGCGCGCGAGAGAGAGAGAGAGGGAGGTTGCAGCTCCTGCGGCTCTTTCCAAGGGGAAAGTTGGGAGGACTTGGGAATTGCGGAGATTGGGTTCGGCCTTTGTTTCCTTCCGAAGCCACCACCTGGCCAGCAACTGGCAACAAGGGCATATCGGGGGCGGAGTTAAGAACATAAAATTTTAAAAATAAAATTTTTCTCTCACTCATATCTGTTTTTGAAAATGACAAAGGGGGAGAGATGATATGAGTCATGAGAAGAAGATGAGCTTTATGAGAAGATTAGCTTTATGAGCTTTGTGTGCTGAAGACTTGGACAGTCAGAGTAGCAACTTTTTCCTATTGTACACAGAGTATTAGTCAGCTGTATATTTAGTCTGCATGTTATAGTTAGTCTGCATGTTAGTCTTGCATAATTTTTTTGGTGTAATGTAAGTTTGTAAATTTTGAGAAACTTTCATGTGAAAGGAATTGAAACCTTTGAATGTAATGAATGTCTTTGTCTGAAATGAATGGAGATGATTTTGTTGTAATGTTTGGATTCTGACTGAATGGTTGCTTCTATGGATGAATGATTGAATGTGTGAATGATTGAATTACTTTTATCTTGTGGCGCAAACACGTACATGGCTCATAGTTGTCATCATCAAAAAGGGGGAGATTATTGGAACCCATGTTTTGATGATGTCACACTATGAATCATGTTGAGACAGAACTGCATAGAGCTGTTCATGTTGAACAAGTCATTTATATTCTAAGTATCAGAAATCAGATCGATGCACATATAGACACTTAGTCATATGAGGTCGATGCACATTCATGTCTTAGTCATATGAGGTCGATGCACATTCATGTTTAAGTCAGATAAGGTCGATGCATATTTACAATTGAAGCATGTAAGGTAGATGCATATTCATGGTTGAAGTATACAGGTCGATGCACATTTTAGTCTGAAGCCTGTTAGGTCGATGCATCTATGTACCACATTGATCATAAGGTCAATGCATGTTTGTGCTTGCAGCTTGATACGTCGATGCATATACATGCCTGTAGTCCATCAGGTCGAGGCACATATTCGCATGTGGTCACACATGTCAGTGCACTCGATGAATTTTTTTCAGCAAGGTCGATACACATTGAACCTAATGTTTAGCAAGGTCGATGCACATTGCACCTTGTGTTCAGCAAGGTCGATGCACATTGCACCTTGGACTCAGCATGGTCGATGCTTATCAAATCCTGTCTTTAGCAAGGTTGATACATATGCATGTATTTAGTCTACAAACTCGATGCACATGTTAGAACATGCTTTAGAAGGTCGATACACATGTAGAGTCTATGTCTAACAGGTCAATGCACATTTGTTATTCACTGGACTCAGGTCTAACCTTTCATGTTTGCTTAAGACATCAGGTTGATGCTTAAGCTCTAGGCATCGCCTTAACTGGTATGTGCCACATTACATGGTTTAGCTCGACAGGTCAACCTGTGTTTCACATAGGTCAGTGCATCTTCATATATTATTGTCTTCATTCATATCTCTTAGCATATAAAGTCTACCTGTGTTCTACACATGTCAGTGCATTTGTAGTTAACTTACTGGATTCGTGCATGATATTCTCACACAGGTCTGTGCATTGTGTGTATGCATCAAGGCATATGCATCATCATAAATTCTTTATATTTGAGTATCTAACTTTTCTGAAATAAGTTAAGTATGCATTCTCCTAATCAATTATGATGATAAGGTGCATGATGAAATGTTTTATATCTTGTTGATAGGGACTTAATCAAACACTTGAAGAGCGAAAGCATCTGAGTCATAAGTGGTCACATGGTTCAAGAGTTGAGAAGAAGAAAAGGAAAGATGGTCGGCTACAACCGACAACCACTAAAGCAAGACCTGGGAGCTCGGAAGAATGTTCGGGACCATCCCCAAAGAAACAATCAGCAGCCCAGACAACAAGTACAAGTCGGTCGATTGGCCAACCTTCACAAAACAAGAAAGTAAACATAATGGGGCCTAAACAAATTAAATGGGCCAAAAGATGCTAGAAATGGGTTGAACGGGTTCCAAACTGGCGTGGCCCATGTTGATCTAGAGGCATGTTAAGCCGGCACGCAAAAAGCTCCAAGTCCAATTAATGCGGCACGCAAAGTCCCGCACCGATCTAAGCTCAACTCCTTCTCCTCTATAAAAGCCCTCTCTTCAAGCAAAAAACCCAAAGACGAGAAGAGGGAGGAAAAGAGGCATACCGCTGAGGAGAAAAGAAAAGAGAGAACGATAGAAGAATAGGAAAAAGCCAGAGCAAAAGGGGATACAAGGAGAGAATAAAAGAAGGAAGAGAGGGGGTTGAGAGGGATACGAAGCTCAGTGAGATTAGAAGGGAGGATCGCACTGCTATTACTGCGGAAGGTGGGTTTACCATCTAACAGTGCCTGATCTGGGCTACAGTCTCCCTTCCCCTTCTCTATTTCTTTTATTCCTTTCCTGTTCATCGAGTGTTGTAAGCTACTCCCTGAAATTTCTTATATCATGTATTTGTTTTGTTATCAGAAATGAATAAATGAACCAAAGTTGTTTGGTTCATCGGTTTGAGCATTTCGCCCATTTCTCCTCTTCCCTTTCTATCTCTCTTTATGTGTATGTGATACCCAGGGTGCATCCATGGGTCGGACGAGTTGCCCCTTTGGGATTATATGTGTTGGATGTTTCCCAATAAGTTTCTGTGATCTAAATCTCCCTAAGATGCCAGAGATCCGTCAAATCTCCTAAATGCAGTCCCTGGACATCCTGGATAAAGGGAAAAATTGCTATGATTCCTTCAATCTAATATTATCTGTCAGTGTTCACCGCTCAGGACAGTGGAAGTATTTTTGCTGCCATTTCTTTAATTTAGCCCCACATAAACTGAGAGGTTCATCTATATTCATTAGATGTAGCCTTCGGATGCCCACGGAGGGGAAAATAAATTTTGCTCACCGATTAATCTCTTTGGTTTTCCTTCATTTTTGACACTCTGTTTCCCATTTTCGATACTCTATTTCATCTTAATCCGGTGTGGTCCCCCACCTCGCTGATGTAGCCTCACACTCAAAACCCTCAAATCCTCAGCCTTATCTTCACGGCGCGGCCTAATTCGGCACGCACCTCACCCACCGCGCCAGATAAAATCCCTCCATTTGGCACGCCACTTTAACCCCTTTAACACCTCACGCTGGTTCATCCAGGTCTATGTATACCTGTTAATGTTTTATAATATGTCCATGCATCAATTGGCACATTTGTCTTAGCATCATTCCTTAATCCAACATGAGAATAGGGGCTAATCCGGCATGGTGTATACCGGCGCGGTCCACCCCCGCACCAGTTTAACCACAGCCATGCCATTTTAAGAGTTTTCTCACACCATTTTAAAACGACGTTCCACACCGTTTTAATCAATCACTCTCGGGTGAATATTAAACCGCCTCAATGGCGAATATTGTCCCAATTTGGATAACCCAAGGGCACTTAACCTCCAGCATCCGACAGCTCCAAGGCTTCGAGCGGGCTCCCCACAACGAGCCAAGGAGAATTGTGTGTGTATGACTTGTCAGTCGGCCTGGCACGCCGAGGGTATGTCTTTTGCACTTCCCTCACGTGTTAGCTAGCCGTGGCACACAAGTCCACACCTGCCTCATGTGAGACGCTATGACAAGGGTAGACGCCCCCTCATGCCGGGGCCGCCCCTCACGTGCTCGTCAGCCACGACCATGCACGTATCATGACGTCTTGCTCCCACTTAGCAACGAGGCCACGTCGACCACTCAACTCGAGCCATGATCGACCCTCATCCAGATACTGGACCGATCTGTCCCCTCAGTCGCCCAGTCAGCCACAAGCCACCATTCGACACCGCGGCCATGGCCTACGTCATGGGAGGAACTCTCTGTGAAACACACAAGTACTTATACGTCACGCATCGACCTGGGGACTGACTAGCACATTGAAATTGTCCCGAGGCATGCCCCTATTGTACCCGGGCTGTCACGGCCCACCTGTAAAAATATATACATCTCAGTGTTACACTACCAGTGGACATATGCTCTCACATCCACGTTCGGGCCTCCAGCTACCCTCTGTGTCACCTAGCGTGAACCCCCAGCACCCTTCATCCCTGGCCAACATGACCTAGCCCGAGACGAACCTACAGTTGCAAAGTACTCTCGGGTCTTCATCCCAGGCTTCAGGAATGCGGACTTCGCTTCAGCATGGAACGAAGGTCTTCAGATTCAATCTGATGTAAATAAACACTGGCTGCTTGCAGTAGGTTGGGAAAGACATCCTGTACATGACTCCCCACAATCGCCTGCACACTCAGACCCATGGAACCGTTCTTCCCTCCACGTGTCACTCATCCCCCGAGTCCACGTGCCATGCCCTGGCGGTGCATCCCCAGTTAAGCGTTCGGTTCTATGGGTGATTGTCGAGAAATTGACTGGCATGCCCGCATCCTAGCGACGTTTCCCATTAACCCGAAAAACCTCCCGTGTCACTCAGTCTCCCCTCGACTCTCCGTAAAAGGTGAGTGCATGTTGCCGCATTGAGGTAGATTCGATCATGGGAGGGGGTGCTCGAGGCCCATTAACCTCTGACATCCCTCCTGTGGCTGTGTCCTACCCCTCACTCCGGTCACCGCACACACCGGCCCCGACGGAAACCTCCTGGGGCAGAACAAAAAGGATGGCACACCCGGTGGGACCTCTCCCGCCTTCCTTCTTTTTGCTGATGCGAAAGTCTGTGCCAGCCCTGAAGTTCGGGTGCCCTTTTGCTGTCCTTGCAGGAGGGGTAGCAGAAGAGCACTTGTTTGTACTTCCCAGTAGCTTCCAGTTCGTCTCCCAGTTGCCAGATCGCGTTCGACGACTGCGCCCAGCCGTCATCTCTGCTCATCCAGGACTCCAGCAACTATGGCGGCCGTCACCTACGGTCCCATCGCCATCGTCACCCAAGAAGTAGGGTGATCCGACGACTGAGGCGAAGCTGCCGAAAGCGATCGGGGTGATCCGACGTCCCCGTGGCAGTTCCACCGCCACCTCCAGCTCCTATTTCCTCTGGTGCCACTAGGGCGCCACGCCAGCTGCCAATCCCGACAACCAGGTCGAGTGTCGGGCTCGGATCTCCCACCACCGGTGCCCGTAGGGGTCCCGGAGCAGTCCCATCCCAGGCAAGTATTAGCCCCCGGGTCCAGTCTCGACTGGCTTCCAACGCAAGCCTTATGTCCCAGGCCCCGGTCTCCAGTCCTGCAGTTCGCTCGGGCCTCCAGCCCCGAGCCCCAGCCAAGCCAACTTCCCATGTGGATCTCCACCCAGCGGTGTTCGACTCCCCAGCACTCTGCTCGGGCCGTCAATCCCGAGCTCCCACCGATCCAGCTCCCCACACGGGCCTCCTAGCCCAGGGGCAGGGCTCCCCAACACCCCGTTCGGGCCTCCCAACCCGAACTGCAGAAGCATGACCGCCTCGCCCGGGTCCCCAACCCCTGGTACGAGGCATCCTAGCATCCAGACCAGACGTACAACTATGGGGTTTCCTACGGAAGATGTCTATTACGAGTGGTCCGCATCAGGCCTCGGAACTCTCGGCTCTACCTTGGGGGCATTCCTCCGGCAATCCGACAATGCCGATCCCCAGCACGGGTCTGCCTTTGTGGGACGCGGTGACCTCAGTACGGACTGAGCGCCCTCTGTCGCGCCTTCTGGTCCTGCTAGCTCCAAGTTCAAGCTCAAGGCCTCGGGTCACTGGCAACCCGGTACCCACTACAGTGACAACTTCGGGCGCAGACATGTCACCGCGAGCGTCCGCAACACTACTGTCGGCTCGGGCAAAAGCCTACACTCGAGCCACCCAGCCGCCTACCGTCACTACAGGCTTCGCGTCTTGGGGGCCTACATCGGTATTCCCGATGAATGGCCCTGTGCCACCAACACCCGCAAGCTGGGTTTTCTCGGCCTACCGCCTTGGGGCGGAGTCATCTTCCGCTCCCCAGAAGAAGCACCATCATAGCCGTAAAGGCAAGCGACCCATTGCTACGACCAGTAACTCTGGCAAGACCATTCTTGTTGGAGACTTACGAATTCACCTAGATGGGGGCGAACCCATTATTCCTCCGAAATAGATCATCCCTACAGTCCCCATCACCAACCGCTTTAGCCTCCTACGTCCAACGTGGGAAGACAAGGTGGAACTCTAGCAGGCGGACGCTTTGGCAATGGCCCAAAAGCACTAGCATCGATTTGGCACTCAAGCTCTCAAGTCCCGTCGGAGGAACAAGGATGAGGGAGACTAGCAGTCAGACTTGAGAAGGATCTGGGTCACCTCGGAGGAAGCTCAAGCTACCCAGAGAGCACGACTCAGCAACCCCTTTCGAGCACTAATGGGTCGCGCCAATCAAGGTGCGACTAACCCCGTAGCTGCGTCATCTGGCGGCGCCCAACCCTTCATCGCCTCTCACACAGATAGGCAGAAACAGAGACGGGCTCGCTCCGGGACCCACCAACATCCAGCCCCAAGCTCTCCGCAGGCAGACACCACGATGGAGACTCCTCCGCAGCGTATCTCGGTCTTTGATAGGCTGGGGACACCTGTCCGCCCCAAGAGGCACTCCCAGAAAAGGAGGACGGTCTGGCTCCTCAACGACGCAGTCAGGGTGTTCGCATGTTATACTGTTGGACACCAACCTGAGATTCAGATCGACGATTTGAACCTACCTATATCTCACCTACGGAGGCCTCGTCACCCGCCTCCACCGCCGGCTCCAGTTGGCCACATCGGCACTTTTGCCGGACCTTAGGCGTCCACACAAGTAGAAGAAGTTCTCACCAAGGAGCGTGCTGCCCCTATCAATGCGGAGCCGATCAACAATGATCCTCCCGCTGGTGAAGTCCAAGAGGTGACTCTTGAGACTCTTATGAATAAGAACCAGCACTTGAAGGCCCTCCTGCAAGATTTACTTCAGGAACGTGACCTTCATCCTCAACCGCCCACTGGGCCTTCAATGGAGGCTCCGGCCCCGCCGGGTGTGCAAAATGGTGCTAATGCCTCAGCGGTAGCTGTCTGAACTCCTGCAATTATTGGGTTTGGCATGCCCTTGGCCGAGGTTCAACCACGGCCATCTAACACGCCGGTGCCAGAGAACCTCATGGCAGAGCGCCAGATGATCGAGCGGATCGTTGAGACCAAGCTTGCCTAGTTTGGAGAAGGGGTCGCAACTGTAGATCTCTACAGTGTCCCCTATCCACTACATCACCAGCTCAAGTAGCTTCCCCCGGAGTATGCTAAACTGCCGAAGCTACAAAAATTCAACAAATAGGGGTCTCCGCACGAGCATCTGGCCTACTACATTATGGCCATGGGCGAGCTCACGTTGGATGAGTCTTATCTCCCTCGCTACTTCGCCACCTCACTTACGGGAACAGCCTTCCAGTGGTATTCCCGCCTCTAGCCCAATTTCGTCACTGACTGAGCGGATCTCCAGAAGAAGTTCCTCGACTGTTTCCAAACGACCGAGTGAAAAGTCTCCTTAGCCGAGCTTTGCTCCCTCCGACAGAAGAGGGGTGAGAGCGCCCTTCTCGACACATCTCTCTCTCTCTTCCTCTCTCTCTCCCTCAAACGCTCTCTCTCCTCCTCTCCCAATCTCTCTCGGTTGCGGTCGAATCGTTGTCGGACCGGGTCATGGGAGGTACCATTGGAACGGGCTCGACGAGTAGGTCGAGGTGGTACCCTCTATTTCGCGATTTGGGGAGCGTGGAGACGAGACGGGTCGAGAAGAGTCACGACGCCCCGTCGTCCGATCTGCACCGTTTTGTGAGCTTCATCGCGATCGAGGTAGGAGAATGTATTCCTCATCTTGCTAGGAGCATTTTGACGCCTCATGCGTCACCGATGGCGGATGTTTTCCTCGTTTTTCATGTAAAACTCTTTTTGGAAAATTTTAGGCCTAATTTTGAGGTTTTTCTTCTCCTCACTCGATTCTGATCGAAACGACCGCTGATCGAGGCACGGAAGGCGCCGTTGGGAAGGTCGTGTCGCGAGGATCGCATAAACATCCTTCTTCCCTCGATCCGCAGAGCGTGGAGACGTGTGAAGTCGGGAGGTCGTCGTTGCCCTCGTCGTCCGTTCGGCATCAGATCGGCTTCCATATCGTGTCAGAGGTAGGGGGATGGATTCACCTCCTCGCTAGGATCATTTCCATATCACTTGCACGTCCATCCATGGCCGTTTGACCTAGTTAATGTTCATTTTTAGTTTTTCCTAAAAAGTGGTAAAAATGTGTTAATTAGTGTTTTTAACTATTTATGGGCATGTTAATTACATTTTCCAACTTCTATTGGCTTGCATGGATATATGGCATAGCAGGTTTTATATTTTTTTACAGGTTTTGTAAGTGAACCCATCGATTTCTATCGACCGGGGCGTGGTTCGATTTCAAACTGTACCCGCTCATCGCCCAGATCACATGGCGGTCACCCCAGTGACTGTTATGTGTTTAACGCACCGCATCTGGCATGTTATGCCCACATAGTGGACCACCCCAGGTCTGTTATGCTCATGAACATGGTAGATAGGTGGTTAGTATAGCACACCATTCCTTGACCGTTATATTCAGGGGTTTTTTGTGGATCTTCCACGTTCGAGTGGCTTTAACAGACCCCCATTGGACGGTCATTTGACCATTGACCGATCATTGACCGTTGACTAGTAAGGCAGTTAGCATGACGGTTCAAGGTAGATCTGTTATGGTTATATAACGCCCCTTACCGTGTGCGTTATATGGTGCATTAAAATCGTGATTTTCTGTTGATTCTTGGTGTTCAGGTGACTTTAACGGACTCGGACCCATGCGTTATAGTCTCATAGCGCACAAGACTGGGTGCGTTATGTTCTGTGGTTTCTGATTTCAGCTCAGGTGAGTATAACAGGCCATGGGAGGTGCGTTATACTCAGCATAACGCCCCATACTCGGCGTGTTATGTTGTACATTTTTGGTTGCGCTGCATTATTCAATTGAGTATAACGCACAGGGGTAGGTGCGTTATACTGTACATAATGCCCCAGTGATGGTGCGTTATGGTCTGCATGTCTGCATGTCTGTGCGTCTATGTTCACTTGAGTGTTCGGATGAGTTTAACGGATGAAGAGAGGTGTATTATGTACCATATAACGCCCCTGCCCTAATCCGTTATGTCAGGTAACGGTCCCAGCTTGGTCCGTTATACCTTCTGGACGTAACTCAAACGATAGGTCACACCTATCTAGAGAGTTGCCTTCTTACGTGAGGAGACTCTAGGGTCCAACCTCCGCCTCGTATCCCTGGCATCTAGCTGATACACCTACTGTGTTTTCATCTTCATCGATTAAATTCCATCATCGGTAAAAGTTGGGAGTGATCTATTCATCCCCCCTTCTAGATCACAGTCTCGGTGTCTATCAATTGGTATCAGAGCAGGTTACCCAACATGTGGTCCAACGACCAGGGTAGACCTGGATCTACCACCCCTCGTAGCTTCATTGCTGAGGGACATTCTTTTTGCCGCCCTCCTTTCTTTGATGGTAATAATTACATTTACTGGAAAATAGGATGGAAGTGTTCCTAAGAGCGCAGAGCCACGAACTCTAGAGAGTGATTACCACAAGACCATTTGAGCTCCTACAAAATGAAGATATGTGGACAAAGGATCATATCAGGCTCTCAACAGTTAACTGGACGGCTCTAAACATAATGCAATGCGCAGTCCATCCAGAAGAGTACGCCAGGATCTCAGCCTGCAAGATAGCAAAGAAAATGTGGGATGAACTAGAGCTCATCTATGAAGATACATCCCAAGTCAAGGCCACCAAAGTAAATTTGTTCACCTCTGAATATGAATTGTTTAAAATGAAATCCGAGGAGACGATTACAGAGATTGATGCTAGGCTGTCGCTGATCACTAACACTCTTAAGGGGCTTGGGAAACAAGTTCCATAAGGGGATCTTTTAAGGAAAATAGTCAGGTCATTAACCCCCGCGTGGCACACTAAGGCCACTGTGATAGAGGAGTTTAGGGATCTGTCAAAAATGACAGTCACTGAGCTAATAGGATCCCTAATGACGTATGAAATTAATTTCAAAAGAAATGTTGAAGGCAGCAACAAGAAGGGCAAGAACATTTCTCTTAAGGTGTCTCGGAGTAGCAGTAGTGAGAGTAGTAAGGAACATGACTGTTTCTCAGATCTCGATCAAAAGCAACTGGCTATGCTGACTCATAAACTCCAGAAGTTTGTGAGGACTAAAGGGAAAACGTTTAGAAGAGGAAGATCACAGTCCTTTGGAAAGCATTTCAATTCAAAATCTGACAAGAACAAAAATGCCGACAAGTTTACATGTTTTCACTGCAAGAAGCCCGGACATATGAAGGGGGATTGTCCCGATCTCTAGAAGAAAAGCTCCAATGTGCAAAAGAAGAAGCCTCAAGCAATGGTCTACACATGGAGTGATGACGAAGAGAAAATTGAAGAGGATTCGTCAGAAGAGGAGCAAGGACTGTGTCTCATGGCTGACAAAGACAATGAGGTAAACATTTCTTTTGAAAATTATACACTAGATGATTGGGAGGATGCTTACGCTAATCTATTAGATAGATTTAACTGTCAAACTAAGGAGTTTAAAATGCTGAAAAGGAAACTGAGCAATGTTGTTGAAGAACAAACAAATTTAAAAATGGAAAATGATGTACTGAAAAACCAACTTGAAGAATTAGGTTCATTAAGAATTGAAAATAAAAATCTCCAAGTTGAATGTGAAGAAGCCAATAAGAATCTGGATGAGTTTAATGTTAAACTTCAAGAGATCCAGAGAGAAAATGCCCTTGTTTCTGAGAAGTATGAAGCTATAAAAATTGGCCACCTCAGAGTACATTAAGTGGTGGAACACTCGGGTTGACTTTTATAGAAATTCAAAGATACCTTGTTGTGATGTGGCTGAACGTAACTTCTTGAGCCGCTAATCTACCCCGGTATTTGATATCGATGAGTCCCACCTAAAGAGGCTTCTATCACAGTGTTCCAAGGAAGTGGACGAGCACATCTAGCCCCGGCAGGCCATAAAGAAGGATTCCCAGAAACCATTGCCAATTTTTCCTGCTGTGAATGAAGATGACTTCTTGAAGACCTTGAAAGGGCTAAGTCAGGTGGGAAGCGCCCGGCTTGAGCTTCAACAGTTTCCTCTTCCTGTGGAAGAGCCGATACCTACTACTATTCCTTGGCGATCAGAGACGGACTGCCATTGCCCATATGGGGCATTTTTAACAAGGGAAGATGGGACTGATTCTTACAATTGCCAGACCTCATGGCTCTTCATGCTAATGAACATTCATGGTCTAAATGTCAACAGTCCTGTGGAAGCTATCTTGGGCCAACCCTTGTTTGTGGCCTTCAAGTATGTAGACTGGTGGTGTATGGACCACCTGGGCTTGTTCCACTGCCTTGCTTCTCGGTAGCATCTGGACCTTGCTCGTTTCGTTGACTGGTGGGAAAAGATCAAGGACGTGTGCTGGCTGATTCACGAGGCAGCTTCCCGAGATAAGGTGGCGGCCTTGCATTATTGGCCTCTTTCTCCCTTCTACAAGGGGCCGATAGTTATGTCTTTCCTTTTATATCATCACTAGGAGTGTGTACTCTCCTATTGTGTTTAAGCTCTAACTTATGATTTTCCCTTTTCTTCAACAGATAGGCCTGATACGCAGTAGCAGGGGAGCTATCGTAGAATCATCATGCAGTCTAAAAAGCCCTCTTATTTCGATGTCCCTACACCAGCTCCTACTACCACTCCTCTACCTCGAAGGGGTAAGAAGAAGAGAGAGGCATCTCCACTGAAGATCGATGTAACACGGACTAAGAAAGCCTATAAAATTATAATTAAGCAAGCAGCTTCTGTAGCTCCTACTACTAAGGTGGTTCCACCTCATGTGCTGTCATTCAAGGAATTTGCTACTCGCCAAGCCTCACCAGCTAGGGGTGAAGGTAAATTCGCACTACTGCTTCTATGGTGATATCCCTCTCAAGAGTTTATCTATGCTTATTTTGCACTTTTCCATCTTGTAGTAGCACAAGTAGATCTACCAAACCCTACCGTTGAGGTGGGCGTTGGTGTGGCAGGCGAGACCGTAGCAGGAGCATCTGCTGCTATCCCCGAGAGGGAAACTCTCCCTTCCCCCACCCCAATCGGTGAGGCAGCAGGTAGATTGAGCAAGGTTGCTTCTAATGCTTGTATTCTAGAGTTCATAACCCTTTTATCTCATTATGCACTACATGACACACTTTAGGGCTTCCTGAGACTGTATCTGAGGCTGGGGTTTTATCTTCAGATATTCCTTCACTTCCAAGAGGGTGCTGAATGGCATTAAAAGAGGTGGTGGCCCCTATGTGATGCATGATTACTCGTTTGACCTCCCATCGCGTAATAGAAGTAGCCACAGAGTTAAGCGTCAAGGTAGAAAGTCACTCCGAGAGTTCATCATCTTCTTCTAAAGAACAGGTAGACTATGGCTACTCTGATAAAGTTCAACGAAGCAGAGAACTAGGCTCATCACGTAGACTGACGGATGATGAAACAACATCGATTTGAAATCCAGTGAATACATGCTACATATAGTAAGTGAACACATAGACATTTCTTTGTGAATTTCTTGCTTTATGTTTCTTTGTTTCCTCTTTCCCTCTTTTTTATTATGGAGCAATCATGAACCGAGCTAAACCGGGCTTCGAGATGCGGGATGGAAGAACACGGGTAAAAAAAAGGCACAAGCTTTATACTTTAGGAGGAGAATTCATTTGGCGGGAGAATGGAGGGTTTATAGAGGGCTGAGAGAGGAGATGGAGTCGACGCCATAGGGAGATTGGGTCAACGCAACTTAGTCGAGTGGAGAGTTAAAAAGGGGCAGACAAGGGGTGATTCCGACGCGAAAGGGTGGATGGCGCGTCAGATTACCCCACGTCGTCTTAGGTTGGGTAATGAGAAGAGAGAGGAAAGCAATCTGGCGTGGGAGAGGGGTTGGCGTGCCAAATTAGCCCGCGCCGAACGAAATGCCGGCGACACCGATTTAAGAGGGGTTAGCACCGTTTTAAGGGTAGCATGGTTTCCGGACTTCAAAGAAGCTCATCTTAGGGCCCGACTCAGATCATGACTTCCCCTTTATTTTAAGGATTATGATTGTTTAGATTCCATTTATCCTGAATTGAAGCAAGAATTAATCCTTTCGCTTTCCTACAAGGTTCATCCTCGAACACGATTTTAGTCCAATCACAGGCGGGCACATGTGCATCACGCCATATAACCAACAGGGATGTTGCCTTTTAATTATTTATTGGTGTCAGTATTATTAATGAAAATGATCAGAAAACCATGGTTAAATTTCGATGACATCTCCCCTTATCCCGAAGGGTCACAGGGGAAAATGGAGACTTATCCACGAAGACACCCGGGATAAATTCCTAACTACCGGGAGGCTGAGTACGGCGACCAGAAGACCCGAATGGGACGGAAACCCTGAGGGCTAGCCTACGAAGGGTCCGATAAGCCATTGGTTACCACCATAGTTTGGGCAGCATCTCTCCCCATCCAGGAAAGTCAAGGGTAGAAAACATGGCTCACCCACGGGAATCCCCGGGATGAAATCCTAAGCTGCCGGGAGGCCGAGTACAGGGACCGGATGACCCAAATGGAACGAAGACCCCGAGGGCTAGCATACGAGGGGTCTCAGTGACCCGTGGGCCACTATAAACCCAATTGAGGATTGTGGACCTAATTTATATTGGTCCCAGTAGTCCTTTTATATTCACCCACAAGGGTCAACCGAGGATTCACACCATGAGAGGGTGGGCTTCCAGAGTATACTAGTGATGTACATGAGGTTAAATCAAGTTGAAATAGATTGAGAAGATGAAGATACCGAACCCATATCAAACTCAAGAAACCCAGTGACTGTTATCAACATAGGTAGAGGCAGAAATTTAACAGTCCATCGGGGGTAACCATGTCCTTCACAACCAACTGTGAAAAGGGAGAAAGTAGATGGTCAGCGCATCTCCCCCCCAAATCCTCTACAGAGTCATTTCATGTACATACATGTCGATGCTCGACAGATTCTCACAGTTTGAAGAAACATCGATCATGTTGTGTAGTCTGGGGAAGGGACACCAATTTTTGCTGTAAATTACATGACTCGACTCAGAAAAATGTGACGGACACAATGGAACCATGTCGAAGAGCAACGGAGCTGTGGAAAAAAAATGTGAAGGGCAAGAGATGCCCCCATCAGTAACTGGCTCGAGGAACTACCTAGTGTACTATGGTCATACCGAACTACTCCCAGAACTGCCACTGGTGAATCTCCATTTCAACTGGTATCAGGCACTAAAGCCGTGATTCCTCTAGAGATCGGCAACCCATCCTTCTGAGTTATCAACTTATTGCCCAAGCTAAATGAGCAGAAGCTATCAGAAAACCTGGACTTGATAGAAGAGATATGCAAGGTTGCAAGGATCCGAGCTATGGAATACCAACGGCGCATGACTCGCTATTACAACAACAAAGTCTGAGATAGACACTTTCAGTTGGGAGATTTTGTCCTAAGGAAAGTAGAAGCATCTCGACCACTGAAGGTGATGGGGAAGCTGGCCCCCACCTGGGTAGGCCCCTACCGAGTGGTCGAGATGCTCGAAAAAGGAGCATACTAGTTATCTACCATGGAAGGAGCACCCATTCCTAGGACATGAAAAGCGACAACGTTGTGAAAATTCTATTTTTGAGCTCTTTCCCATACATGTAAGAAACAGATTACGATAATATCTCTTCTTTTTATTGCATTACACATTTTTGTACATCACATAGGCCATGGCCAGTACAATATGAAAGAAAGAGAAAAATTGGTGCAATGCGGACCGATCACTCGATGCGGATGAGGTCAGTAGCCCCCAGGTCAAGCCACTAACTCCACCTCATGTGAAAACTTGCTTGAATAATGGGACGAGTGATTTTGTCTACTCGGGGCATTCAAAAGACCCTGTATTAGGAGAAAATAGGAGGAGAGAGAAGGCCTAGGTGCCAATTTCCTAGAAAACAAGAGAGGGCCTCCCCTGCCAACTCTTTGGAAGTTGGGACCGTAGCGAAACCATCAAAAACTAATGGCGCAAGAAAGAATGAGCACTCCCTCGAAGGGAGTGGCAGAGGGGGAGTGGGGATGAAAGAAAGGAGGATCAACGATTCCTCCTTTCCCCTTCCCCCCTTGGGGGGGCGGCGATCTAAAAGCCGGAAGGGAACCCGTCGCCACGCGTCGACCCTTCTTGTATGCCGCCCTCCCATTGCTAGCCATTCTTCTACGCTGGAGTAGCAGGAACACCCCTACAACCACCAACGTCTTCATCTTCAGAGTCACCTTCCATGCTTCGCCAAAGATGATCGCAACAGACAACTGCTTCGCAAAAATAGAAAGAGGAAGCAAAAGAGTGCAAGGGAATCCTAAAGTGGCGTGAAGAGGAGGAGGCATGCTTCGGGACCTTTTGTAGGCCGAAGGGGGAGACCCCTACCTTAATTAGACCTCCCCTCAAAAAGACGCAAAAAGGCAACATACTTCCTCAAGGAGTAGTCACGCTACCTCCCTCATAAACCCCTATGGGAATACGTGAAAATGGCAAGTCAATTAAAGCATGGAAGAACGAAAAGACCCCACCCCTATAGTCAGCCACCATGCAAGCCTACTTTTTTGACCTTGAATCACGCAAAATCTCTAACTCTCTGGCAACCGTCGATACGATAAGATGCACTCAGTCAAAGGTGACAACATGTAGTTAATTACATTCTTAATACTCAACAACATCTTCAAAAGCTTGGACTAGGTTGATTGACATTGCTCGCAGAAGTGTTTCCCTGTGTGTCCTTGACAGGTACATTCAAACTGGCAAAAGACGGTTGGGATCCCACAGTAAACAAACTAGTGACAGAAGATGGTTGGGACCACATGGCAGGCAAACTGGCCACAGAAGAGAAACCCTGGGCAAAAACACTCATGCTTGGCATATCCAATCTTCTATTTGGAATAGTTGCTGACCTGTGATAATGCAACGGAAAAGGTTAGATTATAATTACTCCTGACAGTGCTACTGGTAGTACAAGTTGATAGTAAAAATTTAGAATGAACCTGGTTGAAGGTCGTCCAGTTTTTGCCACTCCACTACTGGCAGTAGAGGAAGAGCCACTATCTTTTCTTGGTCTTCCCAGTGGCCTATGATGAAATTGAGTAGGTAATTTAAGGAAAAATAAACTAATTTTGAAGCAAACAAACTAAATAGGCATTAGCTGAGTAGGCAGCAAACAAACTAAATAAGTATTAGCTGAGTAAGCATTAGCTAAGTATTACAATTACCTGGGCTTGGTCACCGATGCTTGAGTACTTTGAGGGGCAGTGTTTGAGGAAGTAACATCATTTGTTGGCCTGTCCAAAATGTTTGAGGAAGTAACATCATTTTAGTATAACATTAGTTAATATGTGGGCCCACAATGTCTCAATAGAGAATATCATTTGCCTGTCACTAGGAGGTTGACTAGATTGAGGAGCAGTATTTGAAGAGTTAACAACCTTCCTTGGACGGCCTAGGGGTCTATGGTCAATGACAATATGACGGACAATATAGTTTAACATTCACAAATTAATGAATAGCAAGTTTAAAACAAGTAGGAATATATCAAACACCTAGCAGGTATTGGTTGAATAGTTTGAGGAGGGATTGCATTGAATGGGTTCTTGCATTTCTTGGCATAGTGACCAAACTGGCCACATCTCTTGCATTTGTGGTGTCTTTGTGTTCTTTTCACCTGAGCTTCATCTGTATCTCTGATTCTTTTTTTTCTTGATCTTCCAGGTGGTCGTTTTACTTTCGAAGGTAATATGGTATGTTCTAGTATGAGTCTTGGCCACATGCTTCTATCCGAAATGGGAGCAATATGAAGGGAATAAGCTGCTCTATACTTGTCAGTCCTATAGCATGTATTTACATATTGATCCCAATCTAGTCCCCTGCATGTGGCAAGGAAAGAGGCCACATGCACACATGGTTGACCAGTCAGTTGCCATCTCCGACAAGAACAAATTCTATCTTTAATGTTCACTACTACCCTTTCATTTGGATTGATCACCTCCCCCAAGAAAGGTGTGAACTTTTGGACTGCAAGCCCCCCTAAACCTCTACTTATTTCCACAATATGACTCCTAGCTTTTAGCACTAGGACATCCTGCCATTTTCCTGATTTTCTCCTCCTAGTCACTATTGTCTTCATTATTTGTTGCCGGATGGAGTCAATGCAATCCAAAATCACCTTATGTCTAGCCTGCCCAATGAATGGATTAAAAGACTCAGAAAGATTGTTAGTAATATAATGGAACTTAGCCTCCCTTCCAAACATACATCTACTCCATTTCTCCTCCTTAGTAGTAGCCGAGTTTAGATAGTTATATGCATCAACACTGAACCATCACCCAACTACTAGGCGAACCCGGCAGTCAAGGCACAGCCACTACGTAACCAGAGACAAGGACATTGGCAGTTCTAGATTGAGTCGTTAGGGTACTATCATAATAAAGTAAAAAATCACACCCAGTCACCTAAATCGACCGATCCAGATAACCACCAACAGACAGACACCGCCCTAGAACATGACCTAAGACTGACCAACACACAGAACAGAATAAGGGCCATCACGGCGAACAACAGGACTATAACGCACCAGCATGGGGGCGTTACCTGCTATAACGGACCACTGTAGGGGCGTTATGGCAGATAGACTCAGAACACCGATACAGACAATATAATGCACTAAGACAGGGGCGTTATATCAGCAAAATGCATTAGGACAAGGGTGTTATGGCCAATGGACAAAAATAGAAACAAAGAGGAATATAACGGACCTCCATAGGGGCATTATACCAGCTTAACACACTACAATAGGCGCGTTAAAGCCAACAGACCCAAAACACTAATACGAACAAGAAGCATATAACAGACTACAATAAGTCCGTCATAGCCACATGACGCACAGGGTTAGGCGCGTTATATCAACTGCCATACCCAGTCAAACATCTGTCAAACACACCATAATGGATCCACACAAGCACGTCACCTGAACCATAACGCACGGGGAATGATCCGTTAAATGAACTGACTGACACGATCTTGGAGGAAGCACGGTCGTCGAATGATCTGACAATGGCAGATGGCCTCGAAAACAACCTTAATATAACTCGCCTAGGCAGTGGCATTATACTCAAATAACGGACCAGGCTGAATCTTTTATGCTCCATGACCTCGAAAGATGAAAATGAATGAACCATAACGGTCTATCATGGGACCGTTATCACCTGTAACGGTCTCTGGTAGGACCGCTAAATCAATCCGGTGGGTAAAACGGTAGAATGGTCGAATCGGCCCGTTCCACGCCCCATGCATGTCGTAGCGCAGGGAAAATAATGCCAAATGATGGGAAACGACCTCAGGGGGTCAAAAACATCACATGCATCCATTGAAACACATTAAAACATGAGATTGGGGTGATTTCGACAAATCGACCATAAACGAGTCACCGAGGTTCCTGGACTCCTACCCGCCCCAAATGGCAACCGATCGACACGAAATAGGTGGGGTTGGGATCCTAACACCCCCGCAGTCAGTTTGACACTAACTACAACGAGAATGATTGTTGTTTTCCGGCAAACCCTTCAAACCCCAAAAATAATAACTTTCACTAAACTGGCCCGATCTCCCCCGATCGAGTACCTGTCTACGCAAAATTACAGGGAAAACATAGAGGATGAAGTGGCGGTCCATCTCCCTACCTGCACCGATGAAATCGAGCGCCGAGGCGACTAAACCACACTGAAAACCACCACGCCAATCGAACCATCAGCTTTGAATCCACCGTTCGGGATCGCGCCAAATCCACGCCGTTCCTCGCTCCACCACGCATCTCAGCAACCTCCCGACGTCGCTACCTCGCCCACGGTCGCCTCCGTCTGCAGCCAGAGCCGATGGATCGAGAGAATGAGAGAGAACGGGAGTGGGAGTGAGAGAATGTAAGAGATGAGAGAGAGAGGGTGGGTTGGGTTAGGTTTAAAAAAAAAAGAAAATTTGTATATTGGTTATCACTTTGATATATTTTAATTACTTCCGCACTACAGTTTAAAATACTATCCTAATTTAAATTACACATGGTGTAATTCCAATTCATTATACGCTCCCTCGACAAACTCCCTCAACCCTTTAGGGGCCTCATCAGCCTCTTGGGTGACTTCCCCAGTTCCTGGTAGCGATAATCCGATGTTATACAAGGTTATCGATATCTGGAGCTCTGGGCCGTTACAGTTGGTATCAGAGCGGTGTTGAGGAATCATGTAAGGAATTGAAATTACACAACTATTGTCCAGAATTTGTCCATTTGTGTCGTCTATTGCTGGCTTAGGATGTTTTCCGTATGATTAATAGATTTTACTATTTATTATTCATGTTTTCTAGTAGTTTCAACATGCCGCCACGGCGTCGGAGAGTTTCGGTTCCCCAGGAAGTGAGTAGTGTCCCTCAAGATGTTCCAGCTCTGGCTCCTGTTATTCCGGCTCAAGAGGATGCGCCTGGCAATCGCGAACGTGCTTTGAAGGAATGTTTGTTGTTTCATCCGCCGACTTTTGAAGGCCAGACTGATCCTGATGCCGTCAGGGTATGGCTGGATGCAACCGAGCATGTGTTTCACTCTATGGAATGCGCGGAGGATGAGAAAGCGATGCTCGGCACTTTTCAACTCCAGGATGCGGCGCTGATATGGTGGAATACGGAATGGGAGATTTCTTTCCAATCTCGTCCACTGTGGCAGATTTCGTGGGCTGAGTTCGTCGCCACATTCGAACTTACTTTCAGTCCGACTTACATCAGGATAGATAAAATGCACCAGTTCTTGCAGCTCATCCAGGGAGAAATGTCGGTGCTTGAATATTGAAACAGGTTCATGGAATTGGGCCGTTATGCGCCCCATGTGTCTAGCAAATGAAGCATTGAAGCCGGAGTAGTTTCTTTGGGGTCTCAGTGCTGAATTGAGGCAACCATTGATCATTGCTCGCGCGACTAATATGAATGAAGTATATCAGGCTGCGGTAGCATTAGAGTTGGATTTGGCGAGATCCCAGACTTCTTCTCAGGCAGTGTCAGTTCAGCCGACAGTTTAACTTCCATCTGGTTATCCGCCTCGTGTTCCAGATTTTCCTTCAGCCACTCCAGCTGCTAGTGGTGTTACTTCTTCGGGCAAGTCCCAGTTTAGAAGATTCAAGAATAAGAAGAGGTTTAAGAAGCGATTTGACCAGCATGCATCGTTTGGTGTAACATAGTAGTCAGCCCCTTCCTTCCAGCAGCGTCAGAGTTCTGCCAAAAGTCAATTCAAGGGTTGTGCATGGTGTGGTGGCAGCCACCCAGGCAAACCATGCTCTTTGCCAGTGGTATGCTTTTGATGTGACCAGCCGGGTCACGTGGTGAGAGACTGTCCCTTGCGGGCGATCCCAGAGTAATTCACTCTGGCAGCTCCGTCCCAGCCGTCTCAATCGTAATTCAGGCCTCCACTTCCACCACCGCCTCCATCTCAACAGTTCCAGTAGATTCACCCTCAAGCTTCAGCAGCATCTTCTTTCCAGTCCTGTGCAGCTGCCAGTAGAAAGCTAAAGGACAAGGTGACTCATATTTCGTGGGCTGAGGCTGTGGCTTCAAATCTTGTCTAAGGTACTATTACTATTTTTGGTTGTGTACTCACTACTCCGGGGGTTGGCTAGCCTAAGATTGAACCCCTAAGGGTCCTAGGATGCCCACTCTCGGGGGCGGCCAGCATGCCGAGGGCGTGGGATGTAATGGCTCTCTCACAACTCGCCCGCAGTAGTCACTCACACAATAGTAATTCGGGCTCGGGCACTCACTTACCGTCCGAAGGCACTAGTGACAATACTAAACCAGCAATGGAAAGAAACTATCAAGGGGGATAACCAAAGCTCACCAGACCGGTGTGAAGACACCAATCCTGGTCGGAGACGAGGGCGAGCGAGGAAGCGTGGGCTTACTCGCACGCCGCGTTGATGAAGCTTCAACCTGAAATTTTAATTAACATGCACTGCGCCCCTTGCATGGGGGTTGGACTAGGGGTGGGGATTAGTTTTACAACCTAAAATGTACCTCCACGCAGGGAGGGGTGGTCAGCCGGCCAGGCAGTGTGGGGAAAACTATGCTAGAAGCCGAAGTGGAAGAAGATCGTCGGTTCTGCCAGCTCTCTGGAACAGCCTGATAGGTAGTCATTGTTGGTGCTGCCACGGGCCCTCCTGAACTCCGTTGGTGACAAAACTAGTGCCAAAACCTCCGGGGTTGGCCCAAAAGGACGTCAGAATTTCTGTGGATTTTCTTATGGATGACGACGGTTGGCGCAGGATCGGGATCAGGGCTACTCAGTTCTGAATCTGTCAGTACCAGGGTTGCTATTGCTGGAAGGAGAGGCCACCACGGTTGCTCCCGTGCTCCAATGTAGGCAAGGCTAGAATTGTTGCATTCATGGTCGAGTACTCTTCGAACAGAGACTTACGGGGCCACCGGAGAAGGTTGGATCAGATAGGGAGACCCCAAATAGTGACAGTGTATCAGGCCAATCCTAGAGTAGACTGACCCTACACACTCCAGGGAGGAAATTCAGAACTTACTGCTCTGAGATCCAAACGGGGCCCTACTTCTTGGGGATGAGAGGGGACTTGTAGCAGAAGTCTTCAGCCAAACGCCGCTCCAAGATCTTCAAGGTACTGGTCATGGCCGCCTCTGCAAGACACAGTTGAGTGTCTGCCAGGGAGGAACTACACAATCTGACAGTGAAGACTTCTCTGGGCAGCCACGAACTCGGGTAAGGGTGGGACCACCACCGTTGCAAAGTAGACTAGACGACGCTTCCAACGACACCTCTTGTGCTCTGAGGGGATCCAGGATGAAGACGTGGCAGGCTCTGCAATTGGGTGCTCCTCTGCTGCCTGCGAACTGAGGCATGGTCTGCAACTTGCCCATGAGAAATGGAGTACGAGGGGGGCGAAATGGCGGTGGATGAGTGTCGAGCGACCCCTGGCTGTGAGGGGGTCTGGGAGGGGGTGATACAAGGTGAGGGAGTGACAGAATGGGGGCTAGAGGGAGGTCTAGCAGGTGGAGGGAGGGGAAGATGCAAATTTGGTGTTGGGAGGGAGAGGGAGGTCTCTCTCCCTTGGTTTGAATGGGTGGTTAATGGGGGATTAATGTTAGTCTTGGGGAAGTGAATGGGTGTGTGAGGGAGTGGAAGGGTGCTTGGGGAGATGGGATTCTCCCTAGGGAGAGGGAGAGTGACTCTTGGGGTTGGGGAGGATTTAATGGGGGGAGTTAATGGGGGTCTTGGGATATGAAGGGGAGAGCATAACGAAATCATCAAGAATTAATAGCGCGGGCAAGGAGAAGAACGAAACAGAAACCACGCACCCTCTAAGTGGTGCGAGCAAGGATAAGGAAAAAGAAAAAAAAAAGGCACCCTCCAAAGAGTGAGGGCAAGAAGGAGCAGGACAAAGAAAAAAAAAGGAGAGCAGAAGAGAGAAAAAGTGTTGAACACTCCTTTGACGTACATGGAGTGGGAAGGGAGGAGGGGAGAAGAACGGAGGGAGAGAAACGAGACCATGGTGTTGAATGTCTTTCTCTCTCAACCATTCTCTCCTCTCGGTGCGGCAACGGTCCAGAAGTCATGAGGGAGCCTGTCGCCGTGCGCCCTCCATTCTTCTACGCCGTCCGCCCGGTCGCCCCCCATTCTTCTACGCCGAAGCAACATGGACGCCCCAACAACCGCCAAAGTCTTCATCTTTAGAGTCGCCCTCCATGCTTTGCCTGAGGACGATAACAAAGAAGAAGACGGTCACTTCGCAAAAAAGGGAGGAAGAGGCAGAGATTGCAATGAAAGCCTTAAGCGGTGTGAAGAGGAGGAGGCGCCCTTCAGGAGCTTTTATAGGCCGAAGGGGGAGAGTTCTACCTTAATTGATCCTCCCCTCGAAAAGACGCATGAGGCAGACATCCTTCCCTAGGACCAGTTACGCCACCTCCCTCACACACCCTCCCGTGGGAATACACGAAACGACAAGTCATTCAAAGCGTGGAAAGACGAAAAGGCACCAGGTTAGCACCAACAACTTGGCCGATCGACACGCAAGATTGATTTGTTGGCTGCAAATCGTACGAGATCTCTGATTTACTGGCGACCGCGGATACGGTAAATCATACTCGGTGAAAGGCAGTAAAGAGTAGTCAATTGCGTTTTAAACACTATTACCATTATATAGAAAGAAAAACATTACACAACCAAGTTCTAGGTAGAAAGTGCAAAAAGAGGAAGAGAGCCAACAAGGCAAGTACTGTCTTTCCTAATCTATGGGAATAGGGGAACTTCTAGAAGTTCGGGGCCTCTCTTGAAGCTCGACAGGTGGAGGACCCTCGACGCTCGGCGATTCGCCCCCGGTCCCCTCTGCGACGTCCGGCTCAGGCACTGACCCCACTCGTGTGGGAACTACCTCGACCACGTGCTCTTCTGAGGCCGTCGGAGCTGGTGATTCCCCGTCCACGGAAGCAAAACCATCTTCGCTCCCCCCTCCGTTGCTCGACGTTGATGAAGGAGAATCCGAGCCTTGCTCATCTGAGTCGTAGCGTTGCCTGGGGTCGAAGACAAGCTCGTCGAGAACCTACGCTTGGGCTAGCCCGACTGTCCGCCTGAAGCCTTGGGCGAAACCCTTCCGCAGTCCCCGCCGGTAGCCCGACTCGTAATAGGTGAAGGCGATCTGCTTCAGAGCTTCGTGGTACTCTTCCGAACTCCGATATTGCTCGACGGCCTTCGCCTGGGCTTCTGCTGCTTTCTCTTCGAGCTCGACCACCTTCACTTTGGCCTCGGTCAGCTCTGCCTCGGCCTCGGCCCGTGCCACTTCGGCCTCCTGGAGCTGGCCCTCGAGGGCCTCTCGCTTGGCCACCCATTGTCCCAAGCGTGCCACATGTGCCTGACGCTCCTCCTCCAGGAGCTTGCTCTTTAGCTCGGCCATATACTGAGCTTGGGACAATTGCTCGGCTAATTACCGAGCTTCCTCCTGGCTCGCCCAATCACGTGCCCAGAGTGAGGCCACCTTCCGCCGAAGCACCCCAAGCTCGGAGGTCAACCGCCTAATCCTCCGGTCAGACTCAGCGCGAACCTGTGACTGGGCCCTCCCCTCGCTCTCTAGCCACGCTAAAAAATATGTGATCTTGGCCCCTAGCTGAGCCATGAATAAACCTCCCTCCATGACCCTTTTGAGGAGCATGGGAGGGGAGCAACGCGGGAATTCCTCCCGCACAGAAGGTGCCAGAGCTCGGCACCAATTGTATAGGGAGGCCTGGACGGCGAACCACCCCTGCTGATGGAGAGGAGCCCTCTCTGGAGGAGTCGAGGCCAGGGCATCCTCCCCGGACGTCCCCAAGCTCGGGACAGCGTCGCTCGACTCGGCTTGGATTTGTGCCTCGACATCCTCCTCCTCACCGCACGCCTCGGTATCCTCGATCGGGACTTCAGAATCCGCCTCCTCCCCTTGCGCTCCTGCAGTCTCAGCGGAGGTTCTCTCAACCCCTGTGGGCACCTCTGGCTCGGTCGCCGGGAGGCTCGGATGACAGACATCCTCAGCTGGGAGCTCCTTGGTCGTGCGAGTGGTCTTCACCTTCTTCAGCCGCCTCTTCTCGGCGGTCAGAGTCTTCATCGAGGACAGTAACAACCGCTCCCCGGGATCCTTACGCTTGGACCCTCGTCGCCCTGGGGCATCTTCCCGAGCAATCTGCTTGCCCTTATCCCGAGCAGAAGAAGGACCCTCGGAGGTCGTGGCGCGCCCGGAGCAGTCGCCGCCTCTAGCTCGAGGACCTCCTGCTCTGATGGTCGCTCCTCATCATCACCGCGCCTCGTCTCTGTCAATCAGAAGACAAGCCATCAGCGAAGGCTTAACCTACTAGAACGAGAAGAGCAAGAAGGAGAGGAGGGAATATCAGAGTCAGAAGACTCAGGAGGAGGAGGAAGCTGACGGACCGCTGCCGCCGTGATCTCTGCCAACTCCGTGAAGGCCTCTGCGATTCTCCGCTCCCTCTGGTCGCTCTCGCGGTGCATGGACTCTCTCAGAATGCGAATGCGGTGAAGGGAAAAGCCCTAAGAGGAGACGTGGGACGCAAGCATACGAGATATTTATATACCCCAGCGATCCTGGCGGGAAGCGTCGCGACTTTTCGAACTCCAAGAAGGGCCTCCCCGCGCCAACTTGAGGTAGCCATCATTATACACATGTCCCCAGGACAGCCGCATTAAATGGCCCCTGCAGGCAAAAGATATCCCCCATTCGAGGCACCAATATGACCCCACTATACTCTACTCTCCGAGCCCAAACTCTGGCTTGGGAGTAGGGGGGGCAAGTGGAGAGGGGTAAATCTGTGGCCCAAAAAGATATGTGGCACGGGACTGCCCAACCAAGTCCAATCCGACCTTACCAGGCCGAACTCTCTAAGTGATAGCCCCACAAACGGGCCAACTAATCTTGAAGCCCAAAAACACTCGGACCAACCCTTCCTCGGCGGCCTCTTGGCCCGGAAGACCGAGTAACGGTCGCTCGGAAGAGCCCAAGTGGCGCCCGAGCACAATCGGCTGATGTTGCCCCATCGCTTGGGAAAGATATCCCTTAAGAGATGGTTAGGGTTGGTTCACCACACAGAGTACCTCCAATAATATGGGGAGTTTGCTCTCAACAGGGCGTTTATCCCGGCGAAAGTCTCGTTGCTGCTCGGAGGCGGGAAGCTCAAAAGGATAGGGGAGAGCAAGAGTCCTGTAACGGTAGAGAGCCCTCCTCCAGGACATAACACCCCTTGGTCTCTCTGGCTACCCTACCTTCGGTTAGGAGAGTAAGCAGCTATATAAACTTAAAACGACCATCCGGAAAGATAAGGTGATCTTGAGTGCTCAACACCACACTCACTGGTAGAGAGCGATCTCGTGCCCCTTACTTTTTCTCCTCCTGTATCCCTTCCACCTACGCTCTATCAACTAGTTGACTTAAGCATCGGAGGGTTTTCTCCGGGGTTCCAACTGTGGGCTCCTCTGATCCGTTTCCTGCCTTGTACATCCTTCAATCGTGGTGACGACAAGGGCTAATCCAGGATCGTGCGGCTCAGGATCCAGCGCGAGATCACCCCTCTTTACCACTTACTTTTTGTCCCACCGGGATTGGCCTCGGTATGCCCTCTCGGGCTGCAAATCCACCATGCCTTTCCGCTCATTTTATCTTCTAGGGATTGGCCTCAATATGCCCTTTCGACCTGTCAACCCACCACGCCTTTCGGCTCATTTTACCGTATGAGGATTGGCCTTAGTGTGCCCTTTCGGGCTGCCAACCCACCACGCCTTTCGGTTCATCTTACCTTCTAGGGATTGGCCTCAGTATGCCCTCCCGAGTTGCCAACCCACCACGCCTTTCGGCTCAACAAGGCATGCCCAAAGGACGACTTCCCTGTCCCAATCACCGAGACGATGGTTGATATGACCACTGGTCACGAAGCCTTGTCTTTCATGGACGGGTCCTCGGGCTATAATCAAATCCGCATGGCCGTCAAAGACAAAGACCATACGGCTTTCCGATCTCCTAAGGGGATCTTCAACTACAAAAGGATGCCATTTGGTCTAAAGAATGCTGGTGCAACCTACCAAAGGGTGATGACCAAGATCTTCGACGAGATGCTGCATGACCTTGTCGAATGCTACGTCGATGACTTGGTCCTCAAGACAAAGAGGCGGGAAGATCATCTAGTCGATCTGCGTCAGGTCTTCGAAAGGCTTCGACAGTACCAGCTCAAGATGAACCCAATGAAGTGTGCCTTCGGCGTCTCCAGTGGCAAATTCCTTGACTTTATCGCCAGGTATCGAGGCATAGAAATTGACCCCGACAAAATTAAGGCCATCAGAGGGTTACCTCCGCCCAAGAACTTGACAGAGCTCAGATCTCTTCAAGAGAGACTCGCCTATATTAGGCGGTTCATTTTTAACCTTTTAGGAAGATGCCTACCCTTCGACAAATTGATTTGTCGATGAAGAAAGTAGCACCCTTTATATGGGACGAACACTGCCAGAAAGCCTTCGAACAAATCAAGGAGTATCTACTGCTCCTCCAATCTTAGGGACACCTGTCAGAAGGAATCTCCTTATCCTTTATATTGCCGCCATGGATGCCTCCTTGGGGGCACTGCTAGCCCAGGTCAATGAAGAGGGCAAGGTGCAACCATTGTACTACCTCAGCCGAAAACTGATCGGACCTGAGCATCGGTATGCGCCCATGGAAAAGGTGTGCCTGACTGTAGTTTTTGCTGTCAAGAAGCTAAGGCACTATCTTCTGGCTCACAGAGTGGACCTCATCTCAAAATGCGATCCACTAAAATTTTTGCTCAGCCAGCCCGTCCTCTCTGGTAGACTCGGCAAGTGGGCACTCATCCTCATGGAGTTCGACATCACCTTTGTCCCACGTAAGGCGATAAAGGGACAAGGAATGACAGAGTTCTTAGCAACACATCCTGTGCCAGAAGATTCGCCACTCAACTTTGAGTTGCCCGATGAAGAGGTGCTAGTATCTTCTCAAGAAATTGGGGATCATTCTGAAAATGTCCCACCACAGATGGAACCGTGTGTACTCACCCTCAATCTCCCACATTGGGAGTTGTATTTTGATGGTGCCTCTCGGACAGTCAAAAGGGCTGGTGGCCTCACAGATTTCGTCTCGGGCGCGGGGATAGTTTTCGTGTGTCCGCAAGGCGGCATTCTCCACAACTCTTGCGCTCTCATGAAGTCCCTGACTAATAATGAGGCAGAGCATGAAGCACTGATCATTGGGCTTTAGCTAGCGCTGGAGATGGACATTAAGTGCATCAAAGTGTACGGGGATTCTCAGCTCGTAATTCGACAGGGGGCGTCTATGACGTTCGGAAGAAGGAGCTCATGTCCTACCATGCGGCTGTTACGAGGCTCAAGGAAAAATTCTACCTATTTGAAATAGCCCATGTCGCCAGAGGCGGCAACTCCCAGGCTGACGCTTTGGCCAAATTGGCAGTAGCCCTAAAACTCCGGCCTGAGGGAGAATTGAATATCACTGTCCGACACCGAAGGCTCATGCCAAGCGTGCTCGACGAAGAATCCGGCCTCACTGTCCATGAGGTCGACAATATTCAAGCAGGGAATACTCTCGAAGAAGAAGATTGGCATGAGCCGATCATAAAGATAAAGAACGGCTGGCTTCCTCCCGATCGGGCTCAAAGGGTGCAACTGCTACACAGGGGGACATCCTACCAGCTGATTGACGGTTTGCTTTTCAAGCTCGTCCATGAAAAGGACCGATCGGTCCTCCTCCGGTGCCTTTCATTCAAGGAAGCAAAAATCGTGATGCACGAGGTCCACTCCAGATTGTGTAGGGCTCACCAGGCAGAAACTAAAATGAAAAATAGCATTAAGCTCAAAGGATTCTATTGACCCACCATGTACTAAGATTGCAACCAATATACTCGTACATGTCATCAATATCAAGCATTTGGGCCAGTGCCTCAGAGGTCGCCTAATCTGCTCCATCCAACTGCACCTACTTGGCCATTTGTAGAGTGGGGCATGGATATTGTAGGACCATTCCCGCTATCATCCCAAGGTCACAAGTTTATCTTAGCTGCTACTGATTACTTCTCCAAATAGGCTGAAGCTGTCCCGCTACGAGAAGTTACAAGGGAGATAGTTGCTCGGTTCATGAGGCACTACATTATATACAGGTTCGTCACTCCCAGCCGGATTATATCGGACAATGGCACGCCATTCAGGAACAAGACTGTTTATGCCTTGGCGTCTAAGTTCCATATTGACTGGAGGACATCGGCCGTCTATAATCCCCAAGCCAACGGGTTGGCCGAGGCCTTCAACAAAACTCTTTGTAAGCTGCTGTCTAAGATAGTAGGTGGCCGCAAATGAGATTAGGGCGAGAAGGTCCATGAAGCCCTATGGGCCTACCGGACGACTTACAAAATCCCTACGGGTTGTTCCCCATTCTCCTTGGTCTACAGAGCCAAGGCGGTGGTCCCTGTGGAAATCGAGCTGGCATCTTATCGCGTTGTTGTTCACGCTGGACTGCCGGACCAGGACTAATTCGAGATAGAAAGAAGACTTGAGGAACTGTCCAACCTTGAAGGTGAAAGACTCAAAGCCTATAAACACTTACAAGTGTACCAAGCCCGCATGACACGTGCTTATGATAAACTGGTCAAGCAAAGGACATTCAAGAAAAGCGACCTCATCATGGTCAAAGAAAAGGAGGTTCTGGCAAGAAGATCCAGTGACAAACTTCAGTCTAATTGGCGTGGACCTTACGTCATCCAGAAGGTCTATGAAGGAGGGGCCTATAGGGTCGTCGACCACAAAAGAAACAATCATTTCCCTCCTCTCAATGGCAAGCACATGAAGCTCTACCATGCGTCACCGCAAAAGTTTCGGCAGCAGTCCTCAAAGGACGTACCTCTCCCCAATAAAGGTTGAAGTTCAAAAAAAAATTGGGGTTAAAAATATTGATACCCCGGCGGACTTAGTATCCCCTCAAGGGTTGGCTAAGGGCAAAAAGGCCATACACCCGACTGAGGTGAAAACTCGAAAGGGCGTCTCGGGCAAAAATGGGCAACCCCTCAGTGTGAAAACTCGCAAGGGCGCACTGGAAAAAGCTAAAGGGGGCTAACCTCGACGAAAACCTGAAAGGACGGTGAGGTTGGTAATGTAAATAAAAAAAACACAATCCTCTTTCAACATGCTTTATGGGTGGTTCTAAGTCAACAACTCCACCCTACAACGGCGAAGACATGATACTGATGCTTTGGCCGTATCTCCCATGTCGTCCTGCGACACCTAGTCCCACCAAGGCGTCCTGACATTGTCATACTCTACCCCATCGGGATCGCCAACATTTTAAACCCTTGGATTTGATTCATATGCCACGTCTGGGCTGCCAAATCCGTCCCCTTTTTTTTACCAAGTTGACTCATATGCCTCTTGGCTAGTCAACCTCACTTACATTTTCAATAAGCTTTTCAGGAGACATGGCTGAGACATCATTTGCTTCTTCGATAGCTCTGACTTTGGGAGTCCACTGGCTTGGCAAAGAGCGTAGGATTTTCCTTACCATATCCCCAGTGTCATACTTCTTTCCTAGTCAAGCGAAACCATTAGTAATATCTGTAAATCTACTATACATCTGAGTAATATTCTCACTTGCCTGCATAAGGTCACCATCTTCAATAATGCTCCATCTTCAAAAAGGTCACCATCTTCAATAATGCTCCATATTTGATAGTCCATGCCTTGCAGGAAGAATTCCATTTTGGTCTCCCAATAGTTGTAATCCTCGCCATGAAACAGTGGTGGCCTGTTTACGAATGTCCTTTTGCATATCTTTGGGCTGCCATTTATCTTTGCTCTCTAGATCGTGAGATCTCCTTGCTTCAAGAGAGCCCAAGTCTCATTTGGAAAACTAGAAGATTTTGTACATGCCTATAAGCTCATTTTGAAATACAATATCCAAGTATTATATTCACAAGAAATTAAATACAAAGATAAACTAAGAAATAGCACACAAACTCTTAAAGTACAGTGCAACTTGATAGATTGTCCCCAAAGAATATGAATTATGCATCACTTCGTCAACATCAGGAGCATCTTCTTTTACAGCATGAGAGATGTCATGTTCTAACAACATCTGGGCAGCTAGTTCACCCTAAATCTTCTTACGCCCTGATCATCAAAGGGCCATCCAGTATAGTCCGAATTCAGCACCAGACATTCAATGCATTTGACGGCGTACAGTGGGTAGTTCAGACTACCCTCAGGTTGAGAGGGACATTCGACATCGAAAACAAGTGGCCATCTCTCATTATCCTCAGCACCCCACCAAATCTCCAAAAAAAAATTCACTATCCTGGCCTGCTAATTAGTAAACCATTGTTCGTGTACAGGGATGGTCATGTATGGGATTGTTAGAAATGACTAAACATATTGGTTGCTATAAACTAACCATTCGATGAGAAATGACTAAACATATTTGCAGCTATAAACTAACCATTCAATGAGCATCTGCATTATAGACGGGATGCTCTTTTATGGAATTATATGAGAGAAGCGTGCCCCTGGGAAGTTGACGACTAGGAAATGCTAATGATTTGTAGAGTGGACGATGAAGAATGCATATTTCAGCTGGCCAATGAACTCTTTATCCCATGATTTGAGGTGGTCACCAAAGCAGGACCCAACCTCATGTTCTGTTCCAGCGATCCCAGACACCCAACAAGGAGCAACCAAACACTTGTGGAATTTTTGAGGCTCTGCAGCGACGCATCTTAGTAAGAGCGTTGTTGCATAATCAATAACATTATCTTCGAGCATATTGTTGAAGAGGAGATCGTGCAATCGGAACCGAGAACACTCGCTGCCCCATGCACTCTCAAACATGACCTCATCAGTAACCTTGTCCTGCAGAAAGCAAACAATACGCTGGTGCTCCACTTGTGTCAGTGCCTCACGACACCAATATTGTCGGCGCTTCTCCATGAAAGGCTGCATAGCATACTTACACGTATTGGGTCATATGCATATTAATACAGTACAAAATGGGAAGCACCCAGGAAAACAAATTCATCTCATGAGGAGCACATGCAGGCTCAGGGGAGCAGCCACGGCCTCAGGAGAGCATCCTTGGTGCCAGGGGAGCTTGCATGACCAGGGATTGGCAACCCTTATGGGTAGCACATGCAGTCTCAGGGGAGCATGGATGACTTCAGGAGAGCATCTTTGGTGACAGGGGAGCATGCAGTCCAGGTTTCAAGGCAATTTAATGTCAACCCTTTGGGGGAGCACATGCAGTCTAAGAGGAGCATCCACGGCCTCAAAAGAGGATTTGATGTCTCAAGGGAGCATGCATAACCAAGGTTCAGGGCAAAGCATATTTCAACCCATTAGGGGAGCACATACAGTCTCAAAAGAGCATCCACACCCACAGGACAACATCCACATCCTTAGGGGAGCATCTGTGCCCCTTGAGGATCATAGATCACTAGGGTTCAATGCACAAAAAAATGTGGTAATGTAGAAATTTAAGGGGCATGTGCAGTACCTTTTTCTTTTTCACATTCTTCGATGGTCCCTTTCCAACATTCTTCTTTGTGTCCTCGGCATCCACATCCTCTATCACTGTTGTGGTTATGGGTTCTTCTTTCTTCTTCCTAGCCCCCTTTCCTTGTGGTGTCCACTGTCCACGGAGAGCGCTGGTAATGGCTTCTCTACCTCTTACTACGTGTCTTCACGTCTTGAGGATAAATCCAATATTGTCCACGTCCTCCATGCATTTACTCCCTCCCTGCTCTCCCTCAAACTGCCCATGTTGTCTCTCCACCCCCTCCATGCCTTTGTCTTGACTCCCTCCCTCCATCTCCACCTCCCCCATGGCCTCCACCTCTGTCTCCTCCTCCCCAATCTTCTTATCTTTTCTCTCCCCTTTACTCTCCTCTCCCTCAATCTCTTTCCTCCCTCCCTCCCTCCTCCTCCTCCATGCCTTTACTCCCTCCCTCTACCTCTTCCTTGTCTTTGCTCCCCCTCTCCTCCTCTTCCTCATAGTGTGCTTTCTCTTCCACCACGACTTCCTCTTTTCTCTTCCACAGGAATGTTGCCTCTCCACCTCAACTTGTGCTTTCTCTTGGCTCCCTCCTCCCATCTCCACCTCCCCCCTGATCTCCTCTTCTGTTCCCCTCCTCTTTGTTATATCAAAGTCAAAATGCCCACCAACTGGGCTAGTTCTGACATCTTCTTCGTCTACTGTCTCTTCCATCAGCCGAACTCTGTGGCCTGCTGTTGTGCCAAAATGCAATCTGACGAGGGAAGTCTGCTCCTCCACTAGAGAGCATAGCCTACTCACCTCTCTAGTGAGTGCTTCCAAAGCACTGGCATGAGGTCCAGCAGCCACGACTTCCTCTGTTCCTTGGCTGGGCTGGCTGAGCTGACTGGCCTGACCCCTCCTCTGCCTTCTCGACCATCGCTTTCGGGGAATGATGCTGCTGATGAGCAGCTCCTCATCTTCTCCCTCCAACAGTCACTTCTCATGTGCATCGACAACTAAGTTGGCCTTAACCTGTGACAATAAAGTGACATCTTAAGATGAAGAATGAAAGAGGAGTGGTGGACATTCTCTTCCCAAAACAACAACTGCAAACCTGTCCAGGGAGTAGTCTTGCCATAAGAGGATCCCTGCTCTTTCGCATTGGAATGTTCCACCTCACCAGCCAAGGACGGGCAGTTGTATGTGCCCTCTCTCTGTGTATGGTGTGCTCCAACAACCACACATGTACATTGATGTGAAGAACTTTTATGCATAAATAAATACAAGTACATATCAAATAGATTCAATTTCATTTTTCGTTAATAGTTACACCCAGTACAGGAGTGCAACCGAGCAAAGACATAGTGGATTATGCATCACTTCTTCCACTGCTTCGGAAGCGTTTCACAGCGTTTGCCGCTCCCGCGACTTTGTGCATTATCACCTCCCTCACAGCATTGGCCCAAGAATACCTCTTTGTGGCCGCCAAATCGTCCACATAATGCAGGAACCACCGCGGACAAATATTATTCGACAGTGGGGCAATGAAACAAGCAAGCATATACACTATCCACAGCCTCACTGTTGTTTGAACGTCTTCCTCCCTTGTAGAACCCACTGTCAACTTAAGTATTTCCAACACACTGTTTCTATCTGCCTTCATTTCTTTGCCAAACCGTTGAGTAAGTGCAGATGGCTTCACCACATTTCCAAAGAGAGGAATTCTGTCGCCGGCATATGGCAATCCTGTAGTGAGTGCAACATCTTCACCGGAGAAGCGCATGTCCATTCCAGCCATGCAAAATACATCACTCTCTGTATACAAGCTCAGAACGCCTTCCAATAAAACTCTATCAAATCTCATTGGCGGCGGTGACTGGAAATGAGCAAATGTCGTATGACGAAGTTGGTACTTGTGCTCATCCCTCAACTGAATCTCCTTTATTGTATTTAAACAATATGTTAACGAGGCAAATGTTCTAAATAACTTTGTCTGCCTACCTTCTTTGCCACTTCCCTTCTCCTTCGAGGCCTTCGACCCTGTTGAGAAAAAAAGGGGACAAATATATCAGCAAAGAACACAAATATGCGAGCAGGGGCCATATGCAGCCTCCAATGAGCTTCCTAAGCAATAGACGAGCTTCCACAAGATCAAGAGAGTATAATTAAGCTCTAGGGAGCATATGCATCCCTGGACAACTTATGAAAGCCCAGGGGAGCATATACTGCCTCCAATGAGCATCATAAGAAACTAGGGAGCATCAACAACGTCAGGAGAGCATATGTAGGCCCAGAAGAGCATGTGCATCCCCTGGAGAGCATCAAAAAAGTCAGGAGAGCATATGTAGGCCAAGGAGAGCATATGCATCCCCTGACACCAAGGATCCTCTCCTGAGGTCGTGGATGCTCTCCTGAGACTGCATGTGCTACCCTAAAGGGTTGACATATGCCAATCCCTGGTCATGCAAGCTCTCCAGACACCAAGAATGCTCTCCTGAGATCGTGGATGCTCCCCTGAGATTGCATGTGCTCCCCAGGAGATGAATATATTTTCTTGGGTGCTCCCCATTTTGTACTATATTTCTATGCATATTAAAAGGCGCGTGCGTGCCGCCGCAATATGGATCGTACCGTACCGTGCCCTTCAAAACTCGGTGTAGCCGAGTCCAACGAGTTGGCCAACCGTGCTCCCCACGATCTCCTACACATGCGGCTGACGACCCCAGCCTGTGCCGCTGAGTGTTGCTGTAACGACCCAGGATCCGGATACCGGGAATGACCCGATACCATTTGGACCCTGGCCCGCCGCCCACGAGCCGGAGGGTTCGGAAGGGCTAAAAAGGATAGGTGTGGTGTACATAGAAGTAAGAAATAAAGCAAGACGATACAACAATTAACAGAAATAAATAACTAACTACAACAGAATCCAGTTCAGCAGAAAGTACAGTGTAAGGTAGAGAACGTACTAAATGCCAAGTGAACACTCGGCCCGGCGAACTGACAACTAAAAACCTCCACGCAACGCCCTCGAACCTCGAGGAAGAATCGTAACACTTGAAAACCATGGGTGAGTCTCCTATCATTGACTCAGTAGGGGTCCCGCAGAACCCGAATCGAAAACAACAACAGTAGCGGAAAGCAGTAACTACAGTAAGAACAACAACAACAACAGGAGTAGCTACAGCAACAACGGTAGAAAACACGGCTGGACACGAATTCCCGAAACACGGCAGCCACATCTACTTCTACCGGAAAGGAAACTGATACCCCGATCCCACAGTCGGGGGACTACCAAACTACGCACCACCCTAGTCACGCTACTAGAAAAACGTCACGACACCTCTGTCGCGAAAGCCTGTGCTCACACACGAAGGTCCACACAGAAACCACACGCAAAACCTCATCTCACAGACGAGAAACGGGACCTCGAGTCACGACAAACTCACGTCACGGGACAGGAGTACCTGCCCGCCAGAAGTAAGGCCGGATACGTCCACTGAAGTCTTAGTCCGCGTCTCAAGTGTCTCCCTCCGGCCCAGCGGGAACTGAGACACCGCACTAGTAACCACAGAACAAGGACTAGTTGGGGTCGCGCTCGTCAACGTGTGTCCTCTGCCCCCAGCTACGCATGCACACATAGACCATCTGCTCTAAGTCGGGTCCTCTAGTTGATTTTTCCCCTAGCCGGACTCAGGCTGCAAAGGCAATGGGCCCTACGGTAACCAGCCTAAAAACCGTCTCACTTGGGTCACGCTCTCCACCACTCTCAAGTGGGTCCGCACCCGCGTGCGCAAGAAAGTTACGACTAGTGGGGACTCACAAAACGTGAACATTGAAAACCACGTGTACATCCATCTCGAGTAACGCGAAGTGACAGGTGGCGCGCGGCCACCAGACTATGGACAACCCACTAGACGTAATAACCCAACGGTCCTTGAGTCATGAGACTCGGGTCAAGACAGCTGCACGTAACGGCACAGCGCTGTCAATCTGGCCTAATCCCTAGGTCTGAAACCACGGTGACACGATTCTCAAGGCAGCTCACAAGCCGCCGAGTGGATCTCTCATCCACGGGACACACGGAAAACTTTCAGCCCCTGGCTAGTTGACTGGACTCACAATCTAAGGCCACACACATGGCCCACTCGGAAACCACTTTTCCGGATAAACCCACGTCGTGCGTAGAGAGACCTACCGCACTCGTGCCGACTCGTGCTGACTCATGACGACTCATCCGAGCGTACACGGAAGCTCGGAACACACACGGAGTCACCCTGACCCCAAGTCTCACGGGCACGCTATTCGAGGTAACACGGTACCTCTGGTCACCCCTAAAATACGAACACAAAACCCCCGGTGTCCGGGACATTAACGAGACCGAAGGTCAACCATTGGGTCACAACCAGGTCGATCGGGGTCCACACAACGCGAACGGAACACGGTGAGCACGAAAATCGAGTGGCGGTCCTCTCAGGGCCGTCACAGTGCCTAGCCGTCCGGCGACAAGGCATAGCCTAGCAGTCCAGCCAAGACCGCAAGGGCTGAAGACAAACCAAACCCCAAGCGGTCATTCCCGGACCGCCAAGCAGGGTGGCGGTCCTCCGCCTGACCGCTAGACGTAGCCTAGCAGTCAGTCGCAAGGCCGTTACCCCACTGACCTCAAACGATCAAAACACGGACAAACAGTCATGCCCTGACCGCTAAGCGACGCCTGGTGGTCTTCACCAGACCTATAAGCCCTCCTGGCGGTCTATCGCGCGACTGCAAGGCTCGAACTGACATAGGGGAGACCCTGGCGGTCTCCACATGACCGCTTCACACCCTAGTGGTCCTTGGAAGGACCGCTAGGTCGTCCCGAGCCCGAAAACGGCGTAAACCGCAAAAAAATTCATTCCACGCCCTGTTCACACCCGTGAGAAGGGGAGAACAAGGGGAAACTAGTCTCCCACCTCTCTAGCACTAAGAGGACCCATTTAAACCTTAAAAACGTGATCAAATCACTAGATCCGGCCCACACCCTAAAACATGCTCTTGTCCCCCAAAATGCTCAAATAAGTCCGCTCGTCTCACCACGACCTACCAAAATCACGGGAATGGAAGTACAAGGTTTAAGGATTCATCCCCCTACTTCCAACGAAGATTCTGCGCACCGAGGACGCCGGTCCATCGCGAAAATGTCGCTAGAAACCCCGCTGGTGCCCCGAGCTTGCGAATCGGCTTCACCACGCCTCAATCCTCGACCCGTCCTCGCGTTCCCCGTCCTCACACCATCACCGCCTCACCCTCCTCCGCCACCGTCGGCCGCCCCGGGGAGAGGGGGAGAGAAAGAGAGAAGAGAGAGTGAGAAAGAGATAATGGGGAGAGAGAGGGGGTTAAGAGGTTATATATAGAAAATTTAAAAATTCTGAAAAATATGAAAAATATAAACAATTTACCTCCGCGATCTTCGGAAAGAGCACAACACGTCGGTATTATCCCGGAGTCGGAGAACGCAATGGTTCACCTTGCACAGAATTTCGAAGACTCATAAAAAAATACACGTAAATATCCAGAAAAAAAATTCGAGACATTACAGGTGTCGTGGTCGGTCACCAGCGTCTCCGGTGACTGCCGCGGACCCCCCCTCCAGGGCCGGAAGGATCTTCCAGCAGCCACAATGCTGACCCCGGCAGTGTGAACAACCGATGATCTGCACGCCGAGGGCCAAAGTTGCAGCGGTGGTTCCGACGGCCACTGTCTACCGTGTCTCCAATGGCATCCTCTGGCCATCCCACCACCACCCTCACCCCTCGCCCCACCACCTACGCCCATCGACCATCACCCGCCCCATCCAACCCCTGCAATGGCCACCGCATGGTGTACAAAAGATAATCCCATATCGGATATCAAAAGTTACTTGCGGACTTTGAGTTGTTTTAAAATAGAATCCCAGCCCCTTTTACCCTTTGTCTTCGTTGGACTGCTGGCCTTCGTGAAACCGAGTTTGAACTTGATTTGAGTAACTCAATTGAACTCGGTCAAAAGCTTAAATAGCTAAAATTTTGGACTGAGTCTTTGAACTCGGATTTGGGTTTTGGGTAATTAGGACGAGTTGAAATGTTGTATCCCGTTGGGAGACACTGAAGGGGGAGTCGCTGGTGTGGGTGAACCTAGCGATACATTGGAAGGATCTATCTCTGTTCTAAATCAATCCCTTCCTTCTTTGGGGACTGATGGACTAGTGGCACTTTTGCCATCTTCAAAGACTCTTGGAATTAATCAGGATAATTCCTTGATTGCTAACTCCAACTCGTCTGATAAGGATGCTTTGGTTACTCCTCCATTGGAGCTCCCTTCAACCCAAATTGCTACTTCTTTGGGCGCTATTGCCCTTGTTCCTGAGCTCGCAGTTGTGGACTCTCATTCCTCCCTAGCAGAGCAAAAACTCAATCCTATCTCACAATTGGTCTCTCAACAACCACTAGACATACTAGCTCAAAGACAAGAAATAGCTAATTCTGAAGCAATTGATAACGCGCGGGCCTTGATTACTGAGCGACCGGGAATCATCACTAGATTCATGACTAGGTCTTGATCAACGGGTAACATTCCTGACATTCAACATTCCTGATGAATTACATTATTTGGAATATTAGGGGCATAGGAAATGATGTTTCTATTGGTCAGGTTAAATTTTTCATCAAAACTTATAACATCGATTGCATTGTTCTACTGGAACCTAAAGTAAATATTTGCAAGATGGAGGGTCTTTGTAGAAAGATGGGTATGTCTAAAGCTATTGCCAACGAGGATGATATGGCACATATCTGGGTGCTATGGAAAGATCCTTTGGACTTTTCAGTTGTTTTCTGTGATAATCAGCAGATCACTCTCCGCCAGACTAACACTGCTCTTTCAGAATTTCACATTTCTCTTGTGTATGCTAAGTGTACTATTCTTGAGAGAAAGTTTCTAATGGGCCTCTCTTATCAACGTCCATTCTTAGATCACTGGGCCATGGTTAGTAGCAGGAGATTTAAATTATATATTGACTGTTGATGAGAAGCTAGGTGGAAATCCACCTAACTTGGGAGCCATGTCTGACTTTAAAGAGTGTATATCAGATTGTACACTGATTGATGCTGGTTTTACTGGTTCAAATTTCACTTGGCATAATAATCAATCTGGGTGTAGAGGTATCTGAGCTAGATTGGATAGGGTCTTTATAAATGCTACTTGGATGACCCTATCACCCATTTCTATGGAGCACTTATCTAGGGAGGCTTCAGATAATGCTCCATTACTTGTCAAGTTGTTCCCTCAGGATAGGTTCAAGAGCAGATTTTATTTTCAAAAGATGTGGACTTACCATAGTACATTTCTGGAGGATGTTAAAAAATGTTGGCTTACCAATCCTATGGCCTCTTCTCCCACTACTACTCTTTACCTCAAACTGAAGTATCTGAGGAACATGCTTCGGGTATGGAATAAACAGATATTTGGTAATGTTCATTTGAATATGGTAGAGGCTGAAGATGCAGTAATTAAGGCAGAGTACTCATATAACCTCCAGCCAATAGTAACAAATTCAGATGCCCTGGATGAGGCTAAAACTATTCTCTCTGAAAGATTGATTCAACAGGAATGCTTATGAAGATAAAAATCCAGGATCTGATGGCTGCTTGAGGGGGATAGAAACACCAAGTTTTTTCATTCTACAAGCATGGCCAATAGATGCAAACATGTTATGATTCTTTTGTACTTCCATGACACCAAATTACCCTTTCGAGCCCCGTGGCTTGTGGGTAGTGGGCCGGAATTCGGGTCTTGTTGGGTTCTTATCGGCACTTGGATCCTGGTCATGACAGATGGTATCAGAGTGGTTGTGGAAGTATATAGGAACCTAAATTAATTGTGGCAGTCCAGAAAGCCCATTGTAATCAGTACAGTCGACAACTGGCATATATAGGGCATCGTGTTTTCATTAATTGTGTTACTGTTTCTCTTTTTATGTGTGATAAGATCCATGGCACCCAGGAGGAGGACCTGTTTCTAGCCTGGATTGCCAACTGAGGCCCAGGAGGAGCAAAGTGGAACATCTCCTCCCCCAATGGTAGCAGTGGGCACTCAGGGACATGCCGAGTTCTTTGAGGCCATTTATCAATTATATCTTTAGCAACAAAGTAGAGAGGCTGGAGAGGGATAAGCATCTCAAGGTGATCGTGGAAGAGCCTTGAAGGAGTTCTTACAATTTCATCCATCGTAGTTTGAAGGGAAGTTGGATCCCGATGCAGCTAGATCTTGGATACATTCAATGGAAGGAGTTTTCCATTCCATGGAATGTGCCGATGATGAAAGGGTTCTCTTGGCTAGCTATCAATTGCAAGGTCCAGCAATATCTTGGTGGACTTTGGAGTGAGAGACAACATTTCATGCTCATCCTCTCTGACATATATTGTGGCAAGAGTTTACTACAGCTTTCGAGCATGCATTCAGCCTGGCAAATGTTAGGACTGAGAAGATGTACCAATTCATGGAGCTTACTTAAGGTGATATGACAGTGATGTAGTATAGGTCCAGATTTATGGAATTGGGCCGCTATGAGCACCTTATGTCATGGCAGATGATGAATTGAAGACCCAGCAATTCATTAGGGCCTTGAGGCTGGAGCTGAGGCAGCCACTAATTATGACCCGTGTGATAGAGATGGATGCAGCATATCAAGCTGTGGTAGCTTTGGAGGTAGATTTGTTGAGGACTCAAGAGCGAGCCAGATTTGCACAATCCCAGTCAAGTTGTGACTAGTAGAGATTTTCACAATAGCATGGTGTCTTCTAGGATTCCTCGAGTAGGCCAGGAGCAGCATCTTCTTCAGCTTCTAGTATAGATTCCTCATCCTTGGGGTCAAAGTTCAAGTAGTTATTTAGGAAATCTGGGTTTGTTAGGCTGCGTCGGGACCACCAAGAGTAGAGGTAAGCATCAGTGGGTAGCGTGTAGCAACCCCCACCATTAAGGTGGCAAAGTTCAGTTGGAGGCCAGTAGGGTCCGTGTACTTGAGGTGGCAATTTCATCTGGGCAGGCAATGTTTAGTGCCGGTGACTTGCTTTCGATGTGATCAGATTGGGCACGTGACACGTGACTATCCTCAACGGTCATGCCAACCACATCAATTCCGACAGCCACAATAGTTCTAGTCTCAGTAGTACCAGCCTCAGTAGTAGCAACAGCTAGTGCAGATTTCACAACCGTAGCGATCCACTTGTATGGGGAGACAGAGCTCCCGGGGGCATGTGATGCATATGACCTAGGCGGAGGCACAGGCATCCCACTTGGTGGAAGGTACAGTTATGATTCTTGATTGTGTGGCTCAGGTTTTATTTGATTCAGGTGCTTCTCACTCTTTCCCCTTGTAGGATCTGCCTCCTCATTGGCTGGTGACAAAAAGGATGATCCTCTATCCTAGGAGGTTTTCTAGAACAAAATGGGATTGGTTGACTTGCAGAAAAAGGACACAATGAAAAAGACATTTCCTAAATCCTCTATCTGGCAGATCTTTCTTCCAAAAAGTTGTTCAGACTATCTCATGATGATGAAGGACAGTTCTGTGTCCTAGGATCCTCTTTTTGACATTGAAATGCATGTTTTGGAGGCTTCTATCTTTAACTGTCGAGGATGTTGCATAATTGATGAAGCTTATTTTATTTAGTCACTTAGTGCCCTGCGTCGACGCAGCTTCCAGTCTTGTGAGCTGCTAGGTGCCAGGGTGAGGCTGGAGTCGATGCAGTCAAAGGCTGGAGTCGACACGGCCAGCATCTTGCTTGAACTACTTACAGGTTAACATGTTGTGCGTTAATGAAGTAAGTGGGGTGCATCAACACATCCTTTGAAGATGCATTTGAAGCGGCTTCTGTGAGGCTACCTTACATCATCGTACGCCCTGAGAAGATAGGGTCGATGCGGCAGGACATGACAGAGCACTAGTAGAGAGGGGTTAACATCAGGGGTCAACTTCTTCATTTCCCGCACTGGCTGCTCCGATCTAGATTACTAGCCGGGCTTGGTTACGTCGACGCAACTGAGGAGGTGAGGTCAACACTGTTGAGAGGATTTGTTAAAATCTTCATATCTAGCCCATAAAAAGAAGCTTCAGATTTTTCCCACAGCGACTAGCCAAGCCAATGACTTATAAGAAGACATCATCAAAACACGATGCATATAACATCCTCCCCCCTTTTTGATGATGGCAACTTTGAGTCATTGTGCTCACATTTGTGAAATTGAATTCAAGTAGCAGGTTTTGGCATGAAGCAGATTTTGATATGAAAACTATGAAACGCATCAGGGCATGCAATGGAAATTTACTTTAGACTACTCACACCCATTAAAGACTACCAGACAACTAGACTAAGACTCATCAAAAACTTCTCAAAGATATGTCGAATGATTCATCAGTAACTTCTCCCCCATTGACATCATCAAAACATGAGGGGTGTGAAAGATTTCAGAGGAGAAATTCAAGTCTAAGATAAATCTGAGCAAATGACAGAACCAACTCCACATGTAGATATCTCCTAGCACAAAAGGCATGGCATGGATGTACAGTGTGAGTTAAAGAATTAAAATCAAGAGCATTAGAAGTATTAGAAGTCAAGTGACTAACAAGAGTCTGTCCACTTAAGATTACTAAAGCTGATGCACATGGGTGGACCAAAGTCCTTAATACTCCCTGTTCAGTCTTTCGCATGAAATCCAGTGACCTTTCATGATCAACTACCATTAGTATTAAAGTCAATCAAGCTGGTACATTGATACTTTATCCATTCATGCACCACTAGTTTGCAAAAAAAGCTGCATTGATAGTCAAGTTCCATATTTACCTATGCAACAATGGGCTTGCGTGGTGCATAGGCCCATGGAAAATTGAGGTCCAGCACTAAGATAAAAGGCCAATTACTAGACCAGAGTGTGGGTAGAATCTTCTCTTTAATACCCTCAACTGACTGGGCCGTGGAAATACTTTTGACTTTTACCACCCTCTCGTGAAAAGGGAATTTAAGGCCGTCAATTCATACGTGGGTTCAACACTGTTACGGCTCTGATCATAGACTGCCTTCGGAAGGGAGTCTTTGTATGGACGGAAGCCACTGCTCTGGCCTTTCGTGACATCAAGGAGCTAATGACTCAGGCACTTGTACTTCAACTGTCCGATTTTTCGAAGGTGTTTGAGGTCTCATGTGATGCTTCTGGTGTCGGCATAGACAGACTGTTGAGTCAGGAGGGCCACCCCATTGCATTCTTTAGCGAGAAATTGAATGATGTGAAGCTGAAGTACTCCATCTATGATTAGAAGTTTTATGCGGTAGTACATGTTTTAAGGCATTGGAGACGCTACTTACTACCGCGGGAGTTTGTGCTATATTCAGATCATAAGGCCCTCAGATTTCTCCACACCCAGAAGAATCTCATTACCCGACGTAGTCGATGGGTAGAGTATCTTCAGGCCTACACATTCGTCCTCAGGTATCGGGTGGGTGTGGAGAACCATGTGACAAATGCACTGAGCCGTTGATCCTCCGTGTTATCTGTTGTACACATGGAGGTCACGGGGTCGAAGAGACTCCTAGAGGAGCACCCCGATTGGCCAGAGTTTGGTCCGATCCATGCGGCGCTCCAGTCAGGACCCTCTCGAGAGTACCTTGATTACATTCTTCAAGAGGGTTATCTTTTTCATGGGGATAGGTTATGTGTTCTGCGGATCTTTGTCCGCGAGTTTCAAATATGGGAGGTTCATGTAGGAGGTCTCACCGGTCACTTCGACTGGAACAAGAACATCAAGTTGGTCAAGTACTGGTTCTTTTGGCATAGCTTGAAGCGTGATGTGGCCCGCATTGTGGTTCAGTGTCGCACCTACGTTACAGCTAAGCAACGAAAGCAAAACATCGATTTGTATACTCTCCTCCCTGTTGCAGATCATCCATGGTAGGATGTTAGAATGGATTTTGTTATGGGGTTGTCACGTACGGTTTGCCAGCACGATTTATCATGGTGGTTGTCGATAGGTTCTCCAAGATGGCTCACTTTATCCCCTACGCTAGGACATCCGATGCGTCGAAGGTACCCCACCTTTTTCTAGCTGAGATTGTCCGTCTGCATGGGCTACCCAAGTCTATTGTCTTGGACAGGGGATGTGCAGTTTGCAAGCTATTTTTGGAAGACCCTATGACACCTTATGGGTATGAAGCTCAAGTTCTCCATAGCTTATCACCCCTAGATCAATGGGCAAACTGAGGTAGTTAATAGGAGCCTGGGTGATCTCTGTCGATGCCTAGTTGGAGAGCATGAGCGTGGTTGCGATCTGATCTTATCTTTAGCAAAGTTTACACAACTCCTCGGTCAATAGGTCGACCGGCATGAGTTCCTTTGAGATAGTTACTGACTATAGACGTAGGAGGCCTATAGAGGTATGCCCTCCTTGGGGGCAACTGAAGCACATAGGACTCAAACATCTGAATATCTGAATCCGAGAAACGAGGTAGGGTTGGGCGGCTGCTGAAAGCCCTTCCCTTCTGGCCATCCGGGAGAGAAGACCATAGTCGTCAAGGCGCTTGGAGACCCCAAGTGCAACTTGGGTCACCTTATCGCCTTCACAACCATGGAAAATATGCTGGCCGACGAGAGTCTCCACCCCCAAGAGGCACATTGTTGGCGCCGGAGGAGGAGGGGCAGTGAGGTGACACTGTGACAGGGCCTCCGTGGGGGGAGAGAGAGAGGAGGGCGGTCGTCGTGGGGGGAGAGAGAGGAGGGAGGCCATGGGACTTACCGGAGGCGGAGATAAAAGCTCTAGCGGCGTCACAAGGGTGATGGTCGAGGCGATGACGGAGGAAGACGGCGTCGGGGGTGATAGTCGAGGCGACAACGATGGAGGGAGACACAGCGGCATACCGGGGGCCTGGCACCTAGGGCTAGGAGGCAACGACGACGGAGGATCGAGAGGGGAGACAAAGGAAGGGGACGGGCGAGCGGTCAAACGAGTGTTGACCATCGAGGGGGCGGTTAAAAAAAAACGGATTGCGGGGGCGGGTTAACGGACCCGGTCGCGGGTTTGGGTGAGGCGACCAGGCGGCAGCCTTAGCACCCAGCCCGCCTAAGCGACTGCTCGGTTCGCCTTTTCAGCGTAAAAGAAGGCGGGCCGACGCCTCGCCCCTTCAACAACGCCTGCATGCCTAGGCGACGCCTAGGCCCCCGCCTTGACTACTATGTAAATAGCTAAGCTTGTGGAAAAGCTCAAGCCAGTCGTGTCTCACATCTGTCACATGCCCAAGGGCTAAGGCCAATCATTTGGCACGTGATCCGACGTATTTTGTCAGAGGAATATTCTCTCTCCAGGACACGTGGACTAATGAGAAAAAGAAGAAATCAGATTATCTTATCCAAAGGCTTTTCCGGACCCCCTGTTCTATATATTGGAGCTTCTTCCTCCGAAGAGAGGTTGCTACTTAGAAGAAGAAACAAGGAAGAGAGTTGCTGCCATAGAGGAGAGAAAAATAGAGTGTTGCTGAGAAGAAGAGCAGAGCGAAAAAGAGAGAAGAGGAGAGATCTGAAGAGAAAAAGATAGAGCAGAAGAAAAGAGAGAGCAAACCTGAGAGAGGAGAGTTCGAGAGAAGAAAAAGAAGAAGAGAAAGAGAGAGCTCGTGAGAGAAGAAATTGGTATGTAGCCAGAGATCTGAAGACATATCTGTGTAGTGACTCATGGATCAAATCCAGAGTCCTATTGCTCTCCGGAGCTACAGCTTGTCGTGTTTTCCTTTTGCTTTTTGCTCTTCGTTTTCTTTAGTACTTTCAGCAAGCTGTGTTGCTCAGCGGATGTTGAGGATTAGTTCCTCGTCAAGCTATCAGTCAGCGGATAGCAAACTGTGTTACTCAACGGTGTAGCAAGTTGTGATGTTCAGCGATTCAAGCTGTGAGTCAGCGGAATCCTCACTCAGGTTGAGTGAGGGGTGGATGTAGGCAGACTGGGTGTCTAGTCGAACCACCTAAAAACTCTAGTGCAGTGTGGTTTGCATTTGTGCACGTGATCCTTCTCCTCTACCCCAAATTCACAGGTTGGGTTGTGCATTTAATATTTGAGATTAATATTCTGCGAGTTGTTCGAAACTGACATAGTCGGTAAGTGTTTGACTGTGTCTAGTAGAAACATTTGCTCAAGTGTGTGATCTTCGTAACTCAATTTTAGTTTAGTTTGAGCGCATTATGTTTGATATCATTTCTATTTGAAACATTCATTCTTTGAGAGAGTTTTACGATCTTTCATTCACTTCCTTCCAGTTTGATTCAGTGGGCGAAGTTTTTTGATTGAGCATAAGATTTATGTTGTAGTTAATTTCTTAATTGAAAAAGTAATTTTATTTTTGTTAATTTAATAGTTCTGTTCATTATGTAATTGTTGTTGTTGCATTCTTTTAAATTTCAATGTACCTTTACAAACCTTTCTAACCCTTTGGAGCTTTACAGCTCTTGGGTGGCGTCTTAGGGTCCAAGTGGTTATCGGGTTCACCCGATGCCCGGATGTCGGGTCGTTACAAGTGCTATATAAGAGAAGTCTTACTGGTGTTCTTTTAAGATGTCTTGACGACGATGAGGTCTAGAAGTCTATTAAGGAAGTACACTCAAGTGCGTGCAGTGGCCACGTGAATAGCTAGATGCTTGCTAAGAAGATCCTTGGGCAAGTCTTTTACTGGCCCACCATGGAGGAAGATTGTGCTGTCTATGTCTGTAGGTGTGTCAAGTGTCAACTTCACATTGACAAAATCCATTCCCCACCCTCCTCACTTCATCCAGTATCCACCCCATGACCCTTCTCCATGTGAGCTTTCGACATCATTGGTCCTCTCGGTGATCCCAACTCCCTCACCAAGTAGAAATCCTTCATCCTTACTGTAACAGAGTACTTCACCAAATGGGCCGAAGCCAAAGCTTATGTGGAGATCAAAGTATCAATGGTCTGCAAGTTTATCATGAAGAACATCATTGCCAGATTCGGCAACCCAAGCACTATCATCACCGACAATGGGCTACAATTCATTTCCCAAAACCTCTGCAAAGGTATAAAATTACATTGCATCATTCATCTCCACATTATCCACAAGGTAATGACCAGGCAGAGACCACTAATAAAACATTAATCAAAATCATAAAGAAGACCTGTGAGTCTAACAAGTTCTAGGATTGGCTAGAAAAGCTTATCAAAGCTCTATGGGCCTATCGCATCTCAATCCGTACTCTAATTGGGCAAACCCCGCTCACCCTCACTTACAGGATGGAGGCAGTAGTCCCGTACAAGACTTTGATCCCTTCTCTCAGGGTACAATTAGGTAAGGAACTTTCTCTCGACGAGTGTCATGACTCACTCCTTGTCTAACTGGAACTCTTAGATGAGAAGCAGTTAGTTGCTGCTGAGCATACACATGTTTACCAAAGTAGACTCACACATTTCCATCAAAAGAAGGTCATTGAGAGAAAATTTAAAATAGGTGTGATGATAGTCAAAAGAGTTTTTGTGAAATCTGGTAGGCCACATTCTAAACTCCAACCCAATTGGGAAGGACTATACGTGATTCAGGCTATGCATCCTGGCAGCACCTATAGGTTAGTCAATGCTAAGGGGATCAAGCTATCCCACCCTTGGAATGGGCTTTACCTGAAGAAGTACTACCCTTAGATAGGTGTAACAACCGGCATGGTACGAGGATTAGCAGAGTTGGAAATTCGCTCTTCGCTCTTGGTGGTGTAACCCGAGGTTGACTCACGCACACACACAGTCCACTCTTGAAATCAAACGATGTAGAAACCGAAGGAAGCTCAAGCCAGACCGAAGGTGTAGGGTGCTACCGATTCTCTCCTTCTCGGTTCACGATGAGTGAGTGAGACCTTGGGTTAGATTACTAAACCTGACCGCCACTTTAGTAGGGGAAAGTCGTGGCACGAAGGGGTAGTAAAATAACAAATTCACAAATTTAAAAAAATCATCATTGCTCCTTGGAGTTTGTATTTGACCCATTTGAAATTTGAATTCCATGGGCTCCATTCTCCCTCCTTGGAATTTGAATTCGAACCCATTTGAAATTTAAAATGCCAAAAGGATACAAACCCAAATACAAGCCAAATACACCTAAGACGTATAAAGTAAAAAATATGACCAAATACGTACAAAATATAAATATGTATAAAAATACGTGCTACAGTGTCAAAGCTCCTATGGAGACTCCAGACTGTCCCCCAGCCACAAAGAGGTCAGTGTCGACTGAGTCATGCTTCGTGTCCGGTACCGATGGCTCGCTGAGTCGATCCGTATTCTGGCTCGGGTGTCCTAACCAGCTGTCCCTATGTCCAGTGGCTTTATGCCTTATATATAAGATGCTGGGGGATCTGCACAGATCCCGTATCCCCCAAAATCTGCAGACGGTTGGTTCGTTGCATTTTTTCAATGCCTGGGTATGTACCCTATTCCTAGAAGCTACTCCTCGGGCGTTGCAATCACATTGCCCCGTCCTGAGAATGATAGAATTTGTTAGCTCTGAACCGTCTTCCATAGCAGAACAACTATTTGCCCTCCGGGGCAAGTTGACCAAGGTCCCAATGGACTCACCCGGAGTTCTATATTTTTGGAGCCTGGCAGCTCATTCAAGTCCACTGGTGAACAAGATGCGGTAGTGCCGTTTGTTTGAAACAGAAGAATATATTCACATGTTCTCTGTCGCTAAATTCACAAGGTCGATTCTGGAGTCGGAGCTGGTCAATTGGGCGCTGGCTATTAGACCAAGCATCCTTGTCTTCAGAAAGAGCGGTATATTGTGGCTGGAGCCATATTATCACTTCCAGTTCAGTCGGAACTTTGGCTATGACCAGCACATTTCCTTCTCTGCACTACAATTCGGGCTGCTGAATAGACATAGAGCCAGCCAGACGGCCAATGATGAAGCTCGTGTGTGGTAGGACTACTTCCACCGCTGAGAAGATGTATCATTCAGAGTTCCGCACCCTGCTCGCTTCCCCCGAGTTACCACGGAGTACATCAAATGGTGGAATGCACAAATGGGCTTACCAAAACTTCCATCGAGAATGTTGGTCTTTTGCTGACCGTCGATTTCTGGATACCCAGCCAGAGCCAGTCCTTGACATTGATCCTTCTTATTTGAAGAAACTGAAGTCTGGGACTAATACCGAGGTAATGGCTTATTTGGAGACGCAGAAGATTACAAAGCATCGTTCATCCAGAGTAGACTCGAAGATGCCCGAGATACATAAGGATGACTATGTAAAGACGCTTCGGGGATTATGCCGGGTGAGCACTGAGCAGGTAGCTCTTCAGTAGCTCCCTTTATCGATGGAAGAGTCCATTCCATCGGTGGTTGACTGGCATCTGGTGGTCGACAGTCTACACCCTTACAGGACTTTTATCAGGAGGGAGGATAGGCGAGAAACACTATACAGTAACACCCCCTGGTTGTTTGCCTTGCTTCGCTCTCACGGGCTATCGGTCAGTGGCCCAAGTGAAGCTATTTCAGATCATCCCCTTTTGATTTCCTTCAAATATGCTGGTGGATGGGGATTGGACCATTTGGGCTTGCATTATCACCTGCCTTCTCGCGGCCATGAAGATTTGGCATTACTGGCCGAGAAGAGCAAGAGGGTTAGTGATGTTTGTTGGCTTGTTCGCGAGGTGGCTTGTAGGGACAAAATGCCTTTGCTATTTTATTGGCCGCTTACTCCCCTGTACACAGGGTCGGTAGGTAAATTTCATTTCTTCAACTCAGCTTTGAGCTATTCCTTTCACATTTCAGCGTGTACCATTCTCACCCTTGTGCTTGTGCAGTCTGACTCACTTTGGAGGAGACTCGACACTTTAGGGAGTTAATAATTAAGGACCAAAGGCCAACATATTTTGGCACCCCAGAGCCATCTCCGACCACAACACCATTGCCACCTGGTGACTCGTGGAAGTGGACCAGGTCCCAAATGAAAGAGGCCATTGGCAAGGCCAAGCAAGCAATTACCCAGGTGACACGGGCACACCGGAGGAAGATTGCGGAACAAGAACCAGCAATCGTCCCTCCTCTGGTTGTATCCTTTGAAGAATTTGAGGCTTCTCATGTGCAAGAGCCCAAAGCTGAAGGTAAACTCTTCATTCTTCTATTATCTATTTGCTTGTTTTGGCTACTTTGGCTAATTCCCTTTCTACAGTTGCTGGCACTGTTGTTGCAGTCATCGGACTGGAGGTAGTAGCAGGTGCTATGACCAGAGATGGAGCCAAGGAAGCTCCCATAGCCCCCGTGGAGGGAGATCTACCTTCTCTGACACCCTGTTGGGAGATGGAAGGTAACTTCCAATTTACTCATAAGGCTCTTGAGACCCGTCATATCTTCAGTTGACTTGACTGTTTCTCATTTTCAAATTTTAGTTGAAATTGAATCGACATTGTTCCTTGAAGCCGGGGCTATGGAGGGAGCTATTGCTAGAGAGCAAGCCATCTCAGGGGGTGAGTCTGCTCCAGAGATTCGTTCAACCGGCGCTCTTAGTGTGGGATCGATCGAGAAAGTTCCTGCCAAGGGAGATGTTCCAACCAGCGAGGTGTCTGCTCCAATAGTGGAGCGTCAAGAGCAAGCAGAGAGCCCTTCTTCCTCCGAGCTGGTTGATTACAGTGCTGACTCCAGTGACAAGGGGTTCCCACCTATTGAGATAGAGACCGAGGATGTCGGGACATCTTCTGCCTACGAAAGTGATTACACAACTTTCAGTCCACCCCGGTTGGCATGGAGCAGGCTTGGGCCATCAGGTCCACTTGTAGGTGAAGGGGCTAGATCCACAGAAGCTGCCCATGGAGGTTTGAGCTTAGCGTCAGCCGAGGTGAGGAACCTTCCACTGTTTTCACTTTACAACTCTTCTCGTCATTTTCATATCAGCTGGCTGACATATATGTATTTGGTCCAGACTGAGGTGATACTGCCAACCATAACGGTGCAGATACCTCTCCCAGCCTTGGGTTGGGGTCAACAGACTTTCCCGCCAGTCTTGCATCCCATCCCACTGCGATTCCCCAAAGACTATGCGGCGGTAGCAGGCCTAGTGGGACCTCTTGTAATTACTAGAGTTATGGAATCCCAGCCACTCGATGCCAGTCAAGAGCCACTCTCGCAGAAGATCAGCCTTCCTGAAATAGAGGCATGAGAAATTGTTGAGGAAGAGGCCAGGGTTTCGAAGGCTTTGACTCTGATCGCTGAGACTACCCCTATGGAGGTTAGCTAGGGTGAGCGCGAGGAGCAAATATCCTTAACCATTGATGTTCCTGATGTAGCTCTACCTTGAGAGACTAGCCAGGAGGTTGCTACCGTCGAGACTCTGCCCACTATCTTTGATATTGGGGCCGATTCTGGTGTAGACACCTTGCAAATTATGTCGTCGTCATCTTTCGAGGCGAGTGACGATATTTGGGCTGTCGTGGATAGTAGGGTGGATTTTCAGCTTCCCGAGACGTCACCACTTGGTCTACAATCATCTAATGACATAGTGTGGCAATTTTTAGGAACTCTCCAGCAGACTATAGCGGCCAGTAGGGATTTGACTTATGAACAGCTAAGGGGCTTGGTGGAGCACCTTTCCCGCTCACTGATGGCTCTCGGCTGCCCCATGGACGATTAGACTCCACGGGTCATAATGCTGCTGAAGTACGTCAATAGATGAGAGTTCCTTGGTCGTGAAGTAGCTGGACAACTAACGGCCATAAAAATTGAACGAACTGAATGTCGAACCACTCTTGTTTCCTTGAGAGGGGCTGCAGAGCAAATGAGAAGTGTGGCCAGCATGCCTTTACAGTGCCGGACCTCTATAAAAGCCAGGATAGCTGAACTACATGCTGAACTTTCCAGGGCTGAGGCTGAGCTTCACAAGGCTAAGCATCAGGAAGTTTAGAGTAAGGAGGAAGCTGAGTTGGCCGAAGGACAAGCTGCTTCTCTCGAAGAGAAGTTGTCACAGCTGGAAGCTACTGAGTCTCAACTGCAGGAACTGGTCCGTCACCCTTCCCTGGGCATCTTGGAGTTAGAGGACATCTTCCGGCGCCCACCTCAATAGGGACTCAATTACATACGGCATGACTCAATAAAATGGAAATACATATGATATGACTCAATGAAAGGGAAAATAACTTGAGATACATCGGCGGACTCCTCAAAGTGGTGCCGGCGATCCGAGCCAAAGAGAGTGCTGTGGGATGCCCTCATCACACCGGCAGCAAGAACTCACAGGAAATAGTGGAAATATGGGTCGGACACTCCTCACCGGTGCTGCGATTGGAATAATACTAGACAAGCAGAGTGGAGTGGCAGCTGCACGTACCTAGCCCATCCGAAGGACTGGCTCCGGTCGAAGATGAGGGTGCATCAGGGAGCGTGCACACCTGGCAGACACGCTGTGTCGAGGAAGCTTGCGAAGATCCATGCTAATACATGTACTACGCTCCACGTAGGGAAGGGGGGTTTCATGGGGGCGGGGGCAATCAATTACACGCACTACCCTCGCGTAGGAGGGGGGATCGCGGGGAGGGGAAACCAGCTATCAACCGTACACCGAGCTCGGGCATCCGCTCGTGATGCAGCCAATGCCTGGATGGAGCCCGAGGGATGTCGAAGGACGTCTGAAGCTTTGGTGCTGAGCTGATATCGCTGGATGGAGACGGTGGCCGCAGCAGTGGGCCTGTGCAGTTCTACCACGCAGGACTGGTTGGCGCGGTCGTGGTGCGTTGGCCGGTACGGGTGCTGTGGAACTCCAAACATGACGGGACCAAGTCTTGGACGTTGCTGACAGGGAGATCTATGGACCCTCAGAATATGGCGGCCATCTGATCACCTGGCTGGACATGGTCACAGGAATGGCCGGCGTCAGGTTTTTGGGCATATAGCAGGATAGGACACTGATGGTCATAGTGGAACTTCTAGTGCTGATGTCGGATCAAGACAAAACCACTTGCGTTGGTTTCTTATCATCGGAAGCCACAATGTTTCTGAAGACAGCACGACCTGAAACAGATAGGAAGAGGGGCTGTCTGGGCCAACTTGAAAGTAGCTTATCCTGGGTAAACAAAGGACTCTGGGTCTGGCACGACTGAGGGAGAATGGACGCTCTGGATGGAGACATTGTCAAAAGTAGGTGGGACCACCTCTGGTGCATCGCTGCTTCGGAGAGGAAGAACTCTCATGAAGAGAGATCTGACTGATTCGTGCAGGGGTGGGCAGTGGAGCTGCTACCAAAAGGTGCTCAGGATCTGACCCAAATCTGGCACAGTTGCACGAGAATGGACAATGCGAACAATGCCGAGGTCAGATCGCAGCGGGACTACTTCTGAAATGAAGCTGACTCGACAACGTACGACTCCACAGAAGATGACTTTGGCTGGTTCACATAGTGGACGCTGGGGTAGCCTCTGCAAATACGACATCGGCTGTAGGCTGGTTGCAGAGAGCAGCAGAGAGGTCTTCCTGATCCAGGGGAGGTTGTAGCAGCGACGGGCGACTCTGGGAATGCAGTGGACGCACGGAGCAGGGGAGGGCGGACCTGGGTTGCTGAGGGAGAGGGGGCTGGGCATGGAATGAAGGTGGCTAGGGTTAGGGTTGATGGGGCGCGCTGGTTTGTAGAGGAAGGAGAAAGGAGGGGCGGCCTAAGTGGAGGGGGTGGGATTTAGTGTTAGGTATTTTTCCTTTCTTTTGATTTTTGGTGGAGGGAATGTAGGGGGCGATAAAGCTCCGAAGGGATAAAAGGAGTCTGAGAAGGTGCATAGGAGTACATTGAACTTCCAGATAAGGTAGTAAACAATTACTATGTTTGATCAGGATTGCTAAAATAGTAGAAATAAAATTACATTTTCTATAACAAAATAAACTACAGCAATAACAGCTAGCAGAGTCCAGTCTAACTAAAGACAAGTATAGTCCAACAGAAAGTGAAACGTACCCTCAAGTCGGGGGAAGCCCAACACTAGCAAAGTTGGCAACTAATAACCACGCACCGCACCTCCAGAGCATGAGGAAGAAGAGCAGCCACACCTGAAAAGTCAGGGGTCAGTCTCATGTCACTGGCTCAGTAGGGGTCTCACAGATCCCCACCAAGAAACCAAAGCGGTAATAGCAGTAATAACAACAAGAGTAACAGTAGGAGCAGGAGTAACAACAACAGAAGGAAAGAGGAAAAGCAGTACTAAACGGAAACACACGGGAGCTGATAAGACCTCGGCCCTCTAAACTACTCCTAATCGGTAAGAACATGGATTCCCAGACACACAGTCAAGAATCACCAAACCGACACAAGGAAACTCTTATTACATTTTCAGAACATGTCATGCTACAACAAACGTGTAGGCTTCACATCACGACCTCTCGAACATGGGAAACACACTACCCAAAACACCGGCGCACACACAACCTCACTGTCGTGTATGCTACACAGACTACGGGTGAAGCCAAGCACAAACTACCTGAAGTACTACATGAAGGAGCTCACGCTGCACAAGAAATTACACGAATCACGAGAATCACAAGAGTCAATGTCCTGTGATAGAAGTACCTCCTCACTAGAAGCAAAGCCAGATGCATCCACTGATGTCTTACATTACGCCTCAAGCGTCTCACACTCACCTGGAGCACGGTGACTGGGACACTGTACCAAGTACAAGGAACAATAGTAGCGAGTGACTAGTCTGGGTCACGCTCGTTGGTGCTCATCCAAATGCCCCTGACCACGTGTGCACACATAAGTCCCATGTCTTGAGCCAGGCTTTTAGTTAGTTTCCCCCCCCAGTAGGACGCTACTGCAAAGCAAGGTCGCCCACGAAAACTAGCCTAAAAATTGTCTCTCAGAAACTCACCCCGCCACCACTCCCAGGTGGGCCGACACGCTGAAGTGTCGTTAGGCTACGACTAGTGGAGGCTCACTAGACACAGAGTCTCAAAGCAGAAGCATCGAAGTATAGACATGTACTCACCTGTCACACGTACTACGAAGCATAAGGCGGTACACAGAACTGCCGCCAGACTCAGGATAGACAACTAAACCTACACACAACGATCCTTGAGTCACACGACTCGGGTCAAGATCGTCGCACATCACGGCAGCATACCATTAATCAGCCTAGTCCCTAAGCCAAAATCACGATAAACCACAAGTCCTCAGCCCTTAGGCTGCACACAGGACTCTTGATTCTGTATAACATAAATTACGGAACATGAGGGAACATCATAGCCCTCATACCAAATAGGCATGCAAATTGAGGCAATACGATACCTCCAAACGTCCAAAATCAGAGTCTCGATCCTCACAGGATAACCGAGACACTCACGAGGTCACGTGTCAACCACTGGGTCACAACCGGGTTGACCAGAAATCATAATGACTTGTGGTAGCATTGATCTCTGCATACGCTTCAGCTTCTGCCCACTTGGTGAAGTACTATGTTACGGTAAGGATAAATGATTTCTGCTTAGTCTGAGCATTAGAATCACCCAGCGGGCCAACAATATCAAAAGCCCACATGGAGAATGGCCAATGAGCAGAAAGAGGGTGGAGAGATGAAGTAGGAGCGTAAATCTTGTTGGCATGGAGTTGGCACTGAAGACACCTACGGACATAGGTGGAACAATCTTCTTTTAGGGTTGGCCAGTAATAGCCCTGCCTAAGAATCTTCTTCACCAAGGCTTGACCATTGACATGCCATCCAGACTCGCTAGAGTGAGCTACTTCAACAACTTTCCAAGCCTCATCATCATCAAGACATCTCATGAAAACTCCGTTAAGAGCATGCCTATACAATTCTTCTGCAACAATCATGTATCTTGAGGTGACTCTTCTAATGGCCTTACACTACTCGGCGTTGGCAGATTCTGGGAGTGAACCATCCTTGCAATACTACTATATTTCATGATACCATGATAATTTCTCTTCTTCTAGAATCTCCTCAAACTTAGTTAAAGATACTTCTTTCAAATCTTCCTTCTCAGCCATCTTCTCTACGGACTTCCTAAGGTTATCAAACCATGGATCCTGAAGGGAAGGGGTGTCTAACCATCGGACCACAATGGTCTCAGTGGAGCGACTGAGAAGGAAAGAAATGGAAGAAGCCAGAGATGCAAGTGCATCTGTGAGAATATTTTGAGAACGAGGGGTATGAATATAGATCAGCTTACGAAATTACCTAGCCAAGAGCGTGACCAAATCTTGATAGGGTTTAAGTTTAGGGTCACGGGTGCGATAAGTAGAAAGAACTTGACGTAGCACCAACTGAGAATCTCCTATGATATTCATGTACCGCGAGCCCAAGATGTAGGCTTACTTCAATCCAGTAAGGAGAGTCTCGTACTCGGCTATGTTATTAGTTGTAGGAAAAGAGAGCTGATAAGCAAGTGGAATGGTCACTCCCCCCAGAGTGAGGAGAACAACGCCGATCCCACGGCCCTGAGAATTTAACACACCATCGAAGTGCAATGACCAGAAGGGGTGATGAGTAAGTACAGTAAGATGTTTATCAGGAAACTCATCCTGGATTGAATCAATACAAGGGATAGGAGAGTGAGCGAGGTGTTTAGCAATAGCATATCCCTTGATTGCTTTCTGAACGATGAAGGTAATATCAAATTGGGAGAGAAAGCTCTGCCAGCGAGCTAATCTGTTAGAAAGGATGAGTTTTTCTAAGAGATAACAGATTGAGTCCATTCTAGAGATCAACTTAACCTCATGGGCAAGGAAATAATGTTTCAATTTCTGAGCTACCCAAACCAATGCTGCACAAGTCTTCTCCATGGTCATATACTTAGCCTCAGTAGGATTGAACAACCTAGAAAGATAATAGGTTGCCCTTTCCTTACCTTCGTCATCCACTTGTGCCAGGACAGCTCCTAGGGAGTCCTCAATGACCGAAATGTATAAAATCAGGGGTTTCCCAAAGACAGGGGTTCCAAAACTGGGGGATTGGACAAATAAACCTTAAGATCCTCATAGGCCTTTTGACATTGCTCATTCCAGTCACACTTAGCTCCCATTTTCAACAATTCGTACTTGGGGTAACAATCAAAGTATTTATCCATGGTGGCTTCCAAATGTAGGTAGTCACTCGAGACATTAGAGCCATAAAAGTCTGAGGCTTTGGGCCTACGGAAGTAGAGGGGATGGCTGCCAAGCCCATGGGTGTCATGCAACCAGTGATATCATCTGGGTGACTTGGAATCCATGGGAAATTGAGGAAGGGGGACATGTGGTGGAGCTAAATGAATGTGAGACAACTCTAGACTCTAACCAATATCCAGTACGTGGCGGAGATATCAATCTGAAGACCAATCTCACGCAAGGAAGCTACCTTCCAAATAGGCTTAACCTATCTTTCCAATAATGTGTTTTGATATACTGGGTACTGGGATGAAATGCAACCTAGGACAAGATGACCTTAGACTCAAGATTTTTTTTTAAGCAAAGACTGCCCTAGACTTAACCATGCTCTGATACCAATTTGATGCGGGATGACGAGCTCTGATACTAATTTGATGCTAGATGGTATGTGACTCGAGACTAATTCGGATGTGAACCTGGAACTCTAGCTCGCGACTCGTCCCTAGCGAGGGAAGCGTGCGGATGTGTGTAGTTGAGGAACCGGTAGTGAGTCAAGGGTGGTCAAACTCACTCTCGTGCTCGGGTCGAGTCACGGGATGGGTCACACTCACTCTCTCGCAGTGGTGATTGAAATAATATAACGAGATAGATTATCGTATCACTCAAGCAGTGACATATGAATATATACGAAATAAGCAAAATGATGAGAGAGTTAGGGGCGATACCTCCACGCTTCGGGTGTGGAGAAGATGATCCCGGCAAAGTCCCGTACTCTCGGTACAGTCAATAATCAATAATTACAGCAATGAATTTACTGCCCACTCCATGCAGGGAGGTAAAGGGCTACACGTGGGACTCGGTAGTATCGAGCTCGGGTTGACGGGTAGCATTTTGGGTAGTTTCGGCAGTAGCGCGTGCCGGCAATCATGGGGACCACTCCATGGTCAGAGGGCCGATCGGGCTAGGAGTGGTACCGCTGCGAAGGGGACTCCTGGAGGGATAATCCTTTGGAGGGGAACGCACTGGATCGCCTTGTGGAAGGCGAGGTGGCCCGACTGTTGGACGTTGTTGCTTGCTATCCCCGAACCTGTTCTGCAGTTTCAGAACGACACGACCTGATAAAAATAATTGCTGCGATTAGACTCGATGTCGGATCAACGCGAGGATGGCGCCATTGCTAAGCTCCTTCGAAGATCTGCAAACACCTGTAGTTACAAGAATTTTCCTGTCTTTGTATTTGCCATGGCTGAATTTAGAACAGACTGACTCATAGGTTCAGAACAGGCAGGACAGATATAGATCTGCCTGAGAATGAAGTTTGACCGGAGGGAAAACAGTGGATCTGGGTGCTGGAGATTTTATGGCTGAGAGAGGGGGATGTGAGGATCACACACAAATATGTTTGTAATTTTTAAAGGTAGTTTGAAGGGAGGAATGGATTTTATGGTGGAAGGGGGTCGGATCTAGACTGTAGAGGACAGAATAGAAATCGGTTTGAACATAGATCTTAAGGAGGGGTAAATAAACTCTAAAAATCATGGAAAAACTGTGGAGAGGGTGTTTAATGGACAGAAGTCTCAGTCCAAATTTCAAGTTGATCTGAAAGATATAAATGTAAACAAAAGGACACATATGCACACTAAAAAAATGTTAGTGTCTGATGTTGATTCCCATCATTGGCGTGAGCCCATCCTCAAATTCAAAAAGGGGTGGCTCTCTCTTGACAGGACCCAAAGGTTCCAGCTGCTTCGTCGAGCAACATCATATGAGTTGATCGGTGACTTCCTGTACTGACTCGTCCACGAGAAGGACAAGTCTGTTCTCTTGAGGTGCGTCTCCTCAGTCGAGGCTCGAGCTATTATGCGTGAGGTCCATTCTGGGTTGTACGATGCACATCAGGTCGGAGATAAAATGAAACACAACATCAAATTCAAGGGCTTCTATTAGCCTACCATGTACGCGGACTGCGTCCGGTATGCCCGTATGTGCCACCAATGCCAAGCTTTTGGCCCGGTACCCAGAAGGTCTCCTAACCCCCTACGTCCCATAGCTCCCACTTGGCCCTTTGCCGAGTGGGGTATGCACATCGCGGGACCTTTCCTGACATCATCTAAGGGCCATAAATACATCTTGGCCGCCACTAATTACTTCTCTTGCTGGGCGGAGGCCCTTCCCCTGAGGGAAGTCACCGGTGAGGTGGTTGCCAGATTCATCCGACACAATATCATCTACCGATTCGATACTCCCAGTTGCATAGTCTCCGACAACAGAACACCCTTTAAGAACATGGCCATATACCAACTGGCGGCCAAATTCCACATCGACTGGAGAACCTCTTCAGTCTACAACCCCCAGGCCAACGGTTTAGCCGAAGCCTTTAACAAGACCCTCTGCAAGCTCCTGGCTAAGATTGTTAGTCACCGAAAACGTGATCGGGGTGAAAAGGTCTTCAAGGCATTATGGGCCTACCGAACAATCTACAAAACCCCCATGGGATGTTAGCCCTTCTCCCTTATCTACGGGGCAGAAGTCATCATCCCCATTGAAATCTAGTTAGCATCGTACCGCGTGGCGGTGCACGCCAGCTTGGCCGGTCCTGATGAAAATGAATACTAGAGAAGGCTGGAAGAGCTCGCCAGTCTGAAAGGCAAATGGCTCACAGCCTATAAGCACTTACAGGTATACCAGGCCCGCATGACGCGAGCCTATGACAAGCTCGTCAAGCGATGAGCTTTCAAGCAAGGCAACCTCATCATGATTAAGGAAAAGGAAGTCATGGCAGGTCCCTCCAGTGTCAAGCTTTAGCCGAATTGGCGAGGCCAATACCTTATCCGTGATGCCTATGAGGGTGGGGTCTACATGATTGTAGACCACAAGGGTCACAAACCCTTCCTGCCTCTCAACGGCAAGCACATAAAGCTGTATTATACACTAAAACACAAATTTGTGCACCCCCAAGACTAAGGCATGCCCCCTAGCTACAACCACCGAAATTGGTCTTCTCTCGTGGAAGGTTGAACCAGCCACAGCTTCCATCTCTTCTCCACTGTCAAGCGATAGGGTGGGCTATGCCCTCTCAGAACCACCGTCAGGCACTTTAGGGAGCCAGCCTCCCACCTTCGTCCTGGCAACAATGGGAGTGAGGACGCCTCTGTACCAGCCACAGCCCAGCCGTTAGGCTCTCAGGTAAGCAAAAAATAAAAAATAAAAAATAAAAAATCATAAAAATAGGGTTAAAAATAGAGATACCCCGGTGGACTCACAAGCAGACAAAGTTGACACATTTCAATACAAATAGATTTTCTCCATTAAAAAGACTGCTGCATCACATGTTCACCACCATTATAGCTCCACAAGGTGGGGGAAGGGGAAGACTAACTGAATCCCAAAGATTCCTATTTTATTTTATGTTCAGAAACATTAAAGTTTATCTGCCAGAAATGATGATCTAGATCATTGGAACGTGTAAAGAATCCAGAAGGCATTTGCCTTATGCAGCCCACCTGATTGCAATCTTTAAGAAGATGAAGGTTCCCTTAGATGATGATAAATTTAAGGAGATTCCTAAGGTGAATGTTTACAACATGGACTTTATCACTAAGTTCATGAAATTGAAACCCACTGTTGTAGAGAAGTTGCCACAACAGCCAGAAGAACAAGAAGAAGAACCAGAGCAGGAAGAAGAATAACAACAATAATATGAATAGCAGCAGCAGCAACAGGATGTACAACAAGAGTAGCAACTAGAGCTACAACAAGAGCAGCAGCTTGAATTGCAATTAGAACAGCTAGAACAATAGATTGATTAGCTAGTAGAACAACTAGAACAACAGATTTAACAGGCTGAACAGAACCAGCCTGAATGGCAAGCTGCATAAGAATAGTCAGAGCAACAACCACAACAGGCTGAGCAGCAAGAGGCAGAGTTGGAGACAAAGCAACCACAGTATCCATTAGAATAGTAACAGCAGGAAGATCAACAAGAAATGGTACAGCAGGTAGAGCTGCAGGTAGAGGGGCAGCCAGAGCAACAGATTGATGACAATCAAGACATCCAAGAAAATATCGATGATATACATCTTGCTAATGAAAACCAACAACAAGAGATGGAGCAAGAGCAGTTGTAGGAATAGTAAGATGAGCTGTTGCAACAAGAAGAAGAACATGAGGAATTAGAACAGCAAGATGAGCAGCAGGATATACAAGAGTAGGCAGAGCTAGAGCAACAGGCAAAGCTGCAGGAAGAGCAGCAACATGTAGAACAACAAGAGCAAGGTCCTGTCACATATTATGGACCCTATCATGGATCTCTGATGGCATTTGGCATACAACCACCATTATCTCCTTAGGAACCACAGTCTCTCCCATGATCCTCAAACTAGTGGCATTTGTTTGCACATTCCGAAGAACGTGGTCATCTGCGTTATCACGATTCCACTGTGGGGCACGACCGTCTCTCCCATGATCCTTAAACTCATTCTTGGACCCGTAATCATCAACCCCTTGAGCCCCAGGGGCTGCAGCCTGTGGCCCTGCCCCTTGATAGCCATTCGTTGGTCCATGACTCCCTCTATTCAGGGCTTTCTCTAGGGTGGTGATTCGTCTAACTAGACCTTGGACAGATCGATCGGAGGCCTCAATCCTATCCTCCACGGCCTTCATTCTATCCTCCATGAACATGTCTAGCTCGCCTATTGTGAGACCCGTTAGTTAACGGATCCTTACCGATATCAAAATATAAATTAATCTATGAATTTAGCAAATTTTAATAGGCTTAATGGGCCATTTCAAATGAAGAAACCCATTTATATAAGCTTTTAGCAATTAAAATGGGCATTTACACAATTTTTCTTCTTATAGGGGTTAAATAGCAATTTAAGGTTTTAAAAAAAATAATATAATCAATTTTTTTCTCTTGTGAGAAGAAAATGGGAGGGCAAATGACTAAGCATATATTCATTGATGAAATGTATTCTATTGAGGGGCTTGGACATAAATTTTTTTATCTCTTTAATCAATCTTGTGAATAGGAATAGGAAATGGCCCTCTCGCATGCATCTGACGTGGGCATGTGCATGCATAGCATCCAACAGGATCTCCTGGGGAGCCTACAAGATCGCATAGAGAGCCACAAGATCACTTAGGGAATAGTCGGCAATGGCAGCAGCATCACCTTGGGCAGTAGCCTCCCTCCTGCGAACAGAACGTCATGCAGGGTGCATGGAGATGGCAGGGTGTGTAGGCAGTGTACATGGGGAGCGGGCGATGGTAGCATGCATGCGGATGGTAGAGATGGCAGGTGTGCAGTAGGCACTCACAGCAGACGATGGTGGTAGCGCATAGGCACCGCAGCGTGAGCACCTCAATGGCATCCTCCTATAAAATCCAGCATGCCTCCCCCTTGCGACAATCTTCTTCTCCCCCCTCTCCTCTCTGATCTCCCCCCCGAGCTTCTTCTTCTGCTTCTTCTTCTTCTTCCTCCACTCTCCTTTCTCCCCCACTTCTCCTCATCCTCTCCCTCTCGTTCTCTCTCTCTCTCTCTCTGTTGTCTGCAACTCCCTTCTCTTCCCCCTCTCACTCTCCCTGCATCACCATAGCTTCTCTCCCCCTTCTCTTCACCTCCTCTCATCCTCTCTTCACCAATTCTACCTCTCCCCTCCAGACTCCTACACCTTCTTCTCTCTCCTCCTCCTCTCTTTGCTATTTCCTTCCCTCTCTCCCTCCTTTTGCTCATTAGCGGAGCCCCTATTTGGAACAGGGGCGCCGGACCAGCACATCCCTCCTCCGTTTCTCTCATCTCACTTCCTCTCCCATTCTCTTCTCTACCTCTTCCCCTCCACTTTCTACTGCACCCCCTCTCTACTCTTACCATTCCCCCTCCCTACTAAACCCTGGCCGCCAGCCACACATCCCCTCTCACCCGACCTCTAGCTAGCGTCTTCTTCTTTGCACCCACTCTCTCTCCCTTCTTGCCTCTCTCTCTATTTCTGCTCTATCTCACTCACACACAGATTACACCAGGCGGCCTACCCTTCTTCACGTAGCAGCTCCCCTCTCTCTCTCTCTATTCTGCACACCGTGGCCTCTCATCCCTCTCTCCCCCTCCTTCTCTCAGTTCCTGCCACACCACACACATCAGCACCACTTGCACACCCGCAGCATCAATGTCCTCTCCCTCTCCCTCACTTCACTACCCGCACACACATACACACACCCCCTCCGTCGACCCCTCTCCGCTCACCACTTCCACCAGCCGTAGCATTCTCACCCCTCTCTTGTCTCTCTCTAACCCACTCTCACACACACTCCCATGGTGCAGCAGCCTCCCTGCCAACGACTCCCACCCCTTCTCTCCACACACGCAACGCCCACATATCGCACACACTACACACCATGCACGTAGTAGCCATTTCTCACCCTCTCCCTTTCTTCACTTCACCCACACATCGCACATACACAATTCACGCCTCTCTCCATCTTCTCTCTCTCACACACACACGTTGCATGCATTTACTCCCCCTCCCTTCATTCACTCTCTTTCGCTATCTAACCTTCCCACTCTCTCCTCACACTCTTTAGGATAGAATGGTCTAATGTTAGATCACTCAATATGCAGAACGGTCCAACAGTGGTCGTGTAGAACATGTCGGTGATAAATCTAATAAATCAAGACAAATAAATAATTATCTGAACAACCCACAGGTTTAGGACTCTGAGAATTGGACGGCCTAACACCAGGCCATTCAATGGGAGTAAACGGTTGAACCCAGACCGTGCAAAGGCTTGTCGGTGGAAATTTAAAAAATTAGATAAATATCCAATAAATGTTTCTGAGCTTGTAAACGATTTGAAAGAGACCGCTCAGTCACTGAACGGCTGACCGATAGATCGTGTACCTATTGGGCATTTGCAATTAATAAACTGGGATAAATGAGCCCATTTACCCAAAAACCAAGCGAAATTAAGGCCCAATAAGCCCTAACTTGAGAGCAAACTTAGCCAGGGAGGGAGATACCCATAAAATAGGCCCAAAGACATGCCATAGAATAGCCCAATGAGCAATGGACAACTCAAGGCATCAACAAATGACGGTAAGAGGAAGTAACCCAACTCATAGGCAAAAAATAGGTGTCAACAGCGTGGTGTTCGGGTAAATGTCTAACACACCTCGGGTTGTCGAACAGCTTGAATAGGTGATTGGTGGGCCTTGAATTTGGCCCGGGACTGAGGATATGAGCTCGTGGGAGCTGAGGAGAGGCATTTTGGGTACGTGGGCCCAGCCTTGTGGTGTGTGCCATGTTGTACGGCAGGTTGGCAGGGTTGCCCCGGGTTGGCCCGAGAGCTAAGGATAAGTGGCTCATCGCCACGTGTCTGAGGGTCGGGAGGGCCCCGACTTGTTGGAGGGTTGTTGTAGAACCCGGCTGGTATGTTGGAGCCGTGGGTTGGCCCGCGGTTTGCTGTAGAAAGGTTGGAATATATATGCTTACAAGGTGTTTGGGGAAATACCCGACACACGTGTGTAAGCCATATATGCGTGCTATAGGCCTTCAAAGCCTGTGGTTGACTTAGTTAGGTCTCCCTTTGACCTTGGAGGGTTGGAAAAAGACATCTTAGGATAGGCCCCAGTCTTGTCGCTGGGTGCCACGTTAATGAGGGCATCTCACGGTGCTCTCTTTGGCTCAGATCACCTGCATCACTTTAAGGAAGGCCGACTATGATGATCCTCATGTTATCTTCATTTCTTTGAGTCTTGTCTTATGTATTTTCTTTATTAAGTCATGTTGTTATGGTCCATTTCCCTTATTATGCTTAATTAGGCCCTAGTACCTTAGTTTTGGGCCCATAGGATTGAGTCTAGGATAAGCTTGGTCTTTTGTCTAATTGTCAAGGATATTTTGGTCATGTAAAGAGTGGTTGCCTATAAATATGCCCCTCTCTCCCTCATGTAAAGAACCTTTGATGAATTATTTGAATAGAAGAAAATCCCAGAGATTTTTCCACCCCCCTCTCACTCTCTATTTCTCTCACTCTCTCTCCCTCTCTCTCCAAGAAGGAGGGCGGCCTCCTCTCTCTCTCCTCCCCTCCCTCTCTCTCCTCCACATCAGTAACCCTCTCTCTCCCCCTCATTTAAACATCCCCAACTCCCCTCAACCCCAAGGGTGGGTGATAGAAGGGCACCTCCCCCACATGAGGAACCAGCCATAGGAGAGCTCAACCTAGACCATGCAGGGCAAGCTGCATCTACACCCGAGGCTCCAGAAGACTGTAGAGGTCGCGGGTGAACACTCCCATGTCTAGGGTTGGCCTCTTGACATGGCTGATTCCCCTTGGACATTTTCATAAATTCAAGAAAGGAGGGGACTGTCTTGCCCCCACTCTTGTTGTGTAGCCATGACGGAGGAGGGATCTGGACTCCCTTGATCTCCGGGGAAGGTGTCTTGTAGGGCTACTCTCCCCTGAATATGATGTTGTGGTTGGGCGGCGACTGGTGCCCCCATTTTTGGCCTGACCGAGTTGTATGTGCAGCAGTTGCGGCTTCAGCCTTGCCTCCCCTAGCATGGGGTGTGAAGTAGATTTCCTCTTCCTCCTCCTCACTGAGTAGGTTGAAGAGAGCTGAGAGGGTGTTACAGGAGACAACCTGCACTTTATTGACCTTAGCGGCCTTTCTTTTCTTCTTCTTTTGTTTATTTCTCTTCTTTGCCTCAGCAGGCGCCTGCCCCCAGAACAGGCTGCCCACTTTGTCAGATGCCGCATCGGCCTGTTCTTTCTGTTCGAGTGACAGCTGCTCTAATTCCTGCCATGGGACATGATCCCACATCAGCAAGGGCTTCAATTCGGGTTGCACATAGTCATCTAACCTGTCTATGAAATTCTACAGCTTCAGAGCTCTGGGGCTGACTTCTTTCACTGTTGGCAGCGGAGTTTACTTCCTCTGGTTATGACTTGGTATTCTGATGACCGCAGGTGGAGTGGTCTACACTGGCGCTACCACTGGCGGAGTAGGTCGCAGAGTGACTCCAGGCACCTGCGCCCCCACTTTCAGGCGAGATGCCCTCTTCTTTTTGTTCTTTACAGGGACCTGCTGCCATCCCTGTTGTTCTTTTATGGGCTCCAAGAAGTGAGTTTCATAGGTGCGCCGCATGCTTTTCTCAGAGATCTCCTCAGGCAATGCCTAGTACAAGGAGATCATGTTGACTCCTGCCCTCCTCAGAGGGGATTCATGTGGTTGAGGAGGGTCGACTTTGTACTCCCCCAACTCTATTTCATCCTTCTTCACCATCCCTTCGATGATGTCCTTAAAGACATAGCAGTCTTCGATTGGATGCCCCAACATCTGGTGATAAGGGCAGAATCTTGGATTGTCCCTCCTCTTCAGGTCCTCCGGCCTCTTTGGCTCTGGCATGGTGACCATGTTGTATTCGATTACCCAAATGAAGAGAACTCTGGTCTTGTCATTCGGAAAGGAGTAGGCCTTCTTCATTTTGTCCCACAACAAGGGACCTACTTTACCGTATGCAGATTTTGCAGGCTGTGGGGCGATCGCCTTTTTGCCTTTGTCTTTTTGTTGTTCAAACACCTTGATATCAAGAGCGTTCACTTCTTTAGGCGTCTGGCGCCATTCCACAGCCTTGCCCTTCTGGGTCGTGCTGGCAGTCGATGTAGGGGCAGGTTTGGCCAAAAAGGCTTCCACCTCGGCCACAATATTGTTCAATCGGTCAAAAGACCGTATCTCCATTCCTATCATCTTTTCCAGAACCTCCCTCCTGAGGTTCTATTTGCATATTTGTACTGCGTCCTCCTGGTGCGGGGACCGCTTGCATCTCATCCCGAGGTTCCTCCACCTCTTGATATAATCGAGGGTTGTCTCATCTGCCCTCTGCTTTATTGAGTAGAGTTCGGCCACTATGACCTCCCTCTCTGTAACATGAAATCTTTCCTTGAACTTCCTCTGCATGTCCGACCAGTCGTTGATCGACCCGGTCGGGAGGCTGGAGTACCACTCGAATGCGAGCCCCGTCAGCGAGGACCCAAAAAATTTCAGCAGGTACGACTCGTCAGTGGCCAGATCACCCATGACGGTCATGTAGTAGGCGACATGTTCCTTCGGGGATCCCTTCCCATTGAACTTGTCGAACTTTGGCAGTTTGTTGATCCCTGGGGGAAGCCACTTGGTAGCATGGTGCGGTAGGTATGGTACCCGATATGCATCGAATGTGACGTAGCCGCCTTCACTTCTTTCGGCGAGCTTCATCTCGATTATTCTCTCCACGATTATCATGTTCACGATCATGGGATCGACCGGCTCCGGGTAGAAATGCGCCGACTGCAGGTAGGGGGTGACCAGTGTGGTCGCCTGCGGTGGACGCAACAGTGGAGGCGCCTGGTGCACTTGAGGGAGTACCGGCGGCATCAGCAGCTGTGATGGCCATTGCTAAGTCATCACCAATCTTGGCTCTGATGGCTGAGGCATAGTGTAAAGTGGCGGAGGGTCGTCATGGTGGACAACTCCTCGCGATGATTCACCCTGGACTTTAGGCGGTTTGGAAGCTGATGATTGCTATGTCTTCTCCATCAACTGCTTCTTCAGCAGGTCTATCTCCAGTAGGTATCTTTGGAGTAGCATCAGGATTGCTGGGTCCATGGCTGCAGTGCTGGGGATGGCCTCTATTGCTTCCCCGGACGTACCCTCGGGTAGGATGTCGAGGAGGACATCATCTTCTTCTTCTGTTGTCACCACATTGGCAGTCAGAATAGTTGCTTCATCATCTTGCTGTCGGCAAATCAAGGGTTACTTGTCCTTAACTGCTTCCAACAGATATCTTGCAGCTTTAGTTCTTCGAGTGTTCGGTCCTGGCCTCGCGGCTAGTTGAGCCAGCTCGCGAGGGTCTTCAGGGAGCCCTCCATAGCGGCCAAACATGCGAGCCATATTGTAGGTGAAAACCTGCATCCTTCTTCTCTACCAATGGACCTTCCTTCTGGCTTGATCCAGAATGGTCAACCTCTTGAACATAGAAGTTCTTCTTCCTTCTTCTCGCCGCGGGGCGGTCTCATCGGCTTTGATCTCAAAGCCATCTCCATAGCCATTGTCCTCAACCGACGACACCATTCTTCCTTCTTTTTCCTCTTCCTCAATTGCCATTGGTGGGCAGTAGTCTTCATTGGCTGCGACTGCTTGCATCAACCGCTGTTGTCCAAGCGAGGGGTTGCCTAGCCCTCGAAAATAATTCTTGACCATAGGGGTCATCTCTTCTTGACCCCGCTCTTGATGTAGGATGGGGGATAATTGTCGACCTCCCACAAGAGGGATGTAGGCAAGCTAGGCCCGACCGGCAGGTTGTCGAAATCTTCGTCCCACGGTAGGGACATTGGCTTAGCGGGCGCAAGCCCTGAAGCTCCAACGGCATGAAGGGTCCACAACCATCTCTTCTTTCTCTGGGGCCAGGCCTCTTTCCTTCCTTTCTTCCGATCGGTTGCATGCAGGGCGGCAGCGAATTGATGCAGCTTGCTGAGCAGGTTTGGCCCTCTTAGGGACCCACACTTGCTTGAACTTCTTCGGCCTAGGGGCCAGCTTCTCTTGGCCGTAGTGGCCAGTTTCTTCTCTTTCAGCTCTCCTCCCGGCAAGGGCCTGGTAGGAGTTGCGGACGGGAACGGCAGGAAACACCTAGTCGGGGACCACCCGGGCGTCGTGTCCATCAAGGAAGATGAGGACTCCTCCGATCAACATTGATTTACCAGACTGAGAGAGAGATCCGGTAACCATAGCAGTACTCTTCCGGAGTTCCTTGCGCTGGCGACCTCTGGGATTCTTGTTGATGGAAGCAGGGTGGGCCCCGGGGATAGCATGGTGCACCAGGCAACTGGCGACCAGGGTTGGACTCTTGGGCAAGTCCGGGCAGCATCGAGCCTTCAGCAACTCGATCTTCTTCGCAGCTTCCTCGGCAGGCTCCGAGGACTCCACCTTTAGCACATCGATGCCAACCCCAAGAAGTTGGGGAATGCGATAGCAGCTGGGAAAGTCCCGAAGACGGTGGGCACCGCCAGGTACCCGTGCTCAGCATGGCCAGTAACGATTGCCGGGCCAAAGTTGATGCCCCTCAAGCCATCTGATGCCATTGTTTACCTAAAAAGACAAACCAACCAACGATCAGTAGCCTTTGGGAGGGCCTCGAGGCCCAAATATCTCGGCAAAGAGATGAAAGGTGACACTGGTCCCACCGGGTGTGCCAGACTATTTGACTGATGGGAAAATTATTTAAATATCTATTTATTTATTTATTTATTTATGCGTCGATCAACCAATTAATTAACTGGTAATTAACTGACTGCCTGCATTTCCCCTGCATACATTTAAGCATTTTATATCAGTCATTCACTTCATATATAGTCATGCATTTCAAAAAAAAGGAAAAAAGGAAAAAAAGTGTAGCCTGCTGAAGTAGCGGCCATGCTAGGGCCGTTTCTATTTGTACGACGATCATCCGTGGACCGTTCTGAAATCCCAATGGTCACCTTCAGACCATTTTCATCCCCAATAGTGCCCTTCACTGACTTAGGTCAAACGGCTGCCCTCTGACCATTTATGTCCACCTAGCGATCTATTGGAGACCATCATGTTTCTAACCGGTCTGTTTGAGACTGTTGTCTGCCCTCCCAAGTCGGTTCGTGTTTAGCAGTCACAAGAGGACCGCCCGACTCACTTAAGCGGTCCCTGTTAGGACCGTTTCTGGCTTGCCGAGGCGAATGGCACCCTACCCTTCCCCGTTCTTTAGGAATGGCCCTAGGGGCCCTCACAATGAATTCTAAGGGATGGTGTGACCCCTTTCTTCCATCTGAACCCCATGCATCAATTAAAATTTTGAAAATGGGGGGTTTTTTGGCCGTGGCCTACCTTGGATGACGGAGGCCCCTTGGCCGACTTCTCGGTCATCGCCGTGGTCTCTTCACTTTCTGGCGGCACTTCTATCTCCACGGGCGCTCTGACGATGGCAAGAGGCGCCTCCTCGGTTGTGGATGGTGGTGGCATCTCCCCCTCCGGTGGGTTCACCGGCGGCGGCACTTGGTCTCCTTCACAAGCCATCCAGTGTGTTAACCTTGCCAAGACTTGCCTCTTAAATCTCATCCGCACCCACAGTTTGCTAGGGAGATGGGGGGAGCTCGGTGGAGTGTTTGCTAGGGAGATGGGGGGAAGCTTCAGTGGGCGTTTGTTCGATCCGTGTGTGGCAGATGAAGTAAGGAAGACGAAGTGGTCGATTTCCTTTTTTTAAAATCGACGGTCAAGTAGCGATCATGCGACAGACCGTTTTTGTTTTAAGGCAGTTACGCTGAGACCATTTTTGGTTGGGGCTTCCTTCCCGGGTGATGAACCATCTTCTACGAAACAGTCAGATTCTGACCGTTGCATTATCAGGAGGTCCTCCGTATGGCCGTTTAGTAGCTGGCGCTTAAAATTCAAATTCTGATGATTTTTACAGTCCGCCTTGGACCGTTTTCGTGTCTGGCAGTCTTCATGAGACTGCGTTTTGGCTACCTTTGGTTGAAATAATGAATGTTCTTTTAGCCCTATTTTGCTGCATCATGTGCTTAATTGATAACTTTTTTCGCTTGAATGGCTTATTTCATGGATGATTGCCAAACCTTTTTCATGATCTCCAGTAGCCTTATCACCTCTTCAGTCTGGCAGGTATGTCAGGTAGGTATTCCGTATCCCTTCATCCTTTAATGCATCACTATATGGTATTTATGAGGTTACCTTAAGAACCGACTGGTCATTCATGTGTTCCAGGATCTGATGTTCTCCTTCAACAAAAATAATGATGATCTAGGTGCACATGTTTAATTATCGGATAGGCCGTTAGTGTAGCAACCCTAATTTTTTGAAAATATAAAAATTTAAATTAAATAGCAACTTAATTCAAGTTGCCATTTTATTGATTAATGGCTTTGTAAGTAGTCGTCACTTAAGTAAATAATGACCCTTTATAATATAGAAACTTCAAGTGAAAGAATTTTTGTGCACGAAGTATGATGAGGTTCAAACAAACAATAGTAACTTAATCAGCATGGTTAAAATATTGGCAAATCAAATGCATAGAGATTAATATAGTGTTAGCATCATCAAAACAACAGGGAAAAACACAATACATCCACAGCACACGGCCCACCCCTGAGAAACCTGCCACATCTTGGACACTATCCTGGCTGCTCACTCAAACCATGTCGCAGTGGTCGAAACCACTGGCTACCTCTGAACTGCAGGGAACATACTACTGCTGAAGGGTCCTCAGCTGACCCCGACCCAACCTATACCTGGGTTGCCAACTCCACAACCGAGACCGATACTACGCCACCGACATACCTTCCAAGATAGCTCCATGAGTCAATATGTGTCACACCTCGAGATAGGTGTACAGCGGAAGCAACTTGGGGACATGAGCTGTCGGCAATACGCCTCAAGCAAGCATGATAATCAGAGCGCCATAAACATCCACATAAAGAGGAATGCACAAGGATATAGACTCAAAAATGTCACTTTTATTGAAATAATAAGCAAAGTGTACATGACATTTATCTCTAATGACTAACTAGATTCAATAAAAGAGAAAATTACATAATGGACTCATGACTCTATAACAATCTAGGTTTTCTCTTGATCTTCATTCGCTTTCGGATCTGCCACTCGTATAGTTCGAATCTGACCCGCTAGAATTTTCTGAAAAGATTGGAAAGTAGGGTAATGAGCACACTTCCCAATAGGTATCTTCGTATCAACATGAAGGTAATATTTAAGTAATTATATTTTTAGCTCTAGAATGTAAGATAAAGAAAAAAGGTGATAAATCACACGTATAAAACCAAAGTGACATAAGTAACATGATGTGATCATGATAAGAGGCATGAGATGATATACTAGCATGGTCAAACAAAAATATAACATGAATGTAAGTTTGATCTTTAACGAACGAGAATGCACTTGCATGTAACGAGAACGTAATTTTCAGTTTTCATAACCATAAAGGCTATGCACTAGAATGTCATGTAATAAGTATATAAATTTCATGAGATAGTCCCGTGGATTTCACTCGTCTATAAAAAAGTACTCACAACACAATGTGACGTCAGTGTTCATCATATCTCATGGTTTATAGTATGTTTCCAGCAATCAGCCCAGGGGGATAGCGTCGAGTCCTTGGACACAATCAGTGCTCGATCTGCATCTTCACGTTATAAATCAAACTACTTCCACAAGTATAACAATAAGGTTTGGCCAATAATGTAACAAGTTCAAGCAACAGTTCATGCTAATAATATCAAGGTAAGAATGCACCAATTGAGAATATATGAGTTCAAAGATGATTTAATGACAAGGTCATGCTACGGGAGGAATCCGACAGCATAACGACGCATTCATTATCTTTAGAAATTCATTAAATGGCTTACTGAACAAGGTGTTAGGTTCTAGAGGATCAATAGACCATCTAGGACCATAGGAAAATCAACCCTTGGGTCAAACCTCGGGTTAAACACTCTGAAACATAAAACGGTCACATCAGGGCTGTTTCTTGAAATAGCGGTCACAACCTGGCTGCAACCCGAAGGTGGTGGTCTTGGGATGGCCGCAATCAGGTAGAGTCGACGGGATGAAGGGTGACGGCTCTGCACTGCACTACACTGTCAGCGCCATCCGAGTTGTCCATTCAAAAAAAGAGAGAAGAATGAATGCAAAAGAAAAGAAGGAAGGAAGTTATGAGGTCAACAAGTCCTCCCCATGTGCCCACGTAGGTAGAAGACTCCCTAGTAGCATTGCATGGTGAATGCCCAAGGGATAATAAAATGACTACATCATCTGCGAAGGTAGGAAGACCCTACAACTACAGCTTCTAAGAACAAGCGTCAAGAGGATGACACTTGGCGTAAGCACCAGAAGGTCGAGCCAAGACTGTTCAGGGCGTCTCCTGAAGAAATTAATGATGAAAGAAGATAGTTGTTGATCTGATGCATAGCTGTCACTGAATATCCCCAGGGGGACCATGTAATCAATGGCCCCACCGATGCTAAAGAGCCTTCATTGGCCACTAGGCCTCCCATTTCAAATGCGGGTCCAAACCCTGTTGAGGAATGAAAAGAACAAGTCCTATTGAGTTGTCTACACCCTCGGCTCCTTTCTCCTCATCAAGCCAACAAATAAGTGCCTTTCGACTTCTAATGGCCCATCCTAGCACCCCCGGCCCCATCGAAATCTATGGTGCCTTGTCATCTTCCCATCCTACAGGGGTACCCCCCCACTTGTCTCACCGGGACTAACCCGCTACCCTTGATTTGGGATCTATGCCCCTGGCCAACGCATTATTGTTGCCTTTTAGTGTTCGGCCAACAATGATTCAGATACACCAAGCGACGCCATAGTTGTCTCATGAGACGTTCCCACCATTGTCGGCTTGGACCCTTTGCCCATTGTCTGCCCAATAAAATCTCCATTTCCTTTACATAAGGCACTCAGCCCTTGTCAAGCTCAGCACTTTGACCATTAGTCCTGTCAGGTTGTGTCCATAAAGCCTTTTCCTTGGTCGGAGGCACTCCGCCCTAGACGAACTCAAAAATTACCTTCGGTCCCATCGGGCTGGGTCCACAAAATCTTTTCCTTGTCTTGGGGTGCTCTGCCCTCGTCGAGCTCGAAAATAACCTTTGTGCCACTGGACAGGGTTCATAAAACCCTTTCCTTTGGCCTAAGACACTTCACCCTCGCCGAGCTCCAAAATTACCCTTTGCCTCACTAGGCTGGGTTTATAAAGCCTTTTTTTGACTTAAGACACTCCGCTCTCGCCGAGCTTGAAAAATGTTCCTGCCTCACAGAACTGGGCCTCTCAACTCCCTTCTTTCCGGCTTGAGGCACCCCATTTTGGCTAGGACATTAGGATATTATCCCCTAGTCCCACCGGCACAATAAACAGTCAACTTCATCAATAGTCTCACCAAATAAATATCCCGCACCATAGACAAGTTTGCGCCAGGGAGACAAAAAAATAAATAAAACAACACCAAAAAATTACACCCCACGAACCGCGAAAAGAATGGCACTGACGCGATCCTCACGACGAGCCGGTTCCAACGGTACCTCCTGCGCCTCGATCCAGGGTCGGCACGGCCCAGAACGGACGAAGGAACGAAAAGAAGAGAGAGAGAGAGAGAGAGAGAGAGAGAGAGAGCGTGAGAATCGAGAGAGAGAGAGGGTTTCGAGTGAGGAGAGAGAGAGCACGCGTGAGTTTATAAAAATCTAATTTTTCTTATTTTTTTGAGTGAGTAAAAAGCTCAGTAGGAATTACATCTCTTTAACCGGGCAAAATATAAGTGATTAATAATTTAACAATATATAGAAAAATACTATATGATGCATGACACAAAACACCAAATCCAGAATAGTGACCAAATCAATAGAATCATTGTATAATCAAATGGTGGAAAGGAAATATTTGCATGTACAAGATTCAGGTATAAGAGGTAACATGATTTGATGAGAACAAGAAATAATAGCGAGTCAAGGACAAGACATTCATGTAAGTCAATCAATGATCATGTGCAAGAGAACATAACTTATAGAGTTGGCCATTTTATCACACAAGTACCAAGTAATAATGCCTCACGGAACATGCTAGTCAAGTATCATGTCAAGAAAACATGTATTCAAGTATGAGCATCAAGTGTGCAAGAGTTTAACAAGAATTATCATCATGAATTGAGTACATGAATTATGTCCATGAATTGTAAACACAAATTGTCACACAAATTGTCGCACGCATTGTCTAGATCATATTAGGTGCAATGCCACACCGTGAGTCACTCCCATGGCCACGAGTAGTTTTGGACTTCCGTTCGACCGACATTGATTATTATTAGGACCCAAAGCCCCACGTAATCATGAGACAATTTCCATAAGTTATTTACAGCCAATGGAGTCAAGGATGTTATGCTCCAGAAGTAGCAAGATTTATATACAAGGACCATGATGTGGGAATATCAATGGAATCCAAGGATAGAACTCAAAGGTAAGAACCTAACTTCAAGAGAAATCAAGATGGTACAGATCATAGGGACGACACATGAAGTGAATCATGTCATATCACATTGAAACAGACAATTACGGACTTACAGAACCTCATCAAATCGAGTACCTGGGTTACATATGGTCTGAACAAAGGCCATATTAACAGTAACGTGGTCAGGAATAGTGCAGTGTTCAGACAAGAACACGGTTGGTTGAAGGGCTACATTCAGAGGAAGACAATCCAGATAGACGGTCCAAGCGACAGTGAGACATAAGTCTCCTGATGAACGTGGTCAATAGGTACACCGCGATTAGGAACACGGTCTCAGGGTCCACCGTCTTCATGAAACAGAGGCTTGAACATGGTTTCTTGGTAGGCCACGTTTAGGATCGAGTGAATAGAACCCAATTAGAACCTCGTTCTTTGGGTTCAAAGGCCAGCCGAATCACTTCTTAGGCCAATAAGATGTGATTCCAAGGGCATTCAGAGTTTTTATGGTACAACCAGCTTAGCGTTCTAGTGAGAATCTCAAGCTCGTAGAGACTTATAGAGGCCTTGATGAAGTAGTTTCAATCTGACGAAAGGAATATCTGACGAAAGGTCCTAACTCCACCACGAATTGGGTGTAATAAATCAATCGAAAATAGTAATGCAGTAGGTTAATACCACCGAAGTGACATGACCTTCACACAAAGTAATAATTACTCATGATGTAGCAATCATGATTCCATTAAAATAATGGAACAAGACTATCAAGAGGACAATACATTTATTAACCATATACTATTTTCATATATCATGTAGAAATCATTCCTTGACAAAGAATATCAAGAAGCCAGTTCAATGCATAAGAGATTCATAAGATTAAAGAGAGGTCAATTGAAACAAAAGTTAGGTCATTATAGTTGGAAAAAAACTCTATAAAAAGGCTTGAAGGGGGCTTTTTTAAAAAAAAAAACTCAGATTGGTTATGCAGGAGAGTGCTCACCTCCTCAGAGAGGAGATGAGTAGTTCACTCCACTACGACACCGGTCTGAATTTTTTTATTTCAAAAGGAATAGAAAGTACAAAAATTAATGTCTGAGGGAAGGGATCCCCACCCTATCAAGTTAGAGGGGCCCTTTTACAGGAGATGGAATAGAAGCCCCAGTGTCCCAACATAATAACTGAGAAAGGTTGCACCCTAGATTAGCCAAAATGTCTGTCGATTGATTTACCTCCCTGAAGCAATGGGATAGGATAGGATGGAAGTCCAGCATAAGATGCAAAATGTCATGAATGATGTATAGATGTCGCCAAGGGTAGGATATAGTCCTGTTCAAAATCTCGGTCAACACATTGGAATCAAATTCGATACAGAGGTGTCTGTAGTTGTGTGAAGCGCATAATCGAATCCCATCTCTGAATGCTAGAGCCTCAGCTATTAGACTTGATGAAATGCCATTGTAGGGTGCCGCAAAACCTAGGAGTAATTTGCCATTAGGGTCCCTGATTACCCCTCCACCTCCAACGAGGCCAGATTCCCGTTTGAAAGCTCCATCAACGTTGAGCTTGAGTAGATTATCAGGAGGACGAAGCCAGCGAACCACCTGAGAGGAAGGGGTGAGAGGACTAGGCGTGATAATTCCCCAAGAATGAAGCTGTCGGATAATATTGCTGGGAATCCTTCCGCCCTTTGCTGCAATTAAAGGGACAATGTGCCGCAGATGCAAGATGCATTTATGGATAATAGTCTGGGCTGACATAAATGAACCCTCAAATCAGCTATCATTCCGATTGCACCATATCTCCCAAAGGCAAGCATAGAAGATTACATGGCCAACACGACCAGTGAAGGAGGAATTGTGTTGCTGTTCCAGATTGTACCCTTGTACGAAATATATTTGTCTCAATATCTCTATATTCTTTAACAAATATATGAATCGTTCGTGGAAAGAAAAATGGTCCTTTGCCCGCAGGGTTGTCCTGGACCGGTGCTCTCCAATGTGATGTGAGGTGCCAAGTTGAAGGAGTTTGTGGTCTCCGCTACCGAGAAGGCGATATACTCTTCGAATATCGCAGGCACCACTGTGGAGTCGCTATCCTCGGCCTTCCGTACTACCCCGAAGAAGACTTCCCCACTTTTTGCAAAGGAGAAGTTCGAGAATGTCCAAGGTGTCGAGGTCATCGCGATGCAGAAGAAGCACATTTCTTCACCATTCTAGACCATGGTTTACCAAACCATCTTGGTTCGGCCTGAACTGCCCGTCCCAAACCGGCCCAGGGGAATTGTGGGACGACCGGGCCGGTACGTGGTTGAGACGCATTGGCCCGCACAAGACCATGTGTCGCGCTGCATACTAGATTGGTTCGCAGTGGGACCGACTTAGTACGTGTGGCTTACCCAGCTCATGCCGGCCTGGCGTTAGAAGCTGGCCGTGGGCGTGGGTGGGTAAACTAGGTGTCGCAGCGGTGGTGGCCGATGAGGGGCGTTACAGCTACGATGCAGGGCCGCGAGGGGCGGTGTAGGCTGGCGAGGGGCAGGGTAGGCTGACGGGACCGACCATCAGAGGCCTCCAACCGCGGAACCCCAACCATAAAACAACGGCGGTAACAAGTAGTGCTAAATAGCAACAACAACAGCAGGAGTAGGAATGACAACGACAACGACAACAGTGGAGGGAACAGTCGTAACAGAAAACACGGTGGCTGATAAAATCTCAGCTCTACAGCTACTCCTACTATACCGGAAACACACCCCGATCTTACAATCGGGGGACCACCAGACTAATGGGAAAACCCTGGCTACACTGCCAGAAGAAACACCACGACACCTCTGTCATGGAGGCCTGTCCTCGCAGACGAAGGCCCAACCCAAGACCACACGGTCTGGGAGCACGGTCACGACCCCGCCGTCGTAAAACCTACACGGTCTAGGGAAAACCCTTGGTAATGCTTACGATAAACCCTAGACCTCTTCATTGGGAAAACACCTAGAAACTATACGCAAAACCACGTCTCAATGACAGAAAATAAAAACTCAAGTCACGTATGGCATGATGGGAGTACCTGCCCACTAGAAGTAAGGCCGGATGCATCCACTGACGTCCTTGTCCGTGCCTCAGGTGTCTCCCTCGTCCCAGGCAACACTGAGACACTATACATAGTAACCACTAAGTAAGGACTAGCTGGGGTCGTGCTCATCAGCGCGGGTCTGTCGCCCCCAGCCACGTGTCCACACACAGACTTTGCATCCTAAGTTGGGTCCTTTAGCTGGTTTTTCCCCCAGCCTAGACTCAGGCTGCAAGATGAGGGACCCTTCGGTAACCTGCCTAAAAATCATCTCTCTCGGGTGTAGCTCTCCACCTTGTTGTGTAGGTGGAACGGTAGTCTAGAGGGAGGGTGAATAGATCTGTCCCAAAATTCAAAAACTATTACAAGCTTATATGAACAATTTAAACTATGCGGATTATGCAGAAATGAAAGTGAATACTCTTTGCATAACATAGACAATCCTAGGCATGCATCTAGCAGAAGTCACAAGCGAATGCAAACAATCACACACAAAGGAGACATGGATTGTTAGGTGGTATGACCAGACACCCAGTCTGCCTATGTCCACCCCTCACCAAATCTAGTGAAGCTTCTTTCTGTTGACTCACAGCTTGAAAACTCCGCTGACTCACAACTTGAACAATCCCAGATTCGAGCACCCTAGCTTGATCTGAACACTCCGCTGATTCTACAGCTTAACCCCAGATCAGATCTCCCTAGCTCTATCTGACAACTCCGCTGACGAACAGCTTGAATAACAGAACAAAAATAGAAAGATTGAATGAAGGTAGAAACTCAGATCGAGTGTAGAATTCTCCTGATGGCCGGATGACTCGATCTGTAGATGGAGTTGGCCTAGCTTCCAGAGAACTCCTCCAGATCTTGATCTGTAGCTCCCACGATCTGGATCTCTCTCATGTCTTCTTCCTGGAGAGCAACTTCACCTCGATTTGGTGAAATATTTGTAGCTGCTTCTTCTCTGATTTTAGACCTTAGTTGTTCTACTGCTGCTGCTGGTGCTTCTCCTGCTGCTACTCTTTTAATTCTGCTACTCTTCTGTTGTTGCTGCTCTTCCATTTACAGAAGTCATGCTGCAACTCTGGATCTCCTGGCACTGCTCTCGTTTTCTTCCTCTCCTTCTTCTCCTTGATCTGGATCACACAGGCCCTATCTCTATTCTCCGCCAACTTCCTCACAGGACAGAGAAGAACCGGATCAAGCCTAAGCATGCATCTAGCGGATCAGACAATGCAATCAAACCATTGCACAGAAGATTTTTAGGTGGTTCAGTCCTCCAGACCTACGTCCACCCCACAGTCAAACCTGAGTGTGGATTCCGCTACCAAATAGCTTGAAAACCGCTGGGCTTCACAGCTTGCCTACAGACCGCTAACTAACAGCTTGTGCTGGGCCTTGCAGCTTAGCCAACTGTTGACTAACAGCTTGACCACTGGACAATACAACTTAGTCGACCAAAGGAACCGATCCTCTGCAACCACTGAGCGACTGTTGTACCCGGACTATTTTCTGACAAAATCACAAGAAACGAGGGTTTGGGCATTCCACCAAACACCCTCCAGGCATGGGCTATCCAGCCCTTTCTATAATCCCGTGGGTCCCTACAAGGGCCCTGACCGGCCTGCCGTGATGCATGGCGACACAAGCAACTCCCCGGAGTCAACTCCGGCCACTCACATGCGGGCCTTGCCCGTATCCTGCATCACCGCCTGGGCCAACCCGGGGGCGCCCCGACGTCGAGCCACACCAGGTGGCACCCAGCAAAGGGCCAAGGGGTCTGCCCAGAAGCACACCTTTCAACCCTCCAAGGTCAAAGGGAGACCTAAGTAAGTCAACCACGGGCTTTGGAGGCCCGCCGCATGCATATACGGCTCACGCAGGTATGTTCGGCATTCCATCGAACACCTTGTGGGTGCATATGTTCCCGCCCATCTACACCAAACCACAGGCCACCCCGTGGTTCCAGCCCCTCAATTGGGTCCCACAACGACCCCCCCAGTGAGACGGGCCCAACCCCGACACTCAGACATGTGGCAATGAGCCATCTGATCCTAGCATTCAGGCCAACTCGAGGCTACCTTGACAACCCGTCGTACAATGTGGCACACAGCCCAAGCCATGGCACACGTCCATAAAACGCCTCCTCTTAGCTACCACGAGCTACCGTCATCAACCCAAGCCCCACCGTGCGGCCCCTCAGCCACCTACTCAAGCCGTTTGGTAATCCGGGGTGTGTCAGGCATTTACCCGAACACCTTGCGGGTGGCTACGACAACCCAAAGAACGGCACCCCCACGGGCCCATACCAGCCTCCCGGAGATCAAAGTCCGTCAAATGACAGCCCCGAATGACGCAAGAAGACCCTCGGGGGCCATCCCCTAGGGTTACTACCTCCCCCGGGGCCAGTTCGCCCCAGGGGCGGCCACGTGCCCTAGGGAGGGCAAACCTCCTTGGGGGCCGCACCCTCCCTCCAACCCGGTGGTCCCATGATCCCACTCAATTCCAGTTCGTCCCATTTGCAGACCTACAACGTGGTTCATGTGCCATACCAGTTCGAGGACCCAACACACAGAAGCACGGAGCGACAGCACGATGGGTTCACTCTCCGGCCAACCCGTACAAGTCTCGGCTTCCACGTATCCTCCTAGTCAAAATGTCCTTTTCTTCTTAGTTAATATAGGGAGAAACAAGGGCAAAAATACAATTTTATAGGGTGGGACGGCTCTCCCCTCTCTCTCTGGGTGCCACTCCGCCTAAACCCCCCTTGGGGGGGGTTAGGCAGACCAGCCTGGACCCCCAGGCTAGTCTGCCTAGACCCCTCCTCCTCTCCTTTAATAAATTTCATCATCAAAATTAAAAGAGCTAATAAGAAGAAGCGAGGAAGAACAAATCCAGAACGCTGGCAATGATCTTCAAACTCCAGCCAACACCAACACTCAGAACTGAACAACACAAATCTTGAAAAACACAATTCAGAGGGACACTGCCAGACCACAATCATAAATACACGCTATGGATCTCAAGGCAAGTTGATCCACAGAACTAGCATGGCACACAAGTGAATATAAGTTTGACACCTCCGAAATAAGGCAACGTCGTTTACGTCTCATAGGGAAGGAGACACGACTCATGCCACGAAAATAATTACCAATAAAACAAACGGCAGATACAACAAACATCAGCTTTAACAAGGAAGTATAGTCCTCTCAGCTAACAGCTCCAAATCGTTGGCTTCAGTGCTAGAACAATAATGAAACCTGGGACACAGGACGCCAGCAACAGCACTAGACCACAAGCACAATCAAGTCAGTCCTCACTCTGACATTACATCTGATTCGAGTCGCATGCCAACTCTATCATAATAGAAGAGTACAACAAAATTAACTGACAAGATCCTGGTCCGCACAATGCCAAATCAGCTTCACAGGGAACTCCTCCCAAGCTGAACACAATACCACAACAATGACAACAACACCTGCAGAAATCCCGGCTCCGTTCTGGATACAGGACCACGGAACACAATTGCAAGTTGGGTCACATCCAGGCACAATAATAGCTGAGCACACGACTACAAGGAACTAGTCATGTAGTGAGCAGCTTACCAATAAGGACCCACAATAACCATAACAATAATCTTGGGAAAAGCATCTCAAGGACCACGGTCACGTCCCGAGAACACAACACCCAAGAAAAAGTTACAGAGGAGCAGAGAGTACTCAACCAGTATATATGCCGACACATTCTCCAACTCTCAGAAATGCCAGTGCGAACACCATAATGCCTTTAACAATGGCATGGCAATAAACAACATCAAGGCACACATAGCCAACACGAAGTCACATCGAGGAAATAATTCTCTAGATCGGCCAGAATCTTCCAACTAACGATCCTCGACCTGTGTGTTACCAGCCCACACGCTTCCGCTGCGCACTCATACAATGCACATAGGCATCAGAAATATCTCGGTATCCGCATCTCAGCACACACTCGGCGCTATCGTAACTCACGAAACTGTAATACAACTCGCCTCAAGTACCGATCCCGCTAATAACCGATCACAAGTCGCCTAAGTGCAAACCAAAGAGAGTACCAGCTTCAGCACAAAGCACAAAGAAACACTAATCTCAGCTTATCCTTACATCCTGAAACAATTACTGAACCTTTGTAACACATCAGCCGCCAAACACGGCACGACGAACACGGTGTACAATGGCTCCCAACACAAAACTAGGTCCACAGTCAAGCAACCGTCGAACAAGGAGTAAGTCAGGTTCAGAGCTAACACAGTCCACACTTAAGCAGACACATGACAAAGGCCTCACCAAGACAGCACTCCTACAGCTTACCTCGAAAAGATTCCATCAAACAAGTTGAGAAGAATCAAGCTCACTAATAGTAGCTTACCAGGAAGGGAAAATCTTAAGTTCGCCTGAGCATCTTCTCTCAACCAAGGCATCTAATCGAGCACCTCGACCTTTTCATTCACTCCTGCGGGTGACATCTTGTCTTTTACTTCTCCTTCTTCGGCCTTGACAGCACGGAGTGACCTTTGTCAGCCCATGATAGGACTTCTGAGGTTACAGAAATATTCCTGGACCCTCTTAATCATATCTTCTTAGCTGTGCCTTGAAGAGATAGCAGGAGGCAACATCCAGTCCCAGATAGATGGCATGTATGATAGCCGTGTCAGTTTAGCAGCTTGGTTGGAATCTCTTGAGTATTTGGAAATATCAGCCTGCCTTGTACAGACCCTGGTAGTGAATGGAGGAGTTGTGACTGTGACCTCTTCCGCATGCATGACTTCGTTGCCCCCTCTCCTAGGGACATCAGTAGAGCTGTTGAAGTTTTGTAGGGTTCACATGACATTTCAAGTCTGCTTAGGAACCTACATCTGCTTGAATTTTGGTAATTTTGGGGTTGGCCTTCTTTACTTGTTATCATCAGTGTTTGCTCTCCGGTCAGCCAGCACTTGGAAGGCATTATGGGTGGGAGCGGTCAGGATGACCCGATCTGGCAGGACTCTGGCATTGCGGTCGTTGAAGTAGACTCGGAGGCCCCAAATCATCATGGACTTCCCAGATGTCGAGAGTCGGCCTCGGGAAGTGGCAGAGGCTCTTCCTCTTCTGAAGTTCTTTTTGTTGTCCCCAGCGGGCCTCTTCTCATGTGCTCCAATTGGACAGGTAGTGTGGTGAACGTAACAGCTCATGATCAATGGCCTCTTTAGTAGAGTTTTGCGAACCCGACCATCACTTTGGCGGGAAGCAGCTTCATCATTCTTCAGCTTTGCAAGTTTCAGGCTCTCCTCGCCCAGAAGATCCACGAACGCGACTCCCAGGAAGTTGGGGAAGCCAACGACCGGCGGAAAGTTACCAAAGGTAGTTGGCATGGCAAGATAGCCGTGGGCAGCATGGTCGGCCATGATTTGGGGGTCGAAAACAAGTCCGGACAGTCCGTTCGCCATCGCTTCAACCTGTAAAGGGAAAAGACAAGACGAACGAATAGTTAGGGTTTGGAGTAGTTAAGCGGGGACCCCATGGTCCATTTATTTTGGCGAGAAGATGAAGGGAGGATGAGTCCCACCGGACGTGCCAAGCTTGTGGGGATTGATTTTTATTAAAAGATATTCTTGTTATTGATTTATTTGGCTTATTAATTAGGCGTGCCAGTCACTATCGTGACAATTTATTATGCGCTCATCTGACAGATCAGATAATTATGGGTGATCATGTCGGGACCCAAAATCCATCGTACCATAAAGGCTACGACGTTAATTACACCCTTCCAAAAGAGGGACAACCCTTGATTAATCACCAAAATAAAGACCATGGGGCCCATATAATTAAGGATGCAATTGCATGCAAGCACACGATATGGTAGTACTTATTTATTAAATCGACTCTCGGTACGAGGTGAATAACTTAGGTCCGAGGACCACCATCACGCATAGTGATAGCTTCCGGTCGGACGTAACCCGACTTTCTGCTAATCACTATTTGATATACCGGAGAATCGGATCATGCAAGCATGTAGGATGACGCTATTCTGTATTATAATTTATTGTTTGTTTGATTATTTATTTATAACTTTGAGAGAGATTTCGACATCGCCACCCTGCTTTGAGGGGTATCGCGTCGTCGGGCTACGACTAGTGGTTCCATCACAAGGAAAGAGAAAGGTACTCTTTTGGGATGTAAAATAATGCCACAGTGTATAAAATACTTTAAACATGGCGCATATGGAACATGAAATGTATTAGAAATTATATAGACATGCATTTGAAATCTCCAGGTATATAACGGACTAAGACCACCCCATTACATACCATAACGGACCAGGGCAGGACCGCTATGCTTAACATAACTCTTATAAATCCATAGTCAAACGGAACTATAATGCACCAAGGCAGGCGCGCTATAGGACTATAACGCACGGGAGCAGGGGCGTTAAAGTCAGCAAGCACACAACACAATTGATAAGGGCTATAACGCACCAGGGGTGGGGCGTTATAGGAACATAACGCACCTCCCATGGGCTGTTATGTCCACCAGAACGACCAGAATCCATAGTTAACCACGGAATATAACGCACCTTGTCAGGGGCATCATGCGAATGTAACACGCAAGGACAGAGGCGTTAAAGACAACAGACCTTCAACTCCACATGTAGGGACTATAACGCACCACACGAGGCACGTTAAAGCCACCCAAACACGAAAATCCACAGAAAACTCTCAGTTCACGGATGATATAACACACCTCTAGGGATGCGCCAAATGACTATAACGCACCGGGGCAGGCACGTTATGTCACCTAGGTTTCGCGACTCGGAGGTCGGAACCGAAACTCCCTCCCGATTGATCAAAATCGGCGGGGGACGTGGGGAAACACTAAACCAAATCAACCCACCATGCCAAACCATCATTCTAATCCTACGCATGCCACTAGAATTAAAAGACGATGCCCATGGAGATAATTTCAAGCATTGGAGATAATTTCAGACATTAAAAGATTAAAAATGAACTAAATAAGAATATGCACAAAAAATGAGGCAAAGGGCATCGGACCACGGTGCAAGTGGTACCGACAGTGTCCTAACGAGGTAAGGAATCCATCCCCCTACCTGGATTATGACGAAAACGGCGATTCGATGCCGATTCGACGAGAGGGCAACGCGGCGCCTCCCGGCCCGGCTCAACTCCACGCTCCACGGATCGAGGAAAGGTGGGCGTCAACTCGATCATCGTAACACGACTAATTTAACGGTACCTCCCAGACTTTGATCAGCGACCGTCTGGACCAGAAATCAAGAGAGGAACACAAATCGAGAAATTTAGCCCAAAATCTACCATAAAAAGAATTGCATGGAAAACGATGAAGATGGCGATGCAAGAGGCGTCAATGGATTCCTGGTGAGATGAGGAGTCTGTTCTCCTACCTCTTGCACTGCGAAGACCGTGAATCGGTGCAGATCGGGTGACGGGGGCCATGCCGTCCTTCCGCTCATACGCGTCTCCACACTCCATGATCCGAGGGATGGAAGGTACTGACGCGATCGTCGCGTCGAGCCCATCCTGTCGGTACATCCCACGCGTCGACCGGGGTCCGTTTGGACCGCGAACCGAGAGAATGGGGGGAGGGGAGAGAACGTGTGAGGGTTAGAGAGAGATTCGAGATGGAGAGAGAGAGTGTGTCGAGAGAGTGAGGAGAGAGAAAGGTGAGTGGGGAGAGATATTTGTGAAATTTTTGATTTTTCTTATTTTTTTAAAAAATTGCCTTAAATTACACTTGCTATCATCAAAACAGAATCATCAAAGTAAAATATGATATGTTGCTATCATCAAAGCTAGACAACATATGCACAATAGATTTAGATCGTCAACCATGGCTAATGGCTGTGATATAGACTGCTAGGGACGAATTCATGGCAAAAGGACATAAAAGCCCACTAAGGCTCTGAGCAACGGAAAAGACAAGGAATGAGACCCAACCAGGGAGAGTGACCTATAAAAATAAGCCCCAAAACTGACCAACATGGCCCAACAAGCGGTGAATAACTTGGGACATCATAGAGATGAGTAAAGAGATGACCCACTCATTGGTCATAAAATGGGTGTCAACAATTACGACAATTAATATCAGTATAGTGATCGCATAACCAATCTACACCTAGAATGACATCGTAGCCTTCCATGTCAAGGCATACGAGATTTGCGGGAAGGTTATGTCCTTCTATGGTCACCTCACTATCTGGGTAGTGGGTTGTAAGTTTAGTTCCATGACCTTGTCCTAGTCCGAGCATTGCATAACATTAAAAATCTAATCCATCTCGTCAATCAAATTCTCTACATCATCGGGGTTTGATGACCTAGAGAATCGTTAAGGGTTCATACTCTAAAAATTATGATGTAAATCTCTTGCGCTAGTCCACGTGCCAGCTTGGGACACAGTTTGAAGGGCCTGGGTAAGACGCACAATAGTTTGTTGCATAGCTTCCCAGTTCACACGATTTGTGGCCATTACGAGAATGACGTACCTGAGAAAATAAATGTTGGCCTGGTTGGCGAGTAGATAAGAAGGAGGGGTTGGATTGTCCCCTATGTGATATGACAAATTTAAAGCTAACTTAGCGGAATTAGCAAGTTTAATGAGATTGAAGAAAATGAACTAAACAGAGTAAACTTAAGTTCTCTCAATCTCGCCGAGCTCACTTGATCATGTAATAGGATTAAGCAACTAAACACATCACACAGTGAAATCTAGATAATAAAGATTAGCTCATTGAGTTAAGATTTGCTCAAGCTCACCGATCACACATGCAATGAATTAGCAATCAACCACTATAAAGTAAACCACAAGGCACACCACAAGATACAAGTATTTTAAGGTTGTTCGGGACTACGATGGGCTCCCTCCGTCCACCTCTTACCAAACCGGTAAGGCTTCAATCGGGGATAACTCCCCAACACGAAGTCAAGCTCCAGTACACAAGTAGGATGACGCCTGCACACACACACGAAGATGCACCCCAATATGCATACGCAGGGTAAACCCTGCAGACATGGGGTACAACCCCAAACACACATGGAGACGAAGTCTCCAACCCGATCCGACGACCGTATCAATAACACACACACACGATGCAATAAACGCAGCACCGTAGACATACGACCGTACGCAGACGGTCACACACGCATAGAATATCCTTTCATAAATAAACAAAAAATTCACAAATAAATTCAATATGCCCCAAATGAACTCTTAAGACTAAAATAAGGAGAATATAGCAAGTGTAAAGCTCCCCCTTCTCTAAACGATCCAGCCCTTCTTTGGTCATAGACGTATGATTGCGATTTTGGCATCTTCTTGTTCCTCTCTTCAAGTCGCTCCTCTTTCTCTTCTTCCACAAGCTCCAGAAACGCCTTGGAGTAGATGAAATCCACATTATGTTATTATTATTATTATGTTATTATTGTTATTATTATCTTGTTTTGTTGCTCGATCTAAAGGTCCTCGCGAAAATTTGGCAGCATCTCCTCTAGACCCGGAGTGTTCGGGGAGCAATGGGACCAACACACGGGAGAAGCCAGTGTAAGTCCATGAAAGTCGAGAGGCCAAATACGGCGATCTCGAGACCTGAATTGCCAATAAGGGACTCTGAGAGCTAGCCTACTAAGCATCCTTGACAATTCAGGGGTTGAACCGAGGAGCGACAGAGCTAATGTTGCCATCTGATTGGCATTTGTTTTTCACCTTGTGGGATGGGCTTCTAGGGGAGCATACCATGCTATGATAGACCCCCTAGAACCCGGAGTGGCCAGAAGGAAGTGGAATGGAAATCAACAGATGGGGAACTGTCCCCCTCCTCGGTAACGGATCCACAGTCACAGTTGAGAAACAATTAGCATGATTGGGAAGCCAGTAACTCGATGAGATTATGAAGGCTCTCCCGTGATATCAGAGCAAGACAATCCCAGTCCTTGAAAAGTAGACTCATGCCTGCTTGTGAAAGCGTACAGAAGGGGGGAGCCAGAGGAGGAGGTCATAGCCTTTGAGGGAAAACCATCAAACACTCGAGGCGGGTACATAGAAAATTAGGATTGAGCGATGCTGAGACTACATCACATGTTAGAGGAGTATCGATGCCCCTACAACCCACTGAAGCAGGTGAAAGGGTATTCAGGAGACTCTGGTAGTCAGCACACTCTCTTCACCCATCGTGGAAAACACGTTCACTGTTACAGGTATCCCAACATCATTCGACCAGTTTACGAACAGTTCGTGAGCATCGAAAATGGACGATGAAAACTGGCGAAACCCCAGGGAGGGTATTTTTATTATTGCCCCTTTGGGCATGGCCTTGGGCCATTCTTAGGAGCTGTAACTTTCCCCGATCGATCCTAGGGTTCTGAAAAGAATATAGCCCTCAGGGGGCACCCTCACGATCGGGACAGGGGCAAATTGCTCACTCAAAAAGTAGGAGAAACCAAAAGTCGAAGAGGAAAGCCAAAGGGATTAAGGGACCAAGGCCAACATCATCATCCACATCATAAACATAGAGATATATACATGAGAGAATAGACAACGAACCTCTTATTCATCCATCTAATTGTACAAGGTACAGAATGATAAGAATCAGAGAAAAAAAGGATGAAAGTAGTACATAGACCCCTCTCGGCCTCGAGACCCACCTTCTTCTTCCCTACTTACACACTGCTCTCTCTCTGCTTCCTTACTCTCTGTGGCTCACATCGTATGTTTTTTTTTCTCTCTGAAATCCTCTTTTGTCCTCTGTGTTTGATTGAGGCTGAACGCCCATTCTTTATAGGTGAATTGGGAGCAGAGGAGTCGGTGGTGGCATCACTGAATCGCCGCCCCGCCATGCAGGGGCACCGCCGAATCACCGGCCTGCCTTGGCCATGGGCGCCACAAACTCAGCCGTGAAGGGGGCACCGCCGATTCATTCAAAACAAATGCCAATTCACGAAAAGGTGCCACCGAATTACTTTGCAAGAAATGTGCCACTAATTTACTTTGAAGAAAAAGCTTCACTTTAAAAGTGCTCCACCAATTCATTTTGCCAAAGTGTGCCACCGAACTGGGCCAACAAAGGTGAATCGCGGGGTTGTTGGCACTAAAGCAGGCACAAGGGGAAAAGCTGCGGGCTTACATCAACCGATTTAAGTCGAAAGCCCTACGCATCCCCCGCCTGGATGTCGCCTCAGCCATCACCGCATTAACCAGAGGCACCCAAGACGAGAACCTCCGGCGAGAACTAGCGCTCCACCCTCTCTCCTCTCTCGTCGATCTGGTAACCCTGGCTCTATGTCACGCAGAGTGCGAAGAAGTCCTTAGCGCCTGTCGAGACCCAGTGAGCTCGGGATGAGAAGGAGACAAGAAACGACCTTTCGAGCAAGTCTTAGGCCAAGGAAAAAGAAGAAACCGAGACGTGGAATGCAAGGAACCTCCACGAAAGTTCGAGCGGTACACTACTCTATCCACTATTGTCTATGAAGGCTGACCCTCGATGCCGTAGTGGTCGCAAGTACTGCCAGTTTCACAACAACCATGACCACTACACTGGGGATTGTCAGCACCTCAAGGATGAGATCGAGAGTCTTATCCGCCAAGGTCACCTTTCCCAGTACGTGGCCGAGGGGCAGGAAGATCACGGGGTCCCCCTAGAAGAAATCGACAACCACACCCGTGGGATCCATATCAACATCATTTCGGGGGGATCCACCTCAGGAGGGGACAACAACCGAGGAAGGAAGCGTCATGCTGAACGAGCCTCTCTCCGAGCCCCCTAAGGCTCCACCGGCGAATGACCAGCAAGCCTTGGTATTCTTCGACCAAGACCTGAAAGGGGTAGCCACCCCACATGACAACGTCCTTATAATCTCGGCTACTATAAACCATTGTAACGTAGATAGGATACTAGTGGACAGTGGTAGCACCCTTGATGTTTTGGCGTACGAATGCTTCTTGAAAATGGGTGAAAATTGATGCGAGACGGACGGTAAACCTGGGACTCTAGCTCGCAGACGTCTCTAGCGAGGGAAACGTGGGACCTACGCAGTTGAGAAATTGACTATGAGTCGGGTAGTCAACTCTCTCTCGTGCCCAGATCGGGTCATGGGATGGGTCTCGCTCTCTCTCTCTCTCTCGCAGCGGTAATAATAAATGTATCGAGCTAATTATCCTATTACTAGCAGCGACATATAAAAGTATATAGGAAATTAGCAAATGCCAAATAGGAGAGTGGCGAGTGTAGCTCCACGCTCCGGGCGTGGGGAAGACGACCCCGGCCAAGTATGGTAACTCCCGGTAAACAAATAATTACAATAGTTACACAACTTAATTCACTGCCCACTCCACACAGGGAGGTAAAGGGCTACAAGTGGGCCCAGGAGGATAGATCTTGGGTTGACAGGCTGCAAGTCAGGAGGGCTCTCGGGGCGAACTCGAGCTGCTGGTCTGACTCGGTACAGCGCCGACTCGGTGCAGCGCCGACTCAGTTCTGAGTTGCAGGACAGCAAGCAACGGCTTCCAAAGGAACGTCATCCTTCTTGAGTCTTCTAAAGGCGCCGCTTGCCTGGGACGTTGGCTGGACGTACCTGATCAACTCCCTGAAGCAGCGATCCCTAAAACTTAGCAGAGATAATTAATTGAGAACCCTAACCTCCCTCTGCCACTTCCCACCTCGCGGAGCAGGTGCCCGTTAACCATGGTGCCCCTCGAAACTAGGGGAGAGACAGACTTCCACAGAATTTTTCCCAAGCAGTACCCTTGAGATCACGAGAAAGCTCTAGCAGAACACCTCCTAGATGACCAAGACAAAGAGGGGGAAGCCCTACAGCAGATGTCTAATGACGTGCCAGAATCAGAGGAAAAATGACAAAGAGTGACAATTTATCTCTCTTATATTTATTTTTGAAAATGACAATGGGGGAGAGATGATATGAGTCATGAGAAGATTTGAGAAGATGAACTTTGAGCCTTGTATGCTGAAGATTTTGAAGATGAGCTTTGAGAAGATCAACTTTGAGCCTTGTGTGCTGAAGATTTTTAAGATGAGCTTTGTGTGCTGAAGATTTTGTCAGACAGCAGTAACTTTTCTTTTTCCTATGGTACACAGAGTATTAGTCAGCATTATAGTTAGTCTACATGTTAGTCTTAGTTAATCTGCATGTCAATGTTGTATTTCTGTTTGGTTTGATATATGGTTGATGTATGGAAACTTTGTTGCATACATAGTCTTGATTGTAAAAACCATTGTGTGAAATGAATGGAATCTTTTGTCTGAAATGTCTGGAATTTTGCTGAATGGCTACTTCTATGGATGAATAATTGAATGTGTGAATATTTGAATTACTTTTATGTTGTAGTGCAAACATGTACATGACTTATAGTTGTCATCATCAAAAAGGGGAGATTGTTAGAACCCTGGTTTTGATGATGTCACACTATGAATCATGTTGAGGTAGAACTGCATAGAGCCATTCATGTTGAACAAGTCATTCATATTCTAAGTGTCAGAAATTAGATCGATGCACATATTTGCACTTAGTCATATGAGGTCGATGCACGTTCATGTTTAAGTCAGATAAGGTCAATGCGTATTTACAATTGAAGCATGTAAGGTTGATGCATATTCATGGTTGAAGTATACAAGTCGATGCACATTTTAGTCTGAAGCCTGTCAGGTCGATGCATGTTTGTGCTTGCAGCTTGATAAGTCGATGCATATACTTTCCTGTAGTCCATCAGGTCGATGCACATATTCGCATGTGGTCACATAGGTCAATGCACTAGATGACTTTGTGTTTAGTAAGGTCGATGCATATTGCACCTTGTGTTCAGCAAGGTCGATGCACATTGCACCTTGGAATCAGCATGGTCGATGCTTATCGAATCCTGTGTTTAGCAAGGTTGATGCATATGCATGTATTCAGTCTACAAAGTCGATGCACGTGTTACAACATGCTTTATAAAGTCAATTACCTCTTTATGCTAGTTATGTGGCTGGGATCATGCCAAAATTTTGTGTATGCAGTATCTGAGAAAGATGGCGTGAATCACCCCTCCAAGGATGGAACAAAATGTTGATAAAGCCATCACTGTGTTCCTTGTATTCCCAACTGTATATACCAGGCTGCTACAAGACTATGAAGCAATAGACCCAGCAACTTCTGCCTTTGCTGCGAGCCAACTCCACCCCGTGATGCATGTGCTCATCTATTCTTCCTTATCCTCTTATGAACAATGATGAAACATATTTCTTGAAAATAAGGAAGAAAATCATAGTCCTAAGGTTGTCACACATCAAATGGTATCAGAGCTTAGGGAATCGGGCTGTTCCATCAGACCAGGATTTTGAGCTACAAGGTTCAAGGTCAAACCTCCTCTCATTATATTTTCGCCTATTTAATAAGGCTCCACCCCTTGACCAAATATCAAGAACTGGTCATTCCCTAACTTGCTGTAGGCAAGGGGTTGAGCCTAAGAATGGATCTAACTTATTTTCTTATTTTAGTGTGCACAGAAACAGGTCACAAAGCCCCAGAATTCAAGGCTCACGGATGTCTCTGTTCTTTTTCCCTTATGGTCTTTTGGTAGACTGCTAGGCTTCCCTAACGGTCAAGTGGAGACTGTTACCTTCACCCGAGAACTAGAACTCTCATGTTTCTCTGTTCTTTACCCGTTGTGGTCTTTCGGTAGACCGTTAAGACCTTCCTGGCGATCAAGTGGCAACCGTATGTCTCACCCGAGAGCCAAAAAATGTACAATTTTTCGGGGTCCGACCCCTTGCGGTCTGTCGCCAGACCGTTAGGTGAGCTTGGCGGCCCTTTGCTGGACCATTTTTCAAATAGATAACTCTATTCCATCTAATCAGTTGTGTCAAAGGAAACACTTTTGTTATAATTCTTTCAATCAATCCTCTAATTAATTCATTTTCAAACTCAAGAGTACATCATTCTTTCAATAAATTTCAAATACATGATCATGGAATTCAAATTACATTCAATTTTGCATCCGCGGAGGGTCGGATCTTGCGTAATACCTTCACATAAGCTCGATAACCCTCTTCATTCTTTGTCACCTCCGCCTACAAGGTACGGACTCGGCTGATCTCCCACATGGTCAGAGCACTCCGAACTGCCTGCTCATCCTCCTCGGTTCCGATCTTCCTAGCTCGAAGGGGAGGGTAGTGTGATAGTGTTGGAACCATAGTGTGGGGAAGCCCAACTTGAAAGTAACACCCGTGAGGGTTGTAGAGCGCCAAGGTAATGTTCCCCACTAGATGGAGATCCAGGCCCAGTCGTCGGGATAGTCTGAGAGTAATGCTTTGAAGAGCCCGTGGTCGCATCATGAATTTGTCAAGAGACAAGGTGTTGAGGAAGAGGCGCCAATCGTCCATTGTCTTCTTATCCGCAGTCTGGCATTCAACCTGTTTAGAAAACCCAGATGCACCTCTGTGGACACTAAAAATTTTCACCCCATGTTTACGTGCAGGGGAATAAAGAAGAGGAGAAAAGAGAAGAGAAGATGAGAATAAGAAAAGAAGAAAAAGAAGCCCCTAGAGTGCCCCAGTGGCACACCCCTCAAAGGCCTTCAACGGCACACTCTCGTGCCCTTCAACGGCACACCTGGTTGCCCCATTCAGTGGCACACCCTTGCTATCCTCCAGCGGCACACCTTCTCAGCCCTTCAACAGCACACTGCCAAGGCCGCCCGTGGCACACTCCCTAGTGCCCCAATGGCACACTCTCTGTACTCTCCAGCGGCACGCCCGCAGGCCTTTCCAGCGGCACAGGTTTCCAACCTTCCAGCGGCACAAGTTTCCAGCCTTCTAGCGGCATGCTTTGGTTGGTTCTTCACCCGGTGCAACCGGCAGAACGAATGTAACACCATGCCCTACGATCCTGGGCGCGCAATGGGGACTAGGCATAGCTGGCTGAGGTGTCATTCCCTCATGAAGGCACGTTTGCTACGCCCTGCAGTAGAGGGCGGGGGAGGGTCAACTCCCATTTAATGCACGTCGACGTCGAACGCTCCCGCCTTACTATGAAATAAAGTTAAAATTTTGAGCCAATTATTTGTTAAGTCTCATTATGTATGATTGTCTTGCGCTCTAATTATCTTGCTTGCAAGAGGCTTACCATGTCGACTGTTCATGTTTCCCGAGAATACTTCCGCCATATCAAAAGCTCAGGATGTGATAGGGAACCCCAGGACCAAAACAACCCAGTCACAAAAGGCAGGTCGATGTAACAACTACACTGCACCGACGCATGTCTCATCTGGGTCCCAGTCTTGTAGAAACCAAGGTCTAAGCAAGAAAACCTCATGTCAATGCTACTACTATGGTGCATCGACTCATCCTTTGTTCCAAAACTCTTCTAATCTCAACCCCATTAGGAAAGGTCAAGGCGGCCACATTGTGAGGTCGATGCAATAGAACATCCAGAAAACTAATTCTTATTGGGTGCATCGATGCTACCCTTGGAGTGACTCTGTGCAGCCTAGATTTAGGACATCTATAAACTAGAACTCCTATGGCTTTGTCCATCCTAGGCCTACCCAATCTAGGTTCTTTACTGCACCCACAAATCCCAGTGCTCCTTGGGCCAACCACTGGCATAAAAACTCTCATGTTTCTAAAAAATGACATATCTCACAAAAGCCAACAAATTCTCAGAACATGCACAATAAGCTAAATAATAAAAAATCCACTAAACAAGCAAAATCACAAAAATAGATGTGGATACCAAGATAATTACGGTCATGTTTAATTGATGTGACTACTGTTACGCGGCCCAAATAGTTTTGGGTTCCAAAATTTTCTACTTGATTATGTGTGCAGGTATGCCTGACAGCCAATAACAATAGGTGGTATCTTGATAGTGACTATTCCAGGCACATGACTAGGGATAAAGGAAAATTCTGCATGCTGGTGGAGAAAGATGCTGGTCATGTTACTTTTGGGGGTAATACAAAAGGCAAGATAATTGGGATAGGTAAGGTTGGTAAGTGTTCTTCTTGCTGCATAGAAGAGGTGTTACTTGTCGAAGGTCTTGCATACAATCTTCTTAGCATCAGTCAACTATGTGATAAGGGTCATAAAGTAGTTTTTGACTCACATGCATGCACCATTTTTGAACCTAATTTAGAAACTATAAAATTCATTGGAAAAAGAGTCAATAACATTTATATGGTTGATTTAGACGATGCTGCACACATTAATCTGTGTCTTACTGTAAATAAAGATGATTTAGCCTGGCTTTGGCATCGCAGGTTAGGTCAAACTAGTTATAGAATGTTACATAAATTGAATAAATTTACCATGGTTAAGGGCTTACCTGAAATATCATTCAAAATAATAATAAAACCTGCAAAGCATGTACTCAAGGAAAGCAGACTAGGAAGTCATTTAAATCTAGAACAGAAAACATATCTTCTAAACCTTTTGAGCTGATGCATATGGATCTGTTTGGACCTACTAGATCAGCTAGTCTAACTGGTAGAAGATATAGATTTGTTATCATAGATGACTTCTCTCGGCATACTTGGGTATTCTTTTTGACTCACAAAAATGATGCTTTCAGTGAATTTTAGGGATTTATCTACAGAATAAATCAGGATGGTAAGCATTCCATATCCAACATTCTGTCAGATCATGGTGGTGAGTTTGAGATTAGATAGTTTGATGATTTTAAACCCTTCTCAAACCTATAACCAACCCCATAGAGGTGCAGAAACCATAGGCAATGGTGCTCCGGAGTGGAAGAATCTTCCACCAGGTTTTCCCCCAGAACAATCAGGCCCATGAACAGGCTCAACAAGAAAGAGGAACTGAAGAAAAGTCAAAAGAGTGCACCCTTGTGACACAATATGATTTATTAAAACATTTAGATAAGACACTGGCTCGGATCTCCATCGTTGAATTGATTAAGAGGTCCAAAACCCATCAAGAAATATTAATGGAATACCTTCAGAAGGTCATGGTAAGTGAAGACCTCCCAGTAGAAAAGATCTCGGCGGTGCTAATGCCGACAAGTACATAACTAGCCATCATGTTTCATGATCACGAGCTTGCCGCCAAGGAGACTCGAAAATATACATTTTGTATTGTGGTAAAAATCAATGGGGTGTCTGAGGACCCATGTTTGGTGGATACAGGTGCGTCTATAAATGTAATTTCGATGAGCACCCTTCAATTATGTGAGGTCGACATAGAACAAATAAAGCCTTTGACAATTGCAATCACAGCATATGATAATAGTAAAAGGTTGCTGAAGGGGATGATCACCTGAATGTCAAGGTGGGTCCTATTGTAGTTCCTACAGAATTTCATATCCTGGACATGGATCCAACATTCAAGGGCATACTGGGTGGTCCCTACATCAAAGCCATGAATTTCGTGCCATCTACCAAACACTAGTGCCTGAAGTTCCCACACACGAGACAGATTGTCAAACTGTTTAGCATGCCCATCCTTCCTATGGTGGATGCTATTACCACTTCCCTGCCCTCTGTTTGGCCAACCCACCAGCCCATTCTTTCATTGTTGGATACATGTGACCCTTGCCGTGCCCCATTGAAACAAGAGGAGTCACTTCCTTCACCAATGCCACGTCTCCCTCCCCGTTCTAAAGGAAGGGAGATCATGAGGAACATAGGCTACCAACTGGGCAAAGGCTTAGGTGCAGTCACAAGGGAGGTTGAAATCGGTAAAGAAGACAAGGCTAATTCTTAAAGCTAGCCTAGGCTTCGAAGGGCTAGTTGAAGTAGACGGGAAACCCCTTGAATGGTCTATGTACTCTCACTTTAAGAAGGGGCTTGTTGTGCAAATGGGGGACCACTCACAGGCATCACATGAGACGTCACAGGTTGCATATTTAGCTAAGGGATGTTCAACGGCTCTCAAGAGAGGGAAGGTTGATGACCTAGAGTGTGAGTGATACAAGTGGTTCGATATATAGGATATTTCCATCACACTGCAGAGAATGTTCTTGCCTCCACACCCAGAAGGGCCGCCTTTGATCTCTGATATGCCAAGAGGGGCCATAGTTGTTGCCAAAGCTCCAAACAATCCTCGCAAGGAGGATGTTGCCATTGGCGAATCGCTATCCATCATTTTCTCCATCCATTTTCCTCAGGCTTTGTTGCTGACTTCTTCCTAGGCCAGACGGTTAGCTGATGATCTTTACAGGTCTCCTTCTTTGATTACACTCTTGCATGGGTTCTTCAACCTGAATAAAATTTTCAATCATGATCTACTCTATGATCCCCCAAACTCATTAGCAATAATTCCCGTTCCTTCTTCTTCTTCATCTGCTTTTAATTGTTATGTTATTGAAATGAAAATACCGTGGTCCAACAGACTGGCACGCCCGGTGAAACCTTTCCCGCCCTTCTTCTTTCTGTCAAAGAAAGCCTCTAAACCTTCCCTAAGGTTCTAATCTCCCTCCTCTTCCTTTTACAGGACGGGAAGAGGAGGGCTTATACGTCTCTCTACTCATCTGAGAGCTACTCGCGCTTCTGCGCCCTTCTCCGTTTGTGCCACGCACCACCACCACCAACGACAGCAGCAGCAGCGATGGCAGCCGTCACCTACGGCCCCCAAGTCGTTGCCAACCATGCCAGGTTCGGATACCTGGCAACTCCGATCATCTTCGGCGACTTTCCTGCGGTCGTCGGCTCGCCCTTCTTCTTGGGCGTTGTACCAGTGGCTGAGGCCTGCTCAGCCACGCCTGCAGCAGCGACCACCGAGGGTGTCAGGCCCTCCGCCTCATCAACTGGCCGGGTTCGCTCGGCCAAGAAGACGACCACTGAGGGTGTCAGGCCCTCTGTTTCAGCCGGCCGGGTTCGCCCAGTCAAGAAGACAACTGTCGAGGGTGTTAGGCCCTCGGCTCCAGCAGTTGGCCGGGTCAGTCCGGTCAACAAGACAACTGTCGGGGGTGTCAGGCCCTCGGTTTCAACCATTGGTCTGGTTCGCCCGGCCACCTCGTCACGGACCAGGGGTGTCAGGCCCTTCGTCCCATCACATGGTTGAGTCTTCTCGGTCAACCAGATTACAGTTGACGCTGCTCCTGCACAACGGGGGCAGCGCCGTCGCCGCAGCGGCCCTAACTTTACGGCAGCCACCCTCAGAGGTATTGTCCCTGCGCAACGGGGGCAACGCCGCCGACGCCATGCTGACGTCAAGCCTACGGCAGGCGTCGCTAGCACCGCCCCTGCTCAGCGGGGGCAGCGCCGAAGCTGCAAGGGTACCAAGCCTGCAGCGGCAGCATCTCGCTCCGGCAAGACTGTGATTGTCGGAGACATCTGCATCTGGCTCGATGGAGGCGAGCCGATCCTGCCACGAGACTGTCATGTCCCGACCATCCCTACCTCCAATCGCTTCGAGCTCCTCCGGCAAGTCCGGGAAGGCGGAGCGAAGAAGAAAAAGCCTGCCGTATCGGCGACAACTCAGGGTCCCCTGCAGCAGCCCAAGCAACGAGCTCCCAGATCAAGGACAGGGGGCAACCAAGTGGAGGAGCGCCAGCTCCATTTGAAGAAGATCTGGGTCACCAAGGAGGAGGCCCGAATCATAAGGCGCGCAAGGGCGGAGGAGCCCTTCCTTCAGTAAATGTGGAGTCCGACAAGCACTGAAGCCTCGGTCTCTCCGGGGTCTACAACTCAACCCCTACAGGGGCAAAAGCGCCGAGGAGCTGGCAAAGAGATGCGGCCAACCTCCCCGTGGGCCAGCTCCACGCACACAAAGGAGGATCGCTCCCCTAAAGCTTCCACTTCCCGGGTGTCTATCTTCGACAGACTAGGGGAGTCGCCCAAGCCGGACCGACAACCGCCCAGGAAGAAGCGGGTGGCCCGGTTGACAGATGATTCTGTCAAAGTGTTCACCTGCTATGCCACCTCTGGCTACAAGCAACCGGAGGACACTTCGGGAGAACTTAACCAGCCTCTTCAATATTTGAGGAGGTCAAGACTTGTATCCCGGATTCTGGCACAAACACAACAGCCGGCTACCACTGGGACGTCTCAGCCCGACCCAACGCGGCAGGAAGAACTCCAGGAGGATGTCCACAGTGCTGATGGGGACACCCACTCCCGGCATGAGGAAGATCTGGGGGAGGAAACACGGACTCCCGCGCTGGAGGAGCTCCGACAGGAGAACCAAGAGCTCAAGAACCTTTTGCAGGTATTACTACGGGAAAAGGAGGTTCCTGCCCCACCTCAGGCAGTACCCACAGGAATGGAGCAGCAGCCTTCTCCCTTTCCAGTTGCGGCCAATACTTCAGTCACAGCTGCAAAATTGCCATTGGCGGTGTACTTTGAAGTCCGACAGCATGAAGCCAATGTGCGGTTATCTGCTACTCCTGCAGAGAGCCTCATGGCGCAGAAGCAGATGATTGAGCGCGTCGTCGAGGCGAAGTTCGCTCAACATGGTGAGGGCATGGCCACCGTTGATCTGAACATCGTGCCCTATCCCCTCCACCATCAATTTAAGAAGCTTCCGCCTGATTGCCCGAAAGCCTCGAAACTTCAGAAGTTCAACGGACAGGGCTCCCCACACGAACACCTGGCCTACTATATGACGGCCATGGGTGAATTGGCGTTGGAAGAAGCATATCTGTTGCGGTACTTTGCCACGTCATTAACTGACACTGCCTTCCAGTGGTATTCAAGGCTCAAGCCCAATTCAGTATCTGATTCGGTTGATATGCAGAAGAAATTTGTCGACCGCTTCCAAATGGTCGAACGCAAAGTCTCCCTGGCGGAGCTTTGTTCCCTTCGGCAGAAGAAGGGTGAAACAGCGTTGGACTTCATCAAGCGGTGGAGGGACGTCAGCATGCGCTGCGACAATCCTCCGACGCCCGAAGACGCTATCACCATCTGCCGCAGAGGCTTATCGGCGGAAGTCAGTGAAAAGCTTCTGGGCTCCAATATCCGGAGCTTTGATCAGCTGAACACCGTGGTGGCGGAGATTGAAATGTTCTTCGCCGACCACCCTGCACAAGCTTCTGTCAAAGGCAAATCCTCTAAAGACCGTCTGGCTAGCGGCAAGGAGGTGAATGCAGTAGACTTCTCCCCGACGAATGGAGATAAAGGGGAAGGAAAGTCTAAAGGCAAGGGCAAAAAGTCTGAGGACAAGGCAAATGCGTCTCTGGCAGAGCGCATGAAGACGCCATATTCCTTCAGGAAGGAGCACACCAAAATGCTCTTTGATCTATACATGAAGGAGCAACTCCTTACCCTGTTGGATCCGCGGAAGGCCTCAGAGGTGGACAAGACGGAGGACCCTACCTATTACGTGTATCACAGAAGCTTAGGTCACACCATCGACGACTGCTATGTTTTCAAGAACATAACAGAGGACCTCATTCAAAAGGGCTTGATAAATATGTTGGGCCATGCAGCCGACCCACCTCAGCCCCATGCCTGGAGCCGATCGAACCGGTTGGCTAATGTGGTCTACATGGTGGCGTTGGCTTCGAGCTCCAACGCTTCTGAAGCCGGGCCTTCAAATCAACAACTCAATACTGGCCCTAGAGCCCCTTCACTTCCAGAGTGCCTGGCATTGCGGAGAACTATTCGGAAGGTCCGATGGGAGATCCGCCAATTGCAACTAGAACAGAGGCGTCTGCTGTAGTTCCTGGAGAGCATTGATCAGCAGCTGGTCACTTTCCCCTTCGGCCCATTTGCCAGGGGGTTAGCTCCAGCCAACATACGGGAGGCGGGTGTATCACCTACTGGCCGGGCTCCGCTCAGGGGCTGGCTCTCGGGAGAATCCTCAGATTCGTCTGAAGACGAGGAGGACTTACTTGAAGGCAAGGAGCCTACACCCGCGGGCGGGCAGCCCGAGAAGTTGTACTCCTTCCCGCTCAAGAAGACTCTCGACATATTCTATGCATGCCAACACGCGGGACTGATCACCCCGTCGCCTATTGAGCAGGCCCCACGGGCTGCCTTCCATCAGGGCTATTGCCCATATCACGAGGTGGGTGGTCACATTATCTATAATTGTCAGCCCTTCAAGGACCTCGCCGAGGACCTGATCAGGCGAGGGAAGGTTAACATGGGGCAATCCCTGGTCGATCCACCGCAGCCGCACGCACGGAGGACTCTTCACTTCTCCGTCAATGTCATTCATGCTGCAGCAGCTTTCCAGCTCCCCGAGCTGCAGGAAGAGGGAGTCAGTTCCCAGGGAGCCAATTCCCAGCCGCCTAAGTCCACACTCTGGTATCCAAGGTGGCGTCCTTCCCATCAGTGTTCTTTTCCCAATGAAGACACTGAGAAGATTTTTGACAAGCTCCTGGAAGATGGCCAGGTACTGACACATGATCCACCGGCCTACTACAATGAGACGGCCAAGAGTCACCCCCGTTACTACAAATATCACGCTAGGGTGTCTCACCCTACCCGGCAATGCCCAGAAGTCCAAGACTGCATTGAAGTCCTCATCCAAAGTCGTCGTGTCTTAGGTTTGCATTTCATCCCAGTAGCTGGTATATTAAAAGATGTTATCAGAGAGATAGGTTATGCCTATTGGGACGATAGCCCCTTGCGTGAGGTTTTCCTCCGCCACATACCAGATATTGGTTAGGTCTAGGTTCTCCATTTCGTAGTAGTCATTGCATGCCCACCCGTAGGGGTACCCAATACTCACCACCACCCCAACCCATGGCGGACCCTCAGGCCTGTGCACCTGAAGAGCCCTCAGTGGCAGAGATGGTCATGACCCTCATGGAGCGAATGGATGACCCAGGCATGCATCTAGAGAGTAGGATGAAGGCCTTAAAGGACAAAACTGAGGCATCAGACCAATCCATTCATGGTCTAATCGGGAGGATGGCCACGCTAGAGCGAATCCCCCTAGGTGCGCAACCTGCGTCGGCATCGGGACCACCAGAGGTAGCTCAGTTGCCTGCAGTTCTTAGGGCTCAAGGGGTTGATGTCAGGAGTAAAGAGTCCCCGATCTTGATGAGGAGTCTGATAATGACTATGGGGGCTATGGTCGTGACCGTCGTGCCCAACGATGACAACGTGATCTCGACGAGGACGATCGTGTTCTACGGAGCGTGCGTGCGGACCCTCCCACTTTTGATGGGTCTTTGAAGCTGAAGGATTATTTAGATTGGGAGGCCGGTATGGACGGATATTTTGAGTGGTTCAAGATGGCGGACCACCAGAGAGTTCATTTCTCAAAGATGAAGCTGCTAGAGAAGGCTTAGACTTATTGGACGAATGTGGAGAACCTATTGATGCAGCGACATCAACCTTAAGTCGAGACCTGGGATGGGATGAAGGTCAAGTTGAGGGAGAAGTACCTACCTGCCACGTATCGTCCACGTCTTATTGATAGTTGGTAGAGTCTTACCTAGGGCAACCGACCCGTGTCTGAATATATCGCCCAGTTTGATGAATATTATTTACGGTGTGGAGTTACGGAGGAGAGCACTATGACCATTTCATATTTTCGAAGAGGGTTGCAGATGCCATACCAATATGAGCTATTTCCCAGCAACGTGACCACTTTGGAAAGTGCCTATCAGGTCACTCTCAAGCTCGAGCAGTTCGAGTCAGAGTTTGAGTCATCCTAGCAGTAGGGTCCCGTACATCAGCGCGGATCCAAGCCTCATAGTTCTCCTGGCCCATACCAGAGGACTCCCATGGCTCGTCCTTTGGATCCTGCCCGCCAGGACCCATTTGCCATGAGGCCTCGCCTCCCTCAGCCGAGGGATCTCCCACCTCGGCCCCAGCCACCCCCTGTTATCACCCGTCTACCATCTCCAGCACCATCAATGAAGTCTCGCGATCAATGACACCCAAGAGGGGGCTGAATTGGGTCTTTTCAAACTTTTCTGAAATCTTGGCCAATTTAATGAAGTGTTAATAATAACCGTGGTAACTTTAAATCTATATGTAAACTGTCTGATCTAGAAATATTTATCGCACTTACTTGACCTTAGGTACGATGGCGGAGGTGAAAATCGGAAGATTCTGCTCACGTAAGAGGTAATCTTCCTGACAAGGTTTGCCTTGTCGATCTGAATATGCCTTTTGATATACCCAAAATCTAATATGAGAATGATAAATTGTTCTAGATCAATCTCAATTAATTGCCACATGCAACCCCCGCCCTCCCAATTGGAAGAGCAAGGTGTACCCATCCAGAACATCCCAGCCGTCCATCTCTCTCCTCAGATCACCGACGCCGTCCAACGCGCCTTCCTTCCCCCTTCCTCTCCTCTTCACACTAGAAAGAAGGGGAAGGGGAGACCTCCAGCCTAACCCTCATGTCAACAACCCACCTGCTAACATCCCGACCCAAGAAAGCCGCAGGATAAGAAACAGAAGAGGAAGAAGAAGAAGCAGCTGCCTGCTCAGACCACCAGCTGAAGCGCAAACCCTTCCATGCCTCTCCTCTCTTATCCTCTCCTCCCTGTGTAACCAGCTCCTTCTTTTGCTGTTGATCAAAGCATCACCATTTTTAGTACCACCACCACCACCACCACCACCTCCAATTCTATTAATCCCGTGCAGTGGATCAAACCATCACCATTGGCACCACTATAACATCATCTGGATCACCTCCATATATATCCCCTTCTACGTACGCGCCTGTATAGAAACGTCGATCACCTTGTGGGAGTCATCTTTCTGCGATTTGCATGCAGAGATGGGCCGAGCGCCGCAGGGGAACCACCTGAAGCAGCTGAGGGAGATCTTCGCCCGGTTCGACATGGACTCGGACGGCAGCCTGACCCACCTGGAGCTGGCGGCGCTCCTCCGCTCGCTGGGCCTCAAGCCCACCGGCGACCAGGTCAGCGCCCTCCTCACCGACATGGACGCCAACGGAAACGGGGCCGTGGAGTTCGAGGAGCTCGCGGCCGCCATCGAGCCCGTGGTCACGGAGAGCACCCTCGCCGACCAGGAGCTGCTGCTGGAGGTGTTCCGGGCCTTCGACCGCGACGGCAACGGGTACATCACTGCGCCGGAGCTGGCGCGGGCCATGGCCAAGATGGGCAACCCGCTCACCTTCGTGGAGCTCACCGAGATGATCCGGGAGGCCGACGGCGACGGCGACGGGGTCATCAGCATCCCGGAGTTCGCCACCGTCATGGTCAAGTTCGCCATGGAGTTCCTCGGCCTCACCCAGTCGAAGTCCTAGACATAGCATGGTACATTGCCCCCAACCAATAGAAAGCCGCCACGAATCCGGTTGATGGACCTTTTCTTTCCGTAGACTAGGCTCGTGTGCTATGGGCCATGGCTGTGCCTACTAACCAAGTCAATGGCTTTGTATCGCTGTTTTTTGCATGTAACTCCCTGGAACTTTCAAGAATGTAAAATAACTCCCACCCCTGTTGATTTGATGTGGCCTTTGTCAAGTCATAGAAGTTGCCTCTCATGACTCTCAGACATCTACTTTGGTTGGATTTGAGAAGCAATTTCAAATAGTTTGTGAGACAATCTTGCAATCGGATGTGAATAATTTTTGTAAATAAACATTTTTAATCTTAATCATTATATATTTTTTATTTTCAATGATGTCTTAGTCTTCTGATGTGAGGTAGTGACTCTCTTGCTCCCATTGACAATCTGCTTATCACTTTCTTGTCCTATACCCAACTCAAAATTGGAAGGAAAAAAAAAGAGATTTTAACATAGTGGGAGAATTAGTTGATTCTTTCTCATCATTCCAAAAACTTCCAGATTGTCAATGGGAGCGAGAGAGTCTCTACATCACATCATCTGCATGAAGACTAAGACATCAGAAAAATCAAGTAAACCATGACTCGTGCTCGTGACGGGCTCAAACGTGCCCCAACGGCGCACTTTCAAGTCCTCAACTGCACGCTCTGGTGCCCCTTTCAGCGGCACACCCGTTGGCGAGAGTTCAACGGTACGCCCCCCTCAACCAGTCACTCAGTGGTGTGCTCCTTCGTCGGCACACCCCTGGGGTGCCCTCAGTGGCACACCCCTGTGAAGCCCCAGCGGAACACTCCCAGCGTTCCCCCCTCGCCGGCACACCCCCTCCGGGCTCCTCAGCGGCACACCCATGTTGGCCCTTCTCCGGCACACCCTTAGTCACGGCTACCCGGCACACCCCCATGGGCCTACAGCGGCACACCAGCGGCGTGCTTCCCCGGCAAGCCCCCGCTCCCCCGTCGGCGGCACACCTGCCCTGACATCCTCAGCGATGCACCCCTCAGTCGCTCAGCGGCACACCCCTGCATGCCTCCCTTTAACGGCACGCCCCGAAGAGTGTCTTCACTGGCACACCCTGCGGGCACCTTCTCCGGAACACCCACTGGCGCGCCTTCGCCGGCACACTCGTTCAAGCCCTCCAGCGGCACACTCCATCCATGGCCTTCACCGGCACACCCCCTGGGTCCTTCGCCGGTATGCATCCTCATGCCCTTTCAGCGACACGCTCACAATGTGCCCTTCAGCGACACCATGCGGGCCCCTTTGTCGGCACACCCCCGGTGGACTTCCTCCAGTCGCACGCTTCCTCCAGGGGTCTCCAACGGCATAGCTTGCCAGCCCTTCTGTGACCCACTGTGGCGGCATCCCAGCGGCACGCTCCCTGAGTCTTCCAGCGGCACGGCCTGCAGCTTCCTCAGTGACACGCCCTGAACCCCTTTACCCGGTGCATCCGGCAGATAAATGTGACGCCCATACCCTATGATCTTCGGTGCGCAATAAGGATCCGGCAGGGCTTACTGAGGTGTCATTCAGAGGTGTGGGCACGCGATCTAGCCCCTGCCACCGAGGACGGCCAAAGTCAAATCCGTATTGAAGGCCCGTCGCTTCCCGCCTTTGACCAAGCTTGCTATCTTTGGGGTATAAAAACCCCCGTCATCTCCGAAGAACACACAAGTAGACATAGAGAGACGCACAGAGACGACAGACACAAAAAAGGACAGAAGATGCCAAAAAGGGGGGACACATGGACAGAGAGAGATGCCCAAAGAAGAAGAAGCAGAGAGGAAGAGAAGAAGAAGGAGAGAGGAGCTCCGCCATGACGCCCCTTACCCGACAACCACCCAAAGAGAGAGAATAGGAGAAAAAGTGAGTGAGAGGGAGGTCCTCCATGTAGTGAGAGGGAGTGAAGGGAGAGCAGGGAGCCATCGCCCCTGCTCAACCCCCAGTTCCTCCATTTTCTTCTTCCTTCTTCCCTTCCTCCTCCCCTTGCTGTAACTCCTACTTGTTCCGGTGTTTGTAATGCACATGGCCCTCTCACGGCCCTTTTCATTATGAATGGAATGTTTGCTCCTTGGGTCCCTCATTGTTTCCAATGGTTTGGTTCTTGTCTGCACCTAATAGCCTCTCCCTTTCCTCCTCGGCGCCTCCGTCTGTGCGCGCCCCGGGGGCCGCGTGGGGCGGGGGAGCGGCGGGGGGGGCGGCAGGCTCGGTGTGGGGCGCCTAATGACTAGGGTTGCATGGAACATATAAATCTAATTTATGTGTAAATCATGGCTAATGGAATGACATATTTCTTCTATTCCAATCATGGCTTGTCATTGTCCTTCTTGTTGTAAATAAGTAGGTTAATTATGGCTAAATCTATTCATGATTCCAATGATTGCTGCAACGCTATCACTTGTTAGACTGTCGGTAGATTACTTCATTGAGAATTGTTTGAAGGTCATGTCATTCCAGTGGTGGTGACCTATCGTTCACTTCATTTTCTGCATTTCACACCTTCATTTCTTTGGATAGTTGGGGCACTTTATCGAATACTCCTTCCATCGGACTAGAACCGCTATCTCGAGACCTCCGTAAGTCCCCGCGAGCCTAGGATTCCCACTAGGACGCCGGACAGGTTGTACCCTGAAAGCCTGAACCCACCGACTAGATTGATTTACTTTTTGGGCAGACCGAGTTCATGATTGTTCAACCCTATCTCACCCAGAAGGCAGCCCTGTGGGGACTGCTACCTTGAGGTAGTGGCCACGGTGTGACCGCCCTTTGCTTTCTGACCTAGCTTGGGTGCTAGTTTGCCAAGTCGACTTATCTTTGATTTAATTCGACCTAGCCCTAATCAAGTCAACCCATGGCATCTCAATTGACCTGAGTTATGTGGGCTGAACCCTGGTTCAATCTAGCCGTGCCTCAGGCCAATCGAGAACCCGATTTAAGTTGACTGAATTTTCATCTCTGGACCTGGTAGCGGTCCTCTTGGAACTGCCACTGCCCATTATGTCCTTCATGCCCTGTCATGCATCTTCCCGTTGATGCATCAAGTCGACACAGGCCTTGCAACTATCCTCCTAATAGCAGTTCGGTCTAGACCGCTATATTCTTGTAGCAGCCCTAGAATGACCACAACTTGTTTCCAGAATTTGTTTTCCGTGATTCTTGTGTACTGTAGCAGCCATGTTAAGGGTAGCCCTTTAGGCTGCAATCTAGTCCCAATCATGATCCCTTTTGTGAATCTTGACTTCCAAGTCATATTCCTATGACTTCTCGTCCCAATTTTTATTTGGACTGGCCCTTGGTCTTAGAGATAAGTTACATAAACTTAACCTTGGAATTCTTGACCGATTCAAATGAATGTCTAGATTTTACTTGGGATCTTGGATCCACCATTCAATGCCAACGCATCATAAAGGGCCCGGTCTGGTCCGGGGAGGAGCGTCCGAAAGTACTTGTGCCCTAGAGAGTTTGTAATGACAAGGTGTGGCATTACACCGAGTACTCGCTAGCGTGTTGTCTATGACATTCATTCCCTACATGAAATTATGACTCTACATGTGACTTGCTATACATGTGTGCTCGCTTGTCCAAATTATGGAATATCATTAAACACTATTCTTTATTATTCTCTGTATTCATATCCTTTCATTGTGGCTATAGTTGACTATCATCAGCTTTATTTATTCATTCGATGTTTCTTAGCATGACATTATTAAATTGGCTAACCACTTATACATTGCCTGTTTAGAGAACCTACTGAGCATTCCCTCACCCAATTTTTCCACCCCTTTCAGATAGCTCGGATGATGAAGCGCAAACTGATGGGGATGGGCGAGAGTGAAGATCTTGGAGTGAGCCAGTTAGAAGTCATGCCTTATGGTTGTCAGATTGTAGCACCGAAGGACTGTCTGCATATTCCAACTTGGTTCTTCCGGTCATCATGTAATCTGTGTAACACCCCCCCCCCCCCCTAAAGTGGTTATGCATTCCCGTCTCTTGCGGGTGTGGATACTTCTCATGTACATACCAATCGGGACAGCCACCATGATCCACATCTCATCAGAAGAGAAGACCCGCTTGGGGCCCCCGACCATACCCGCCTCTTATCCCCGACTGCAGCAACGGCATGCTAACAACAGCACAGCAACAGCCACCTTGATATGAGGAAACAGCCCCGCGACTCCCCCAAGGCTCCGCCGTGGGCTCAGGCAGCCGACGAACCCTACCATGCCATCATTCCTGTGTGCCGAGGAGACATGGTCGATCGACATCAGGCCCAGTTTTCGCCACCCATCGAGTACCTGCTCTTCGATGCGGAGTCATCTGCAACCGTGATCCTCCCGCTAGGTCCCCTTCCTCCGCCATCGCTGCCTCATCATAGAATCGAAAGATGACTTCTTCTGCTTCTGCTTCCCCAGCAGGAGAGCCGAGAACCAGGATCTCGAGCAGTGGAGCGTGACTCCGGCTTAGCCTCCTTAGATCTGGATTGGTGAAGCCCATTGCGGAGGCACGCTAGGAACCCGCCCGTGCCGACTTCCACCTGCCTGCGTTCGGCCTCACCTACGGCATGTTAAAGAATCCGAAGCGGCTGGCGCCGGCGGCAGCCGGCATTGCAGTCGCCATCATCGTCACCGGCGAAGTCGGAGTCGACGGATTACCGGCATGACATCCAAGGCGAGACGGATCCCGGCAGGGGGGGAACGCGACCAGGGGGATCTGCTGTGTCGTGGTGGCCGCCAATGAAAAGTGTTGCCGGTGCAGCAGTTGGTGGTGGCCGCGCCGCCGATGTGCTGCTGCTGTCATGGTGGCCATGGGCCCATGAGCTCAGGGAGGCGCCCCCGGTGGTAAGAGGCCCACATGGACTCTTATACGGGTCCACAGGGGTCTACACGGGTTCATGACAACCGGATCCATATTTGCTCTATTTGGAAAGAGTGTTGGGAAAGACTGTTGGAGGAGATTATGGCCTTAAGAATATCCAACCTCCGTGAACCTTTCCAGCTGGGCTATAGCCACGTCAAATTTTAAAATTTGAACAGAAAATTATCAATATGCCTTTGAAAAATATCTAAATTGTCGATATAGTTCCACATTTATTAAATTTACCCATAAACTCTTAAAAACTCTTAACTCGAATTGTCATGCCCCTGGAATTACTTTCCGTTTTGACATGAGTAACAACCTAATCACTTGGACCATTTTACCCCTCTACCTCTCTTTCCCTTCTCAAGTCCCTCCTCTGTAGCAAGAGAGCGAGAGGTCGGATGCTGACGCTGACCGATTGGATGGCGACCGGTGACTGATTGGATGGCGACCGAGCACACCGGCGACATGCTGCATGTGACAACATCCACCATCCAGTGCTGAGTGGTGGTGGATAGACAGAGGGCAACTGTTGGAGATGGAGAAGAAGTCAACTACAGCGGCAGGTTGGGGTGGTTACGGTGCTGCAATGGTGAGGGGGGGTTGTCCAGGTTAGAGGTGGTGGTCGATGAGAGAGAGGAGGGGGAAGGAGAGGCGGAGTCCCCCCCCCCCTGGTTTTGATGATTAGCAACAGATTTGTGAATAATCGGTTGATTAGCAATAGGTTTGTTTGACCTTGTTGACTATAGAGTTGACTTTGTCAACTTTGCTCTGAAATAATGTTATGTGCATTTTGATGACTCTTATGTGTTAGATGTTCATAAATGTTGTTTGAACGTTTACACTTAGCCTGTGCATATTTTGGAATGAACGACAAAGTCTGTGCATACTTTCATCTTAAGCATATGAGGTCCATGGATAATAGGGCTGAACATCTCATAGTCCGTACATAGTGTGTAGGAATTCATGCCAGCACGATCCCAAGTCCGTGTATGTTATGTGTTAAGGTCAAAAAGCATAGTCCGGGCATGTTTCCAGTCTTGCTGAAACACGAAGTCCGTGCACATTGCACATTGCTGAAACGAAGTCCGTGCACATTTTCTCAAATGAAGTCCATGCACATATTCTTCAAACGAAGTCCGTGCATAGTTTCTCAAATGAAGTCCGTGCACTTTATTTGTTCCATTGCATATGAAGTCTATGCACGCGCTTCAAACGAAGTCCTTGCACATTTATCAATCCAAGTCCGTGCACATTTCTCTAGCAATGGCAAACCAAGTCTGTGCACATTTCCTCAAACGAAGTCCATGCACATTCTTTGTACTATTGCATATCAAGTCCGTGCACCTTTTACTTTGAACGACTGAGTCTGTGCATATTTCTTATGCGCTATATGAAGTCCATGAAGTCTGTGCATGTTTCTCATACATGGAAACAAGTCTGTGCATGTTTGCACTAAGGCACATAGGAAGTCAGTGCAAGTTTCTGTCTCTGATAGAATAAGGTCCGTGCAGAGTTAGAAGGAAAGGTCCATGCCTATGCATGATTTTGATGCATGCCTTTCTAAGTCCGTGCATCCTTGCGATTCCAAGTCCGTGCATACGAGGTTAGTGCACTCGACAGTCAGTGCAAATTTTGCCTCCAGCCGTGTTAAGTCCGTGCACATCTCATTTATCAATACTAAGGGTCCAAACACTTTTTACCTCTTGTATGGCCGAGTCCATGCAGTTCACGATAGCATAACCATTTAAGTACGCGGATGTTTTTATTCGTGCATGTGAATTCTGTGCATACTAGGTTTGTGGCATAAAGGGATTGTCCATCTTTTATTTCATGCATACATGAACTCTATGCATATTTCATCCAGCGCTCTACAAAGTCTATGCAATCCTTATATTGACCTACTATTTCATGCCAACTAAGTGTTTGATATTTTGCAGGGACTCTTCTTCGAAGATTCAAAAGACCCAGGAGTATTATTCGTGAACTCTAAGGAGTACACATGATCTAAGGCTTAAAGTAAGTTACTGTTCGTGACACGTGGAAAGCACTTAGCACAGATGCCGCCACGTGTCCAATGGGGGACTGAACCTGGACTAAAATTTGGGCGGGGTCCGTGGCTTTCACACGTCCAATTCTCTGCTACCCATAATAAGAGGAGGACTTGCAGAGAGTGAGGGTGATTGCGAAATTAAGAGAGTCAGTGAGCTTCCAGCGATCAGTATAGAGATCAGGAAAAGCTCCAAGTGCGATCCATCTGAATTAGAGAAAGCAGGATCTGAGAGAGTATAGTGAGAGTTCTGAGAGAAGTGACTGAGAGAGCTATTAAATTGCTTCCGCATCATAATTTTAAATTATTACTCTAATTAACATTGCATGTGTGTAATTCTAATTCATTATGCATCCCCTCGACAAACTCCTCCAACCCTTACGGGACCTCATTAGCCTCTTGGGTGGCTTCCCCAGTTCTTGGTATCAGTATATCGATGTTATCGGTATATCGGTATCCAGATCTCTGGGTTGTTACAGTTGGTATCAGAGCGGCGTTGAGGATTTGTATAAGGAATTGGAATTCATGCTGGTCCAGAACAAGTCCATTTGAGTCGTCTACTGCTGACTTAGGATGTTTTCTATGACTGCTGATGTGTTTTCCATTGTTATGTGTTTTCTAGATCAAAATGCCGCCTCGCAGAAGAGGTCGAGGTCGCATTCCAAGAGAGGAAAGTAGTACTTCATCTCCTCCAGAAATTGTTCTAGAGCAAGCTCAAGCTGATGCTCCTCAAGCCGATTTGCTTGGTGGTCATGGTAAGACACTAAAAGAAATTTTACTGTTCCACCCGCCGACTTATAAAGGTCAGTCAGATCTGGATGTAGCCAGGGTGTGGCTTGAAGCGACTGAGCGCGTGTTCCGTTCAATGGAGTGCGCGGAGGATGAGAAAGTTATGCTTGCTACTTTTTAGCTTCAGGGTGCAGCGCTTATGTGGTGGACTTTGAAGTGGGAGGTTGCATTCCGTTCCTGTCCTCTTCATCAGATCACCTGGACAGAGTTCGTGGTTACTTTGGAGCGCACTTACAGTCTGGCCTATCTCAGGATGGATAAGATGCATCAATTTATGGAATTGGCTCAAGGTGAAATGATCATGCTGTAGTATCAGAACAAGTTTATAGAATTGGGTCGGTATGCGCCCCATGTTATTACTGATGAATCCCTGAAGACTGAGCAGTTTCTGCGTGGATTGAAGGCTGAGTTGCAATTGCCATTGCTTGCCACTCGAGTAAAAGAGATAGATGAAGCATATCAGGCAGCAGTTGCGATAGAACTTGATTTGGCAAGATCTCGAGGGTCTACTTAGGTTGGCTTTGCTCAGCCGACTATGCAGTTTCAGCCGACTTATCAACCGTCTATTTCAGGAATTCCTTCTGCTTTTCCTACTTTTCCTATTGCTAGTGGTACTTCTTTCCCTAACTCCAAGGGCAAGAACTTCCGATTTAAGAGGTCCAAGAAAAAGTTTGATCAGTAGGCATCTTCTGGTGCGGTTCAGCAGTCAACTCCTTCCTTTCAACAGTGCCAGGGTTCTATAGTGAGTCAGTCGAGGCTGTGTGCGAGGTGTGGTGACAGCCACCCAGGCAAGTCGTGTTCGATGCTAGTGGTTTGTTTCCATTGTGATCTACCGAGACATGTGGTTTGAGATTGTCTACTGAGGTCGGTGCCAGTGCAGTTTTCTCAACTCACTCAGCCTCAGTTTACTCAGCCACAGCAGTCCTAGTTTCAGTTTCGACCTCCTCTACCACCTCAACCTCAGCAATTTTTCCCTCAAGCTTCAATAGCATCCTCTCAGTAATCTTCTACAGCAGCTAGCCGAAAGCAGAAAGGGAAGGTTTTGCACATCACTCAGGCAGAAGCTATAGCATCCAACCTCGTGGAAGGTATGGTTATGATTTTTGGTCATGCAGCTCGTGTTCTTTTTGATTCTGGTGCTTCAGATTTTTCATAAATCTATTTTGGCCTGGCTGGAGATATTATAGCTTAAAAGAATTCAATTCGTTGGCTGAATAAGAAGGCATCCTTCCTCGAACCAATTTCAGAATCTCCCTTGCATCCTTTTCCTTTGACATGGATATAAGTCCTTCAAGCAATTTCTGGATGGTTGGGATACTTGGAAACCAGTTCCTTGTCATAGTATCCTTGCATAACATGAATGCCAGATCAAGTTCTCCTGCTTTACATAGATAATGAACCATGGTCTGGTAAATTTTGTTGTTTGGTTTGCATCTCCTACCGTGCATAGCCATAAAGATCGTCTTTGCCATATCAATTTCACCCATCCTGAAAAACCCCTTTATGATCAAATTGAACGTCAACTCATCAGGTTTAACACCAGAAGCAGCCATTTTCTTCATCAAGCCCCTCGCTTGCCATGCCCTGTTCTTGTCAATCAAACACTGAATCCTGACATTGAATGTGGCAAGGTTTGGTGAGCAACCCCTAATCACCATTACATTCCATAATCCGTCACCAATCTCACGTCGATCATGCTTATAAGATGCAGCCATGAGCGTGGTATAAGTAACAACATCTGGCTTAATTCCTGCTTCCTCCATCGCTACCACCACGAAGTAAGCAGGTTCCAAGTTATCTGCCTCACACATAACCTTAATCAAAATGTTGCATGAGATCACATCCGCAGATATCCCGTATTTAACTGGAGCATTCTGGAAGAATGTCTGCATCTCGTCAACACTTCGTGTCTGGCAAAGGACCCGGAGAGTGGCATTAAATGATTTAACAGTCCTAGGGCAACCATAGAGGTGCATTTCGTCGAACGTCCGGAGGGCATGATACGGCATCCTGGCCTTTCCATATAGCGTGATGATCCTCACGATAAACCCTTCCCTTCGTCCCTGCGGCAAAGCCTTCTGTTGCTCGAGGAGCTGCTCAATAAGGTCAAAACGAGTGGCACCGGCGAGGCGGGAGACTGTATCTTCAAAAGCGAAGCGGTTCTCGACGACAAAGCCGCTCAGGGCATTGCACTGGAAGAGGAGGAAGAGCTTCTCTGGGTCCCTCTCCTTCTTGAGACTGATCAACGCAGGCTCAGATAAGGGCACCAGGTCCGGACGTTGACTTGGAATAGGGTCAGAATCAGTATCCAGATGTGGATCTGCCGAGTCGAACAAATTGATTCCAGCAGCGATCAGATGAGTTTCTGGGTTAGGGGGCAATGGGTTGACAGAAATATCGGTGGAGGCATCAAGATCAGATTTAGGCTTGGGTTTGGGCTTGGAGAGGCTGGCTGAGATGGCAGTGAGGGCGACGGTATCAAAGGCGGCACAGAGTCTGCGGATGGTGCGCAGGGAGAGCATATTGCAGACCCTCCCTCCCCTCTTCTTCAAAAAACTTTACTTTTCTAAGAACACACCGCGCCCCGCGCCCCGCGCCCCGCGCCCCCAGGAAAGGGCCGTCGACGGCGACGCAGCTCCGGTCCTCGGCCGGTGCGCGAGAGGCCGCGCCGACTCCGGTTTCTCCGTTTTCGTTTTGTTTTGCAGCGGGAAGGAAGGTTTCGGGAACGAAGAGGAACAGTAATCCGTGGCTGGGATGCGATTGGAGGATGGGAAAAAAATTACATAACACCCTCCATTTCATCTCCTCCCCCCTTCTCCTTGCACCAGAGCTCTACCATCATCGCTGACTTAAGCATCGGAGGGTTTTCCCTGGGGATTCATCCCTGGACACCTCTGACTCGTTTCCCTCTTTGTAGTTCTAGCATTCGTGGTCATCATCCTCAGCTCAGGCACCGCGCGAGATAACCCCTTTTCATCTGACGCCGTCTGTGGGAAACAAACAAAGAGCCAACATAGTGCGAAGGAGTTCTAGTAGGAGGACCGCTGGCGATAAAGGGAAAGCCATGGCGATGGAGGAAGGCGCACCTTCCCATCCTATGGGGAACACCCCATCACACGCCAATGACCTGGTCAGCGTAAATCCCCCACCCACGGTGGAGGACCAACCCCCTACTGGGAGCACAGACGCCCTCCAAACCCTCAATGCAAAACTGGATAGCCTCATTGATCTAATGAGGACCTAGACGGCTAGCGAGGAGAGGTCACGACTCCCCCGAGAAAGCCCCCCCTCCCATGGAGATGCTTCCTTGCAAACCGCAGGGGGCCGTTTCCTCCTCCGGGGGCTGCGACTAATTCGCAACCGGTCAGGTGGACCATCGCATGCCCCTCCCCCGGAGTAAGAAGCCTCCTCCACCCCGAGGAGGGAGAAGTCCGGAGCGCATTGGCCACTCCCGGTGACCAAGGCCCCTGAGGGGCATCAAGGCAACGTGCAGGACCGCCCCCACACCCCCTCGATCCAGCAGCAACCAGAGTTATCCCTCTGACTGTGAGACTTTGAGAGGCATTTCGCAGAGCAAGAGCACGCCCTCCGCGCCCTACAGAAGACCTCTACCACCGAGGACGAGGAGTAATCTCCATTTTTCGACCATGTCTTGAAGGACAAGATCTCCCCCAGGATCTCACTTCTGACCTTCAAGGCATACGACGGCCAGGGAGACTCGACTGATCACTACGATAGTTTTGATGCCCTCATGACCTTGCATGGGGCCTCCGAAGCCATCAAGTGCCGAGTGTTCACAACCACCTTGGTCCAGGGTGCTCAGGCTTGGTTCTGAGCCCTCGCCCCAGGTACGTGATTTCTAACAGTTCGGGCTAGTATTCAAGGAGCGCTTCACCAGCAACGGTCCTCCACGATCAGTAGTGGGGCTGTTGGCCCTCAAACAGGAATAGGGGGAGAGGCTCTGAGCCTATATTAATCGATTTAAATCGGAAGCCCTGCATATCCCCCGCCTGGATGTTGCCTCGGCCATCATCGCACTGACCGGGGGCACCCACGATGAGAACCTAAGGTGCGAGCTGGTTCTTCATCCCCCTACCTCCCTCGCCGAGCTAGTGACCCTGGCCCTACAACACGTAGAGTGTGAGGAAGTTCTCACTGCCTGCCGCAGCATGACGGGCTCGAGTCGAGAGGGGGACAAGAAGCGACAGTCTAAGCAAGGCTCCGGACAAGGAAAAAGTGATGGGGGCATCATTTACCCCCTCTACATTTTTCGAAGCTCGAATGGATCGTCAGCATGTGCCATCATGTTCTTCACATTTTCGTGAGTCATGGCATGTAGTTTTTATATTTTATTTGAGTCTTATCATTGTATTTTCCCTTTTGTTTGAGTCATGTACCTAAGTTAATGAGTCATTTACCTATGTTTGAGTGTCATAGGGTGATTAGATTAATTCTCTCTCTCTCTCTCTCTCTCTCTCACACACACACACACACACACACACACACGCTCATATGTCTAATGCTCTATTCCTTCAGCCCTCTCCACCATCTCCTTGTTATATGTATCTCCTTTAGAAAAGTTACGTATATACGTATGTGCGGACAAAGTCAGCGAGTCAAACTGGAACCGGCTGCTAGCTAGCTAGCTAGTAAGGTAAGCTGGTAAGGTGAAGGTGGACACACAAGTGGGTCGGAGTAATGATGTGGTGGTGGTGGTGGTGGCGGCGGCGGCGGCGCGTCTCGCTGCCTCTGACCAGTAGCTGCCCCGTCGGCCTCACCCGATCGGGTTGGTGGCCGACGGAAGAGTCCGGAGTTGTGTGTATCAAATTCCCTTCAATTTCGTAAAGGCGATATATATAAATAAAGCCAGTCAAATAAACTCAAAGGCGAATGCGCTATTAGCTCCAAATGGTAGTAAATGCTGAAGTGGATAAAATGGCAGCTGTGGATTTCATAGAACCATGTATGTATCCAATATATAGCTTGCCAATATTGTTCCGATGAAGAAGAAAAATGGCTCGACTTCCGGGACCTAAACAAGGCTTGTCCTAAGTATGACTTCCCCGCCTTGATCACGGAAGCAATGGCGGATATGACTATGGGGCATGAGGCTTTGTCATTTATGGATGGATCATCCGGCTACAACCAAATCCGAACGACAATTAAAGATAAAGTTCACACTGCTTTCTGAGCTCCCAAGGGGTTATTTAACTACAAAATAATACCGTCCGGGTTGAAAAACGCGGGTGGTACATATCAAAGGGCCATGACCAAGGTCTTCTATGAAATGCTGCATGACCTGGTAGAATGCTACATCGATGACTTAGTCGTCAAGACTAAAAGACGGGAAGATCACTTGGATGGCCTACGCCGAGTCTTCGAAAGGCTGCGGCAATACAATCTCAAAATGAACCACATGAAATGATCCATTGGCGTTACAAGCGGGAAGTTCTTGGGCTTTATCATCAGATATCAGGGAATAGAAATAGATCCCGCCAAAATCAAAGTAATCAGGGAGTTGCCACCTCTCAAAAATCTGATAGAGCTCAGATCCCTTTAAGGGAGACTCGTCTATATCAGGCGGTTCATCTCAAATCTTTTTGGAAGGTGCTCGCTCTTCAGTAGGCTGATGAAGAAAGGGGTGCCGTTCATCTGGGAGCAAGAGTGCGAGAACACCTTCGAACAAATCAAGGAATATCTGCTTGCTCCTCCTGTAGTAGGGGGACCTGTCAAAGGTAAACCCCTCATCCTCTATGTCGCTGCGATGGGTGCTTCTCTGGAGGCTTTGCTAGCATAGAATCAACGAAGAGGGTAAACAGTAGGCGTTATACTACCTTCGCAGAAAACTGGTTGGTTCTGACACTGGTATTTTCCTATGGAGAAGGTGTGCTTAGCCCTAGTGTTTGCTGTCAAAAAGATGAGGCATTATCTGCTAGCACACCGGGTGGATCTAATACCAAAACGCGATCCCCTCGAGTTTTTCCCCAGTCAGCCTGCATTGACGAGTGGGCTCGGAAAGTGAGCTCTCTTGCTCATGGAGTTTGCCATCTCCTTCATCCCACGGATGGCAATCAAGGGGCAAGGGATGGCCAAGTTCCTTACAACACACTAGGTTCTGGAGGATTCTCCACTAAACATTGAACTCCCAGATGAGGAAATGCTCGTACCTCAACAAGGAGCACAGGATCGCACTCCGAGTGCTTCGTCGCCAGAGGAGAAAAGTGTCTTGACGCTAAATCTCCCTTTTTGGGAGCTATATTTTGATGGGGCCTCCCGAATAGTCAAAAAGACGGATGGTACCACAAACCTTATATTTGGGGCGGGCATAGTCTTTGTGACTCCCCAGGGGAGAAATTCTCCACAATTCTTGTGCTCTCATGAAGCCGTTGACCAACAACGAGACAGAGTACGAGACTCTAATTGTCGGGCTACAGATGGCCCTAGATATGGACATCAGGTGCATTAAAGTCTATGGAGACTTGCAGTTAGTCATTTGACAGATCTTAGGTGACAATGATGTCAAGAAGCCGGAGCTAATCCCGTATCATGCTGCCGTCATTAGGCTTAAAGAAAGGTTCTATCTATTTGAGATAGATCACATTCCCCAGGGAAGAAACTTTTAGGTGGATGCCGTGGCTAAATTGGCCTCGACCATAAAGCTCCGGCCTGAGGGCAAGGTAGACATATCTGTCAAGCACAGGAGGTTAATGCCAAGTGTGCTGGATGAAGAATCTAGCCTCACTATCTATGAGGTCAATAATGTCGAAGAAGACGATTTTGTTGAGGAGGAAGACTAGCGAGAACCCATCATAAAAATCAAGAATGGGTGGATTCCTCTCAAGCAGGCCCAGAGAATACAACTGTTGCACAGAGCAACCTCATACGAACTGATTGAGGGCACCTTTTTCAAGCTTGTCCATGAGAAAGATAGATCAATTCTCCTCCGGCGTGTGTCACCAAAAGAAGCTAAAATGATAATGTAAGAGGTCCAGTTAGGGCTATGTGATGCTCACCAAGGGCCAAAATGAAGAACAATATCGAGTTTAGAGGGTTTTACTGGCCCACCATATATGCGGATTGTAATCAATACGCTTGTACATGCTATCATTGTCAGGCATTTGGGCCAGTTCCTAGAAAACCGCCTAATCTGCTCCATCCGACATCTCCCACTTGGCCACTTGCGAAATGGGGGATGGATATCGTGGGGCCATTCCCACCTTCATCCCAAGGCCATAAATTTATTATGGCTACTACAGATTATTTTTCCTGGTGGGCTGAAGCTGTCCCAGTTCGAGAAGTGACCGATGAAGTTGTTGTCCGATTCGCCAGGCTTCACATAATCTACAGATTCGACATCCCTAGTTAGATCATGTCAGATAATGGCATGCCATTCAAAAACAAAATCATATATGCACTGGCTGCTAAGCTCCACAATGATTGGAGGACGTCGTTTATCTACAATCTCCAAACCAATGGTTTGGCAGAAGCTTTCAATAAAACCCTATGTATGCTCTTGGCCAAGATCGTGAATGGGCGCAAAAGAGATTGGGGTGAAAAAATGCATGAAGCTTTATGGGTGTATAGAACGGTGTATAAAACTCCTACAGACTGTTCGCCATTTTCCCTAGTTTTTGGGTCAGAAGCAGTGGTGCCGATTGAAATCAAGCTCTCATCCTACCGCGTGGCAGCGCACGCCGGGTTACCGGGTCAAGACCAAAGTGAGATCGAAAGAAGGCTCGAAGAAGTATCAAATCTGGAGGGCAAAAGGTTGGAGACGTACAAGCATCTTCGGGTATACCAAGCCCGAAGGACACGAGCTTATGACGAACTTGTGAAGTCAAGGACATTAAAAAAGGGTGACTTCGTCATGATAAAAGAAAAAGAAGTCCTAGCGGGAAATCCAGCAGTAAGCTTTAGCCCAATTGGCGTGGACCCTACATCATTCAAAAGGTTTACGAGGGAGGCGTGTACACTGTCGTTGACCATAAATGGAACAAGTCATTCCCTCCACTCAACGGCAAACATATGAAGCTGTACTATGCACCGGAGCATCAGTTTGGCCAACTGCCTCCCTGAGACAAGTATTTGCTCAAGGTAAATTGGCTGGTAAAAAGAAAAGGGGGAAGGAGAAAAAATCATCACTCCTCACCACCCTTGTCCCATAGCGGCAAATATCTTGACCACATAAAAGTCGGTCAACCCAAATTTGAATCTTTAACCACAAACCACAAGGTTGGTCAGCTGCAAATCAAAATTCCCTAGCCACAAATCGCCAAGGTCAATCAAACCAAATTCAACCTCTCTGGCCACAAATCACCTCGGTTAGCCCCAATTCTAAAGTCCTTGACCACAAACCACCAACGTCGGTCAAACCCCTTGGTCAAAACAAATTCAAATTCCCAGACCACAAACCGCCATGGTCGGTCAATTCAGATTCAAACCCTTGACTACAAACCACTAAGGTCGGTCAGTTCAAACCCAAATTCTTGGCTAATAAACCATTAAAGTCAGCCAGTCCATCAAACCCTAATTTCAAAACCCCGGCTTCCCAAGCTAAGTTTTGATGTATGTCGTAGTTGTAGAAATCATGTCATTCAACTTCTTCTACCCCTTTCTTTTTGTTTCGTGCCGATCCGATTTGACTGGAGGGGAGTTCAGTCCGAACTCGTCCCTCACGTTTTCTAGTCAGTATAACGCGCCTGTCAGAGGCCGTTATATGCTTAACGGACCCAAGGGGGTGTGTTATGCATTGCATGGCGGACCGCTAGTGGCCCATTATGTGATCAAAGTTTTCAATAGGTCTGTAGGTTGTGGGGCATGACGGACTAGTCCCAGTCTGCCATGTATTGTATGATGCCCATATCGTGGTGCATTATACTCTATGGTTTCCTGTGGAGTTTTTCTGAGTTTTCAACGTTCGAGTGACTTTAACAGACCCATCCTGGTGCGTTATGGTCACATGGCGCACTCGTCCTAGTGCGTTATAGTCTGTGTAGTTTTAGAAGATTCTCTGGATGGTATAACGCGTAGGCTAAGGCGCGTCGTGTATTGGATGATTCCCCATCGGAGATGCATCATGGTCTGCATGCTTGTGTTTTAATAGGTGCACGGGTGAGCATAACGGCCCTGGGGAGGCGCGTTATAGTCGCATAACGCCCCCTGCCCAATCCATTACACTCTGCAAGTTCAATAATGTTAGAAATGCATGTTTCTTTCCCGCCTAATGCATGCTACGCTATGTCTATAATATATTCATCCTATATATAATCCTAGGCTCACTCCTAATATCCCAATGGAGTGCTTAGACTTTCCATGTGATGGAACCACTAGATGTAGCCCTAGACTTTATCGTTGTCGACCCACCTGGGAGAGGTGGAGGGACATACCCGTTAAATGGTTTAAGCTAGTACTGTGGGCCCTCGGTCTGACCGTAGTGCTCTACGTGGAGGGAAATCTAGCTGGAGGCCTGGCCCTAGGCACGGGTCAATGTGTGCACACATGGTCAGAGGTGAGAGCTGACACTGACGAGTGTCACTCTGACTAGTTCTCAGTTTGTACAGTTTGGTTTATCTTCTCGCTGGGCAAGTTCAGACTCACGAGTCACTTGAGATGCAGTGTAAGCTGTCAGTGGATGCCTCTGGTCTCTCTCTTCTGGTGGAGTTCCCCGTCCTTCTCCTGTCACTAGAATGGATTGAGTTATTTCTGTTGGTAGATATAGATTTTCCTGCTAGCTCTCGTCGCTAGCTACTGCTCTCGATGTTTATTTACTTTAGTTATATTATTTATATCGACGTCTCGTCAGTCGATTTACTTGCTTAGTTAGACTTTCCTGCTTTAGCCTAGAAGCATGTTGAGATAGTGCATCTGCTTGTTTATTTGTTTAAATGCATGTTCTAATTACATTTTAAATTGTCCTAGTTGCATTTAATTACCTGCTTGCTTGTTTAGATCGTGGTAGGGTTTCGCGTGACCCCTACTGAGTCTGGCTGTGACTCAGCCTTCCTTCTTGCAGGTGAGCTGTCTCAGCCGTCGACCAGTGGTTCCCGAGCTTTTGGAGGCCGCACCTAGAGTGCCAGCAGCGTCTGTTAGTCTTTCTTTTTGTAGTTTGTGCTGGGGTATGCCCCGTGTAGTTGTCATCTTGTCTTTTCTTTCTGTGGGACTTGTACATTCATGAATATTGTAAATCTGGACTAGCTTAGATATTTACCACATGCCAAGTTTGATAGTTTAGGGAAAAAGGAGGAAGAAATCCTCAAGTCGCGCTCTCCAATGAACTCTGACCAATTATCTCTGGTCGAGCAGAGCTCTTCCCAATTACTTTCCCCTCAGAGGCATGGAGAGAATATCTCAAACCTCTCGTCATAAGAGGAAGACTCTAAAGTCCATGATGTTTATGTTACAAACACAGATGATGATAGTGATTTCGTGGACCTCAACCAGCACCCCGAGAACTAGAAGATGGGGGTCAAGCAACTGTGGATGAACTGGTTGAAATCAATATCAGTGGGACTGAAGAACATAGACCCACATTCGTCAGTGCTCTCCTGAGTGATGAGGAGAAACAAGCATGTCAACAACTGCTAATTGAATTCAAAGATTGTTTCGCCTGGACATATAAGGAGATGCCTACTTTAGAGCTTGTCGTAACTGAACATGAGCTATGATTAATCCCATGGCCAAACCAATGACACAAGCACAAAGGCGCATGAGTTGGAACTTAAGGTGAATGATGAGGTCAATAAACTATTGGAGGTCGACTTTGTGGAGCAGTACATGATGCCTACTCTGGCTACCATCAGATCCGGATGGACCCAGAGGATATTGAGAAGACCGCCTTCATCACCGACTTCGGCGTGCACTGTTATACCCGGATGCCTTTCGGGTTAAAGAACGTCAGGGCGACATATCAGAGGCTGGTCAACCAAATCTTCGAGGGACAACTTGGTCGGAATGTCGAGGCCTACATCGACGACATGCTCGTCAAGACGCTGAAGGCTGAGGATCATCTTACCGACCTGGCCGAGATCTTCGGCACCCTCCTCAAGTACAACATGAAGCTCAACCCCACCAAGTGCGCCTTTGGAGTCAGATCGGGGAAATTCCTCGACTTTCTGGTGACTCAGTGCGGGATTGAGGTGAACCCCGACATGGTCCAGGCCATCCTGGATAGGCGGCCACCCACTTGCATCAAAGACGTCAAGCATCTTACTGGGCGCATCGCCGCACTCAACCGCTTCCTCTCTCAGGCGGCCGAACGATGCCTACCCTTCTTCAAATTATTAAGGGGACCCAAAATGGCATCTGCTACATTCGCCAGGGACGAGGAATGTCAGAAGGCTTTTGAGGAGCTCAAGGAGTTCCTTACCTCACCCCCGGTGTTATCAAAGCCGATTTCGGGTAAAGCACTACAATTGTCTCTCTCAGCAACTCCCTCCACTGTAAGTTCGGTCCTAGTCCGGTCTACTACACCAGCAAGGTGCTCAACGAGGCCAAAAGAAGGTACCCTACAACAGAGAAACTCGTGCTAGCACTTGTTACCTCGGCCAGGCGCCTCCGACCATGCTTCCAGGGTCATTCCATCATCGTGCTGACCGACGAACCACTGAAGAAAATCCTCTCTCACCCCGAGGCCTCGAGGCACCTTGTCAAATGGGGCATCATGCTCGGGGCTTACGACATCTCTTATCTCCCCCGCACGGCCATCAAGGGATAGTCCCTAGCCGACATCATCGCAGAGAGCACGGTCCCACTCGAGGAAGAACCTTCGTCCACCCAAGGACCCATCTAGGATTTATTCGTGGACGGATCATCCAACTCAGCTGGCAGTGGTGCTGGCGTGCTCCTCAAGTCGCCCGAAGGAGCTAAGTTAGAAGTACGGGTGGCTCCAAATGAGGTGGCTCCGGATAAAGATTAGAAGTAGGTGGCAAAGGAGCTCTAGGGGAAGGGTTCCCCGACTGTGGTGGGTGGGGTCGCGGGACAGGGGCGTCCTACCTCGTGGGCTCATGTGGAGAGGTAGATGCTCGCCGAAGGGCAGTATCAAACCTTGACTCGAATGGTTCAACCTCTAGAGCGACCTGATAAGAGTGGTCCAGAGTGAACACGTCGTGGCAAAGCAATTCAAACTGGTAGTGAAGCCGCAAACCTCTCCGGAACTCAAATGCAGTTGTGTTGCTCTTCTCTCCAACTCCATATCCCAATCGGTACTCTTCGAAGTCCCTAATGTACTCAGACACAGATTTGTTGCCATGGACGGGCCTGATCGGGACTTCCTCTAGGGTGGAGACTCGTCTAAGCAGACCGTGGAGAGATCGATCAGTAGCGTCCATCCTATCATCTATGGCATTAAGCCTAGCCTCAGCACGGTAAAAATATTCCCGTCTGTCCCGGTCAGACTTGTCCATCCTATCCATGAAGGTGCACATAGATTTAACCAAGGAAGAATGCCTTGGGACTTGGGTGCATGGGTTGGCCATAGTTGCTAAAGAGATGGGAATTGGTTCCCCTAGGAGTGAGCATGCAATGGATCAAGTGCAAGAGACCCCTTTTCTTTTCATCATTTTTTTTGAACAATGACTACCCTAGACTCAACTTAGCTCTGATACCAATTTGATGAGGGATGGACAGTGGACTTGACCAATTTACAGGTGAACCTGGGACTCTAAGCAAGCTCGCGACTCGTCCCTTAGTGAGGGAAGCGTGTGGACATGCACGATTGAGAAACCAGTAGTGAGCTAGGGTGGTCAACTCTCTTTCGTGCCCGAATCGGGTCACGGGACAAGTTTCGCTCTCTCTCGCAGCAGTGATTAAAATTATAACGAGCTAAGTTCCTATCACTCTAGCAGCAGCATATGAAAAAATACGAATTAATCAAATGCCGAGTTAAGGAGCGAACACGATACCTCCATGCTCCAGGCTTGAGGAAGATGACCACGGTGGAACTTCGTACTCCTGGTACAGTAAATAATTAAATTATAGTAATGAATATTTCTACTCACTCCATACAGGGAGGTAAAAGGTTACACGTGGGACCCAGAAGTGGCAGGCTCGGGTTGACGGGCGGCTTCTTGGGCAGCTCCGGTGGTAGCGCACGCCGGTAATTGTGAGGTCCACGTCCTGATCAGTGGGCCGAGTGGGCCGAGAGTGGTACTACTGCGATGGGGACTCCTGGAGGGACGATCCCTTAGAGGGAGACATGCTGGTTCGCCTCGTGGAAGGCGAGGCGGCCAGCCTGACGGTCGTTGCTGCTTGCTGTCCACGAGCTTGTGCTGATGTCATAGCACTACGTGACCCGGCGAGAACACCTGCTGCGATCAGCCCCGATGTTGGATCGACGCGAGACCAGCGCCATTGGAAAGCCCTTTCAAAGATCTAAGATCCTAGACTATTATAGGAATTTTTTAGGGCACATGGTTTTGCATGGGGTATTTATGAACAGGCTGACTCCTGAGCTCAGATCTCATTGGGTAGATTCTGATATGCCTGATGATGCACGTTGATCAAGGCACAAACAATGGATCTGGAAGAAGAAGGGTGAGTCACAGCCAGACTCAGTAGGGGTCACGCGGATCCCTACCACGCAACTAAACAAGCAGGCATGTAAATATAAAGTAATTAGAGCATGCATTTATGCAATTAAACAAGCATTGGCACAATTTAAATACATGGATCACAAAGCTGTAAAACCTAACTAAGCAGTTTAAACAGCTATCTATATGCCAAATTAATATAATTTAATAGTGACAGAGGCTAAATCTACCAGTAGAATAAACATCAACTAACCAAGTGAAGTGAGAGATGGAGAACTCACTAGAAGGTAGAAACCAGAAGCGTCCACAGGTGACTTACACTGCGCTTCAGGCAACTCGTAAGTCAGATAGACACAACGAGCGAGAGGCGTAGAAAGTACCAGAACAAGAACTAGTAAGAGTAACACTCGTCAGTGTTAGTCTTAGCCTCTGACCATGTGTGCACACACTGACCCCTGCCTAGGGTCAGGTCTCTAGCTAGTTCCCCCCTCCCGTAGGATGCTACAGTAATCGCGGGGGCCCACGGCAACTAGCCTAAAAACTGTTAGATGGGAACACTCCTCCACCTCTCCTAGGTGGGCTGACACTAAGGTCGCTGGGTTACGGCTAGTGGCTCCATCACGAGGAAAGAGAAAGTAACTCTACTGGAACATAAAGATATATTTTTATTCATAAAATAACTTAAATACGGTGGAGAATGCATTAGAATAGTAATTTATTACTCTTAGGATAGCAGAGGATATAACGGATCAGAGCTGCCCTGTTATAGCACATAACGGATCAGTTCTGGCCTGTCATAGAGCATAACGGATCAGGTGGGGTGTGTTATATTAACATGGCACGCCTCCTCTGGTCCGTCATTCTCATCTGCCCTAATCTCGGACTCAACGGCCATGACGGATCAGTGAGGGTGCGTTATGTGACAGAACGCGCCTCCACTGGTCCGCTATGACTACCTGAGTGATTTTTGTTAAGTTTAACTACTCACAAACTATAACGGACCAATGGGAGTCCGTTAAAGCCATCCGAACGTGAAAAATCCACAGTTTACCCATGACTATAACGGTCGTGGGAGGGGGCGTTATACTAACGACCTATCTAACATATGCATGAGCATAACGGACCTGGGGTGGTCCGCCATGTGGGTATAACGCGCCAGAGGCAGTGCGTTAAACACATAACGGTCACTGGAGTGACCGCCATGTGAGTTGGGCGATGAACGGGTTCGGTTTGAAATCGAACCACTTTTCGGTCAACCGAAATCGACGGGTTCGCTTACAAAAACCTGTAAAAACTCATAATAAGTCATGCCATGCATCCATACAAGCTAATAGAAGCTAGAAAACATAAATACAATGCCCATAAATGATTAAAAACACTAATTACCACATTTTAGGAAAAAACTAAAAATAGATAGTTACTAGGCCAAATGGTCGTGGATGGGCGTGCATGTGGTATGGCAATGATCCTAGCGCAGAGGTGGTTCCATCCCCCTACCTCATTCGTCCCGAAACCGGCGTTTCAGCCGCATGCGGGCGAGGTGGAAATCGGGCCTCACTCGTCCCGTCTCGCTCAACCGTCCCTCAAATCGCGCAATGGAGGGCGTCAACGCGTTCCTCTCGTCGCACTGGTTCCAACGGTGCCTCCTGTGAACACTGGAATCGGCCCCCAAGACGTGAAATCTGTAGTGGAGGCCTGTGGCTTGGTGGCTCGAGTGTAAACCCTTGCCGTAGCCGATAGCAGTGTTGCAGATGCTCACAATGACATGCTTGTATCTAGAATCGATGCTACTGGGGGCACCGAAATACCAACGACCCGAGGCTGGGCGATTGGACTGGGAGCTGGTAAGATAGGAAGGCAAGGTGAGAGAGCTTCGGCCAACATCGGAGTCACCACATCCCACGGGGAAGACCCATACCGGGAGTCGGCATCACTGAGTTGCGGAGAACGTGCCCTCGTACTAGAGTTGAGGGGTCTAAGGCCCGACATGGATAACCGACGTTACGTGCCAACCTTGAGGGACCCCAAAGCTGTGCCTCCGATTTACGTACTAGAGAGCCTCGAACCTAGTGTTGAAGACCTGTGTGAGGCGATTGCTCTTCAGAGGTTTGGGCTGAGGAACCCGAACAAAATACTGGGGAGCCCTGCCCCTGGGTCAGGAGACCTGTGTGGGGAGCTGGCTTGGCTGAGGCCCGAGGCTGAAAGCCCGAGTGGGGTCGGGGAGTGGGGCATCTTATGGCGGGGACCCGTACCGGATGCCGACTTAACTGGGGCTCAGGGCTGGAAGCCAGAGCGGATTGCTATAGTAGGGACCGAGACTCGGGGCACGAGATTAACGTCGGGAGCCAGTCGAGGCTTGGCCTGGGGGCTGGTGTTTGCTCAGGAAGGTACTGGTCTGGGACCCTCGTGGGGACCGATGATAGATGGCCCAAGTCTGACACTCAGGCGAGTTGCTAGAACTGGCTACTAGTGCGATGCATTGGTGGCACCGAAAAGCCTGGAAGCTGAGGGCAACTGCGGGGCAGCCACGTGGACCACACCTAGGAAATAGGGTGATCCGACAACCACGACGAAGCTGTCGAAAGCAATCAGCACTGCCAAGTAGCCCCCTCGCGCATGGGTGGTGACGACGATGGGACCATAGGTGACGGCCGCCATAGCCGCTGATGCACTAGGCAGGATGGAGGCGTTGACCGCTGGCAGTCATTGAGCGCGATTCGACAACTGAAAGGCAACCTAGAAGCTACTGGGAAGTGCAAACAAGTTCTCTCCTCTACCTCTCCTACATGAACAGGAAAAAGGTGCCGAGACTTCACGGCTGGCACAGGCTATCTCTTCAGCAGAAAGAAGGTAGGCGGGAGACGTCCCACCGGGCGTGCTATCCTTTTGTGCATGCGCGGTGGGGTGTGAGGGTTGTAGGAGCACGTGTGTGTGGTGACCGGACTGAGGGGTGAGATAGGACGACGGACGGAGATGCCAAAATCAAGCGTGCTTCGGGCACTTCCTCTCATGGCCGTATCTTCCTCAAGGCGGCTCCGCGCACTCGCCTTTAACGAAAAGTCGAGGGGAGACCGAGTGGCATAGGAGGTTTCTTGGTTTTTGGGGAAACATGGCTGGGGTGTGGGCGTGCCAGTCTGTTATGACGGCCAATTGGGTACTAGCCCAATCGGGCACAATTCGGACCCATGAACTCAGCAGGCCGAAAATCTGGACTGATTGTCTAAAATTTCTTAAAAAATTCATAACTTAACGTAGAAAGATCAAAATGGGATGAGACCTGGCTCATTAGAAAGCTTGGGTCCTTATGCACGTGACGAGGTCACGTAGAATGATTCATTTATCATGCAGAACAGGCATGGTTTGTTAGGTTGGAACCCTCGAAATGTGGTGAAGAACATAGGTCCGAAGATCACCATCACGCATAGCAAAAGCTTCCAGTCGGGCGTAACCCGGCCTTCCGTCAGTGCCATTTTATATAGCGAGGGCCCATGCAAGCAGGCATACATTAACATGGTGAACATGGTGCTCGTGGATACACTAAAGTATGATAATAGGACCACGAATATCTACAATTTAGACTAGAATAGTCCCTTTTATTTGGTTTATGATTAATTAAGCTTATTAACCCCAGTCGAGGGAGGCAAAGATCATCCCGAAGATGAGTAAGGGATTAAAACAACGCGAAGGAGGAATATGGAACAAAATCGGCATGGCTAGGCGTAGGTGTATGGTTCCCCGGCGTGGTGAATCGCGGATCTTCATAAAGTTGAGTTGGGTATTGTAGAGGCAGAAAAACTGTTCTTGCACCTCATACCACACTTTTCTATTTGTTTGTTGTGAAAGTCGTTCGGCATGCGTAGAGGTCTGTAAGCACTAGAAAGAAGAGCGTCAGAAGGAGCCCTGGGCATTATCCAGGGAACAACCCTCCGATACTTAAGTCGGCATAGGATCAAGCCGAGAGTAAGGAAGAGTAGAGGAAAGAGGGGACGATAGGAGTCATGGTAGCAGTTCTAGGAGAGCCGATGGCCTTCCAAGCGAGTGCTCGCCATTTCCAGTGACCACTCAGGGAGTGTTCGCTGGGCGGTAAGACTGCTCAGAAGGAAATTTCTCTCTCAACGGGCAGTTGCAACCTCTCTGCAGTAGGAGATGTGGCTCTCATGCCTATCTCATAGCGGGTGATTCTTGGTGGATTTCTCCGTCTCTTGGTCCTCTATCGAGGTCCCTTTTATAGGGGGTTGTCCTGGAGGGGGTGCTCATCCCTTAACAGGGAAGGGCCCCAATCGTGGAGTAACGTTTCTTGTAATAGCAGAGGAGTTTTCCATTGTGGGACAGTTATCCCGAAGTCAGTCGATTTCCCGGCGGATCTCATGATGCTCATGGGGCGTGCTCGCCCTTAATGAGATAGGAACAGTCACCATGGGAGGTAATGTTCGATCGTCAGAGGATCATCCGGCAGTCATGGCGCCTAGCTCGCGCCCTTCCCAGTTTGTTAGATTAAAGGTATCTTACAAGCTCCCTAGAGATGAGCACTCTTGCTCCCCTCAGAAACGAAGGTAGCCCATGGGCTCCCGAGTGGTGAGCTCTCTTGTTCCCCTCAAAAATGAAGGCAACTTACAAGCTCCCTAGAGGCGAGCACTCCTGCTCTCCTCGGAAATGAAGGTAGCCCACAGACTCCTTAGAGGTGAGCTCTCTTGCTCCCCTTAGAAAGGAAGGTAGCCCACAGGCTCGCTATAGACCAACACTCCTGCTCCCGTTAGAAACGAAGGTAGCTTACGAGCTCCCTAGAGGCGAGTGCTCTTGCTCCCCTCGGAAACAAAGGTAGCCCACAGGCTCCCTACAGGCGAACACTCCTGCTCTCTACACTCACACCAGAGACTAATTGTGCAGATGTGAGATAAACTTTTTGGTGCCTCCAAGAGATATTGTCCCCAGAGCGGATGTGAGATTTTATCCTTGTAACAGGGAGGGGCCTTCAGCCGGTCGATCCGAAACCCACAGATCCTGATTCAAAAAATATCCAAAAATCTGGGCCATTACAGCCCTCCCTCCTTATAAGAATTTTATCCTCGAAATTCCAGACAAGCACAAAGCCACTAGGGGAGAACGCCATTAACTGACTGACGACGTCGTCAGGGCCCCAGCCAAACCTCAATACTCGTAAAAATCACAATCCTAAGGGACGCGGCCAGACATTGATCACGGACATGCCTCGCTCAGAACCTAGGACACATCGATCATCAGCGCAGGCACATGCAAAGGAGTACAAGTCTAGCGTCATCTCAGAGAGCACAAAAACCAACCACCGGTCAATGCTCATGCTCGGCGGACCATCCGAATGCCAACTTCACAACTCGCTGATCGCTCTCACACGCTGCACGAGGGGCAACCCACACTGAGCTTCCACCAGCTCACACCCGGCAAGCCGAACGCCACCAACAACACTGAACCAACTCTTGCCAGAAGACAACTTCTAACAAATCCCAGATCAAATCCTAGAAAAGACACACCTCATGATCGACTACCCAAGGCTTCGCTGGCATACGACTCTCACCATTCCTGAGCCGCTACAACCAGCATCTTCTGTTTGTGAAAGACCATCCACTGGTCACCAAACACTCATCAATGGGAAAGCTTCACTGGCCCAGTAGGTATGCTCCAATCCACGACAGGCCATCCGCTGACTCTCCACAGATCAACACTGCATCTCAAGCCAAACCTCGCTCCGACACCGCAACTGATCCCGACCCTTACGCCAACTCTACCCTCTCAGGGGAGCACGGTGAAACCAAATGACATGATCCCTCCTCAGTCCTCACGTCACTTGACTCAGGCTTACAGGGAAATCCACCCTTGCTTGTCACAGACTAGGGATCACCATCCAACGCCAACGTCTCATCATAGACCTCCCCACATAGGCATGCTCCATCTCTATCCAATCACAACTTATCTCAATCACTCCCAATGGATGCCTGCCAATCCCGATTCCGCTCTTACCACAGAGTCTCAGGACACAACCTGAATAATTCACGACACACATCTCGAGAATCGACAAGTGTCACTTGCTACTATAGCAACCTGGTCGATGACGCCGCAACAAATGCACACGGGTCCCCAGACAATACACATCTTACCATGGTCAACCACTCAGCCAACCTTACCAGCTGCTCATGGCCACCACCCGGGACCCACAATCTGCTAGAGATCACTTCTCCAAAACACGATCTCACTCAGAGACATAGTTTCCAATGCGAGAATAGGGTACTCAAGCGGCACACTTGTCAACACATTTTCCCAACTCTCAATCCAGCCAGTGCCACAAACCATAATGCCTCAAGCAATGGCACGGCAAAAGCACGTCTCACATAACACAAGACAATCTCACACCGAGGAACCAATCCTCTGACGCTCAACACATCCTCTGCAACTCCACAGGCTCCGATTCACAACACCTCAGAAATCACAACACCAGCCACAAACTCTCACGAACACCGCCCAACTGGCATTCACCCTTCCAGAGCAGTGCCAACACCCTTACACGTCAGGGGATGGGCAACGCTTCTCACAGACAGCCACACTCTGCCACAGCAGTTAAGCTAGCCGCTGCCACACGCTCCATTCATCTCCCACAAGTCTGGCACATCTGGTGGGACTGTGTCTCCCTCCATATTCTTGCCAAGGTTGAGGTCCCCCAAGGCCCCTTATTGAATACTGATAGTTTGTTTCTTGTCATTTGTAGGAGACACCATGGTCACTGGACTCGCTACACTCACTTTCGACCCGCAGGTTGCTCAGGCCACTAACGAGTACCTGGCGGTGCTAAATATGTTCGGGAGCTTCCCGCATGTTCTGGGCTTCCCCAACTTCTTGGGGGTAGCCTTTACGGAAGTCCTAGATGCCTAGAAGATGGAACCAGTCACAGTTGTGGAGGCAACCTCAATTGAAGCTGCTGTGGTCTACTACGTCCACCACCTCCACTCCCATGCTTCCATCAACAAGAAGAACACATCGGCTGCCAGGATGGCAGCCAAGAAGAATACCGACATGCTACAAGGCTGATTATTTGTGTCAGGCAAGTCTGTACATATCAGAGGTATCCAAGTGTTCTTGAACGGCTGGCTGGCCAGAACCGTACCCGATAGGGTCATCCCGATGGTGCCAGTCTGCAACTCCTTCCAGTTGTTGGCTCAGAATAATAGGGACTGTGCAACGTCCACCTCTGAAGCAGAAGATGGGTCGGCCCCAAGACCAAACAAGTTCAAACAAACCTAGGTGCCCACGAGGACCCGAGCAGTCCCTGTCATCCGAGAAGAATTTGAGAGGGTCTACCAAAGGGGACCAAAGAAAAATGTGCAGGCTGGGATGACAGCCATAACTCACCCCTCGCCAATACTTCCTACCCATGCCCGACCAGGGAATGTCTTCTACCTTTATGAACGTTGTTGTAAAAAGACCCATTCAAGGCGCTCGGCCCACATGCTCCCTGTGCAGATGGGATCATTATCACAGGCCTTCCCAACCATGCAAGTGCGAGAAGAAGAAAGTCATACTATAAGAAGCTATCCATCATCTAGGGGCCACCCCCTTGGGATGGCGAAGACTGCTACAGACCATGAAAGATGTCTGAGAGGGCCATGAGTGTTGCACTCTACTGAGCCCAAGATTAAGAGGCTATCAATGCTGCTGCCATGTCTTCTCACCTCAGGAGAGGTCAAGGACAGGAACTTCAGTTTTTGGGAGGTTGTCTATCCCCCCAAGACCACCCACTAGAATCATGAAGAAAAATGGAAATGTGCCAGTCTACACTTGCCATATGACTGGAGTGTCTAGTTGTCACGGGGCTCTGCCCCCAGAATACGAAGAGGTGCTTGGGCTTGTTGAGAGGTAGGGCTCTCTCGCGAGAAGAAAAGAAGCTGCAAGTGAGATGTCGCTGATCCTCACAGCTGAAAATGACTGTGGAATGCTATCCATGTCGTCTGAAGAAACCCCAATTGAAGAAAGAGGTGGCACTCCCAACCCCTCTATGAATGACCCTGTTGTAATGATGTTGCTGCAAAAGTACCAGTAGGAGGCTGAAATGTTAAGAAAGTTGTTGATAAAAAAGAATGCACATGCATCTGCACTCAAGTAGGCCAAAGTCCCTCCCGAGACATCAGGAGGCAATGGCCAAGTCTTCAAAGGTACACCACAGATAGCAGCATCTTAGTCGGCACCTACTTTTGTTGGGGGCACCTTGTTCCAGCAACCACAATACACGGCTCTAGAGCAACCTCTAGTTCTTCAACACAAGGGGTTACCACCATCCCTCGGGTGGCGGTGCCAACGACCCTGCAGCTGCAGTAAGCTCCTCTCTATCCAAGCCCGATCGGATCAGCCATGATGAATAAACTAATGGCGGAGCAAATGTTCGAGGCAAGGCTAGCAAAACAGGGGCGGTGATGATTATGTCCCCTTCAACATGTACAAAGTACCATACCTAGCCTGCCACGTTGCCAAAAGATTGCCACCCGGTGTCAACAAGCCCCCAAAATTTGACAAGTTCAACGGGCAGGGGTCCCCAAAAGAACACATTGCATATTATATAATAGTCATGGGTGACTTTGCAGCGGACGAGTCATACCTGCTGAAGTTCTTCGGGTCCTCGATAACGGGACTCACCTTTGAATGGTACTCTAGCCTGACGACTGGGTCTATCAATGACTGGCTAGACATGTAGCAAAAGTTCAATAAAAGATTCCATGTCACCGAGGCCGAGGTGACCGTGGCTGAGCTACATGCGAGCAAGTAAAGAAATGTTGAGCCAGCTATAGAATATGTCAAGAGATGTAGGAATCTCAGCATGAGGTGACACCGTCCTCCACATCTAGAAGATGCAATACAAATATGCAAGTAAAATCTGAAGAAAAAGATTCTATAAAAGATAATCGAGATTGAAATCAGGTCTTTTGAGTGGATAAATGATGATGTTGTGACAGAGGTTGAAGAATTTTTCACGAGATATCCCTCCACCTCTGTTGACCCAAGTCATCAAGCCAGGCAGGCTAGTAAATGGTCAATACTTAAAGCAGTCCATGCTATTGGCATTACGGCGAAGAGGCACAAAGGGGTGCACAACCGTACTCCCAATGAACCTCTTGGATGTCGAGAGAGGCTTCCCCTACAGAACAAAGCAAAGAAGCTCTATGCCTTCCCCGGAGATAGGACTCGAGCATTGTTCGAGTGGTTTGGCAAATATAACAAGATCACTCAGGTCGAAGAGGCCGAATGATGTCAAGAGAAGTGATGATCCTTTCTTGTACTCCTATCATCAAATCCTTGGACATCCCATTGAAGATTGTCAAATATTCAAGGACATCGTCCAAGGCTTAATCAAAAGGGGGGAGCTGCAAATGGGGGAGTATAGGGTCGATCCCTTATGCCTTAATGAAATGCCTTCTCTGGGGGCATCAATCAACATGATATCCATATATCAACAGTTGCCTGAAGAAGTGCCAGAGGCTTGCAATCGGTACACTTATGAAGACTGTATCCTGAAGCATGAAAGGGAGCAAGAGAATTGGCAAGCATCGCCAACTAAGAAAAGAACAAGATCGGCGTCTCGCCCAGCACCAGAGACCCAAATTCATGGCACCATCGATCGGCCCACTCTGCCTCCTGTAGTTTCTATCTGCCATCAAACAGCCCCTCCAGTGGCCATTAGAAGGCCAACTGACAATAAGAAGAAACAAACCCCGGTGCAGGCGTATGAAGAAACTAGCTTAGCCATGGAACGGCTACAAGCCATTATAAATGGGCTGGATGAGCATGAGCAGCCCAAGAGCCAACTTGTACAGCCAAAGAAGCATGCCCTTCGAGAGCACTGTGAATCCTGAGGGCTAACAAAAAGAACTGAAGAAAATGTGGGGGTGTTGAATGCACCAAGTAACCCACTGTGGGGGCAGATGCCAACCATCATGGGGTATAAAAAGAAGAATACAAAGACTAAAGGAAGATATATTGCTCTCTCCTACAACACATTGTCAACCTTGTCCGGCGTGGCTCAAACTGCTGATGAAGAAGATGAAGAAATCTGCATTATGTCGAAGGGAGCAAATCAGGCCACAACTTCTGCCTCCCACCATGCTACTGGGTCCGGGAGAATAGCAAGACAACCCCCGCCAGCCAACAAGGAGGCGCAATACCACATCCCTCCTCCACTCGAAGTCATAAAACCAAGGGAGTTCATCTTGAAGGAACTGGTTGCATTCAGCAATGATGACAAGATGCCACTCATCTCATGCAAACCGGAGGTGGAAGACAGCACTCCCGGCTCCTCCTGGCAAGACCCTACCGTGATGGCACTAATATACCATAAGTAGTAGGAAATTGAAATGCTACGAAGGAAGCTAAGTGACATGAATATGCGTCCATCTATGCTAAAATCGGCAGGACTTCTACCTGAGATGGCACGAGGTGATACTAGCTCATCTGATGCCTTAATACGGCTGACCATGCCCCAAATAATACCCAAACACACAGGGGGCATTCTCCCTCAACAACCCCAGTATGCAGTCTCCTGAGCGTGTCAAGGGGCAACTACAGTGCCTTAAACAGCGGTGCCAATGAGCCTGCATATGCAGTCAGGTGTAACGCCTAGTAATTTTGAAGGCCGGATGCTCTGCAAGGATGGGAGCTACAAGTGGATTTTGTCCCGAGGGCACGCGCTTTTCGACGCGGCGGGTCTTGGATATATCTCCCCCTGATGAAGGCACCCTAGAAGTTACTGACCAACCTATCCATCACCCTGACCAATCACTCAGCCAGCAACTTAGTGATAATCCTGTGAGAACCATTCAACAAGCTAATGGGTCTGAAGTCTCGAAACACTTGAGCATTTGGCTTCTTAGGGATCAACATTAGGAGGGTTTTATTGATACCCCCCAAGTGTGCCCTCCCCTCCTGAAACTCCCTCAGAGCTGCCAGTAAGGCACCTTTGATGACTTCCCAGCACTTCTAGAAGAAGACCAACAGGAACTCATCCGACCCAAGAGCTCTATCCCCTGCAAGTGAGAAGACCATATGATGGACCTCCTCTGAAAAAACTCTGGGAAATAGCATCCCTCTCCTCAAAGGAGAGACTAGGAAAAAGGTCATCTGTAATGCTCGGCCTATAGTGCTCGTCCTCTGTGAAGCCTGGAGTAGAAGTCTCTCGCTTGCCTCCCAATATCCTCATCAAAGGAGAAAGAGAGGTCAACCACCCTAATGCAAGAAATAGTGTTCACCCTCCTCCTTTCCAAAATAACACACTGGAAGTAAGTAGTGCTCCTCTCCCCTTCTTTAATTTCTTTGTCTCTCGACCTCTACCTCTAGTAGATCTCCTCTTTAGAGAGGATCTCATCAAGTTGTTCCCTCAAGATATCCCTGAGTCTCCTGTCATCATCATCCAGAAGACTTGCCTCCTCCAGACAATCTAGACTCTCAATCTACTGAAGAATTCATTCCTTCGCTACCCTTCCTAGAAGAGTTTTATCAACCCCTCAACACTTAAGCACCTGAGTAGTATGTTGTGGCTTCCTAACCAGAGTAGAGCATAGCAAAGAAACACACATTCTGTTCATTCCAAGCACCTGTGACCATCTCCATGAAATCAGCCTCTCTGAACCAAAACTTCTCAAGCCTAAAGCTATGACTCCTGTCATGCACATGACTGGCCTTCAAAAGGATGAACTTATGATCCGAAGTAGACCTCACCCAAGGAAGCACTTGCACATAAAGAAAGTGATCCCCCCAATCAACAAACATCAGGAATCTATCCAACCTAGAGCAAGAAGCATTTGTACGCAAATTGGACCAACTGAACCAACCATGAGCCATGCCAATGTCCACCAACGCTACCTCGTGGATGAAGTTAGTGAAATCTTCCATGTCTCCTCTGTCCCCTGACGTCTCCCAAGGGACGGTCACCGCATTGAAGTCCCCACCAACACACCAAGGCCGACTAGAGGATAAGTGGTGGCACCCATAGAAGCCGCTTCTCCTCCCTGGATTGAGGACCATACACCACACCGAATTCCCAGGAGAAGTCATCTCTCAACTATCTGACATGTAGAGAGATGACCCACCTGCTAGCCTGCCTATCCAGCACCACCTCCTCCACTTCATAAGGGTTTCAGAATATCATAATCCCCCCAGCCATGCCCACTGCCGGAGAAGCAACCCCCATAGAAAGTCTACCACTCCCAATATCCCCCATAAGGAAAACACCATCCCCTTCACTCTTGGTCTCTTGGATGTAGAGAATGTTCTCTACCCACCCTAACCCCCTCACATTCCATTAGACAATCCTCATTAATAACTTAGGATGTCCCTCTCCTCCCCACCCTCCTCTCCTTCCCACGAAGATGCATGGATAGAGGATCAAATCAAGCTTTCAGCCCTTAACTGGATGGCCCTAAATATCATCCAGTGCCCAGTTCACTTGGATGAGTATGCTCGGATTTCAGCATGCAAGATAGCCAAAAAGATGTGGGATGAATTGGAGCTAATCTACTAAGGTACATCCCAAGTGAAGGTAAATCTACTCACCACTGAATATGAATTGTTCAAAATGAAATCAGAGGAGACTATAACGAAGATGTATGCCAAGCTGTCGTTGATTACAAATAGTCTTAAGTGGTTTGGGAAAGAGATTTCTGATGGGGATATTGTCAGGAAAAATTCTTAGATCATTAACCCTCGCATGGCACACTAAGGCCATTGTCATAGAGGAGTCTAGGGATCTGTCGAAAATGACAGTCACTGAATTGATAGGATCCCTAATGACGTATGAAATGAACTTCAAAAGAAATGGCGATGGAAGTGATAAGAAGGGCAAGAACATTACTCTTAAGGTGTCCCGTAGCAGCAGTAGTAGCAGTAGTAGTGGAGAGTCTGATGGCTTTTCAGACCTTGATCAAGAGGAGCAAGCTATGCTCACTCGTCAGTTTCACAAGTTCTTGAGAACTAAGGGAAAGTCTTTAAGAAGGAAAAGATTGAACACTTCTGGTAAGCCTTTTGATTCCAACAATGATAAAAATAGGAATACCAAGAAGTTCACATGTTATCATTGTAGGAAGACTGGGCATATGAAGAGTGAGTGCCCCGATCTCCAAAAGAAAGGCTCCAAGGTGGAGAAGAAGAAACCTCAGGCCATGGTCTGCACGTGAAGCGACAAGAAGGAAGACCCAGAGGCCAACCCCTTAGGAGAAGACGAAGAAGGAATATGCCTCATGGCCAAAAGTGACGAAGAGGTAACTAACATTTTTGAGAATTTCACAATTGATGATTGGGAAGATACCTATGTCGAACTGTTAGATAAGTTTAATGCCTTGAGTAAAGAGCATAGGATGGTAAAAGAAAACTGAATACTGCCATTGAAGAACAAATCTAGGCTAACGCAGAAAAGATTTAGAAGAGATGAACTCTCTCAGAAAAGAAAATGAAGATCTTAAATCTGAAAATGAAGAAGTTCATAAATAGCTTGCTGAACTTAAATCAAAACTTCAAGAAAGTCGAAGTGAAAACAGCTTAATCATTGAGAAGAATGAAGCTGTTAAGAAGGTAAATTTTGAACTTCAGAAAAGCTATGAGATAATGCAAAAAGAGCTAGAAGATAATCAAAAAACCCTAGAAAAATTTGTTCATGGAAAAACGAATTTAGATGCCATCCTAGGTGCTAGGGTTAACTTCAACAGAGAGGGTTTAGGCTATAGCCCAACAAAGAAGAAACCCTTTGAAATCAAGACTATGACATTCTGCCCAGAAAAAGGGAAAGAAAAACTGGATACACCATCCAGTTCCAACAATGTTCAAAATGCCCAGCAACCAATGAAAAATCCAACAAACATTACTGGACAACAATCAAAAGCAGGAAAGAACTCGGCTAAGCAATCTCCTAAGCCCGTTCATCAGAACAGGAACTCGAACTTCTACAACAGAATGGGCCAATATAGAATAAATTGGGAAAGTCCTCCTTACCCACAGAAATATTTTTATAATGAATTTGACTTCCGATTCTTCCCAGACTGCGTAGGACCACTCAGGTAGAGAACCAGAGCCCTAGAATAAGCTCGACCATGGCCACTCCCTTGCATCTCTAGGCGTGAAACTTGGCTGAGGGCTTCTCCTTTAAGTCCTTCCCCATCCCCAAGAAGCAGAGTTGATTTTGGACCTCGGCATCAAAAGTTTCAAATTTCTTCTCCCAGGTGCGCCAGGTCAGTCTCCCTGGTCCTGAGTCAACCACCCCCTAGTGTTCCGCCTTCGCGATCAGCTTTGACATCTTCCACCGGCGTCGTTGGTCCCTATTCGAATAAGACCCGACCACGATCGTAACGGCACTGGTCTTGCCCCCAACAGAGCTCGGGACTGTTCGTGGCGTCCCCGTCTTCCAGCATTATCACCCTGTGAGCAGCCAGAGCCAGAACAGTTCAGCCCTGTTCCAGATCTTGCCCCAGCCAGTGACATCATCAAGAAATTCCACAAAACTTCTAGCGTCCTCCTAGGTCAAGTCAGAGAATTTCGACACCATTTGTAGCCTCTTCTGAGCTCAGCAGAACCTGTGGTGGCGCCATCTTCGACTGTCTATCAGACTATTCTAGAAGCAGATAGAACCGGCAGACCACAGCACTTCAGTTTCTTGCTTAACTCCCCCTCCCCGCCTGGCCGGCTTACAACCCTTCCTTGGGTGGAGGTAGTGTTTGGTTGTAATCCACTTAACCCCCACCTTGAGATCCCCCCTCCTATGAGAGGTGTAGTGTTGTAGTCAACTTGTTTTCAGGTCAAGCACCATCGCCGCAGCGTGCGGGCCTATGCCCACGCTTCCCGATGTGCCTATGTCTTTGAGCAGTATTGGTGTTTTCACACCGATCAGGTGAGCGTCTGGTACCCTTGGCTGGTTACATTCTTTACTTGTTTAGTATTGTCTTGAATGCTCGTCAGTCGGTGAGACGAGAGCCCGATCTCACACACCTCTTTAAGTGTGCCCATCACGGACTGTAAGCGAGTGCCACCTAAACCCATGCCTCGGCGTGCTGGCCACCCACAAGTTGGGAATCCCAGGCCCTTAGGGGTCAGCCTAAGCCTGATAGGTCTTTAGAAACATTTGGGTCCCGCCTCAGACCCTCGCCACCATCCCCGGTCACCATCGGGAGGTTGTATGCGCCGTGCGAGAGAGCCACTAGCGTGAGTCCGTGTCATTCCTTGTATGTTGTGGATCTAGGTCCCAGGTTCATTGAGTCATCCAACATCACCTATGGGCTGTGTCACATCAAGTGGTATCAGAGCGATCATAGGCTTGTCCGCACAAGTCTAGTCTTGGGGCATCTTCACACTAGGTCATTCATAGGTGCACACACACACCCGTGCATAGCCCACCCAACATTGCATGACCACCCGTAGTGGAGCTCATTATCAATCCAATGCATCCTCTTCCAATTTCACAATGAATCCCAATCCCCATGGAAATCCCATCCCCAACGAGCATGAGCTTCCTGATTACATGAGATTCCTTGTGGAAGGTATGGCTAGCATCTTAGGGCGGCTTGATGACATAACGGCCTAGCTTGAGCAACTTGAGGAGAATAGGCCCGCCCCAAGGGTGGGTGATAGGAGGGCACCTCCTCCACATGAGGAACCAGCCATAGGAGAGCTCAACCTTGACCATCCTCCATCGTAAAACTCAACTTGGGAGCCACAAAAGCGATCCAAAACTCTCCAAAAAGGATCCGAAAGACCTAAGAAAGATCCGAGAAGACCCATTAAGGATCCAGGGTATTACATCTTCATCCTTGAAATTTAAGGACTAAGCAAAGGAGAAGCAGGGAAGAACAACCCAACGACACCAACATGAATCATGAGAAACATCACTCAGAGGAACACAGTCAGACCATAATCACAAGCACACGCTCAAGACTGAGCACGACGCAAGTGAACACAAGTCCGACACCTCCGAAGCAAGGCAACGTCACTTACATTTCATAGGGAAAGGGACACAACACGCCATGACAACAGATCTTGAAGAAACAAAATGACAGACACGGGAAGCATCAGCTTAAACAAGGAGACATAATCCTCACAGCTGACAGCTCGACAACATCATCGGCTCCAATGCCAAAGGTGACAGAAAATACCTGTCAAACAGGACACCAATGACAACAGCACCGGACTACAAACATAATCAAGTCAGTCCTCACTCAGATATTACATCCGATCGAGTCGCAAGCTAACTCTACCAGAAGGGAAGAGTACAGCAAAGCTAACCGACAAGATCACGCTCCACACAGTGCGAAGATAGACACGCAAAATCATAGAGAAACAGCACTAAAACAACAACAATGGCAGCACCTGTAGGATCCCAACTCCGTATAGAATATAGAACCACGGAACACAACTGTAAGCTGGGTCACATCAAGGCACAATAATAGCTTCATGCACGACCATAGGGGATGAGTCATGCATCGAGCAGCTCACCAAGAAAAGAGCCATGACAATGAGAAAATGACAATCTCGGGAAAACGCATCTCAAGGACCATGATAACGTCTTGAGGACACAACACCCAAGAAAGAAATGCAGAGCAGAGGGTACTCAATCAGTAGGAATGCCGACAGATTCCCCAATACTTACAAATGCCAATGCCAACACCAGAAGGACTCCAGCAACAGCATGGCAACAGACGACATCAAGGCGTGGGAAGCCAAGATGATGTCACATCGAGGAAGACAATTCTCTCGACTGGCTAGAATCTTACGACAACGATCCTCAGCTCAGGGGTAATCAACCCAAACGCTTTCGCTGCGCACTCATACAACACACACATGCATCAAAAATATCTCGGTATCTACATCTCAGTACACATTCGGCGCCATCACAAATAGCATGCCATGAATACTGATCCAGTGAACAACTGATCATAAGAAGCCAAAGTGCAAAGAAAGAGAGCACTAGCATCAGCACAAAGCAGAAGGAGAAATGCCAATCTCAGCTTACCTTCACGTCCTGAAATAATAAATGAGCCTTCACAACACGTCGGCCGCTGGGCACGGCATGACAAACACGGTACGCAATGGCTCTTAACACCATAATAGAGTCCCAAGCCAAGTAACCGTAAGACAAGGAGAAGATCAAGATGTCCACACTTAAGCAGACACAGGACAAAGGCATCACTAAGGTAGCAATTCCAAGGCTTACCTCGAAAAGACTCCACCAAACGGGACGAGAAGCATCAAGCTCACTAACAGAAGCTCACTAGGAAGGGAAAATCCTAGGTCGCCTGAGCATCTTCTCAATCAAGGAATCTAATCGAGCACTTCAACAGAAGCGAAACAATTCTTGTGAATTGATGTGTGGAACCCTCTTTTTGAAGATTGGAACGTCGCGCCGCTTCCCCGAGGGGTTTATAAGCGTAGCGCGTTTTGTTTGCTCCTAACTTCCATCGTCTTGGGCTTTCTCCACCATCTCTGTGTTCGCGAGTGGCTCATGCACTACGAGGGTAACCCTAAAAGGCACAGAGTAGCGATGGCTTTCGTGGAACTTGCAGAGGTTACGACAGCGGCGATTTATCAACTTTCGCCTCCCCCTGAGTCATCCGACATAGTGTCCTCTACCCTTCATCCAGCTCTAGTTGTCCCATGGTGGACCAGCATCCTGAAGTCGAGGTGCCACAAGTTTGGCGGTCCTCTAGGGCGCTTACGGTGCTGGCGGAACCTCCTCGAAGTGAGCTGTCTGAGGACGAGGTGAAGCGGTTGGAGTGCCGATATGGGCTGCCATGGAAGTACCACTTTTCTCGGGTAGAACCTCAAGAGTCCAGTCTGGACACTCGCTCTGGGCTCTTTTGCTCCTTTCTTTTGGCCTGGAAGTGCGGGTTCTGCCTTCCTCTTCACCATTTTGCTGTCGAGTTACTTCGGTTCTACCGACTGGCTCCAGTCCAGTTGGTCTCCAACTCGTATACCTTCATCTTTTCTTTCATTTTTCTTTGTAATTCGTGTGGGATCGAGCCTTCGCTGGATCTCTTCCATGTCTTTTTCAAGTTGAAGGAGCACACCCACGTGGGCAAGGCTTTCTTCTACCTCCAGGCGAAGAGGGGAAGGAGTTGTGTAACCCTCTCCTCCAAAGACTCATCTCACAAGGGCTGGAAGACCCAGTATTTTAGGGTGGGTGCAGCCCTGGATAGCAGTTCTTGGAATTTCCTGCTGATCCCCAATTTTCATCTGAGCATTCCTCCGAAGTCGACTGTAATTTTCCCAGAGGTAGAGAAGATTGCTACTTTTCTTCAAGAGAATCACCGACCCACCGCCGAGTTGATGACTGTGACTAATATCGAGGAGTACCCTTCTTGGCATGTGTGGCCTCTAGGTAAGGGCTCTAGCTCCCTTGCATTGATGTTGGGTTGCAAGAGTAAACTTCCTGCTAGTCGCTTGCTTTTCATCACTCAGATTCGAGGCGAGAATCCTATGAGGAGGCGTCATCAGCCGAGATAGTGATCCTCGACGAGGAGGAGGTGTCTGCTCCCGGTGGACTTTAGGTTCCCAGGAGTTCTTCCGGTGCTCGGTACAAGGGCAAGAAGATTGGTCGGGATGGGACTTTCGAGTGTCATGGGGCCATGCAAGGACCCTGTGGAGAAGATGCTATGGTCTTCGATGAAGGCCATGACTGTAGAGAGAAAAAGGGCGAGAAGGGTGGATGCCGTTCGCTCAGTCGACGGGGGTGCTCAATTGGACCTTCCGTTCGTTGAACCCGAGGGGGCCGCCATCGTCGAAGGGGCTGCGGCCAAGGCGGGTGCATCGTAGGTGAGGGTGGCCGCTGCTAGTGTGCTTGTCGAGGTCAAGGAGGCACGGGATGATGGGACCCAATCCGAGCCGGTCGAGGCCGAGGGGGCGCGAGGCGAAGCGGCCTGATCCCAACTTGTTGTGCATATGTTGTCTAGCTTTGATGCTAGCAACATATATTGTTCTGTTTTGATGTTAGCAACAAAGTAACTCTTGGATGAAGAACTTAAGCATGTATATCAGATAACAAAATTAAGCAGTTGAAAATGTACTTTCCATTAAATGCTCCTAGGCATTCATCTAAACGATGAGCAGAATGAAACTGTAAACACACGAGAGTAAAATTCAATCACCCAAGTGACAATAATTTTTTAGGTGGTTCGACCTCTAGCCAGAGATCTACATCCACCCCTTACTCAATTGGGTAAGGCTTACTGCTGTCTCACAGCTTGAGTTCGCTGATCCACAGCTTCGGGGATAAAATCCCTACCCACCATTGATCCACAGCTTGGGGGAATAGATCCCAGACCGCTAAGCCTTACAGCTTGCTCTGTTGAGCCTCACATCTTGCTTCCAAGAAATACTTCCTTGCCATTGGCATATAGCTTACAAGAGATATAAAATGAAAAACACAGAACCAAAGAGAACAAGGACAGAAATGAAAAATGTAGCTCTTCAATCGAGCAGTCTGACTCTAGATTTGATCCAAGAGCCAAGATAGAACCAAGATCTCTCAACTTCTCTCCTTTCCTCAACCTCTCTAGCTCTCAGACATTGCTTATGCACTCCTCTTCCTCTTAATCTTTTCTCTGACTCTTTTCTCTCTCGAACTCTGACTCTTCTACTCTTCGGATGCTCTTTCTCTGACTCTGCTTCCTTTTTTGATTTTGATGAATACCCCAATTTGAGCGATCGGGTCTTTATTTATAGACTCAGGAGAGATGGCACATTAGGAACACATTCCCACCCTAGGAAAAGTGAAATGAAGTGCTCCGCTGAAGTCCATGTGTCAGGAGATGAAGGCGCACTATCCACATGGCAGAATTGTGATCAAAGGATCACCTTGGATCACGTGCCCAAACATAAGCTTCTTGGGTTCACGTGCCTCTCACTAGAATCTTGGATCACGTGGCTTACTTAACTCGCACGAGCAGGGGATGAAGTTTGCTTTTATGTCACACAGGTGTTCGATCCTGGTTCTTTCAGTAGCTCTGGGCCTCTTGACACTTAAGCTCCTGCCAATAGGATGGAAAGCATTTCATCAAACACCTTGGTATCATAGGTGGATATTCAATATGCATTGACCTATGAAATTTGAATCATGACAAAAATAAAAGATTAAACTTAGGATGCACAGACCTTAAAACACAGGACAATGCATGTGCACGGACTTACTTTATACATGTGCATAGACCTATGCTATGCACATGCACAGACCAAAAATGTGCTCAGACTCTAAATGCTGTACATGCATGGACCTTGTAAAGCATGTTAAGTAAAGTGCATCGACCTTTGCATACAATAATGACATGTGCTTTGACCATGATATGCAGGATGCAAATGTGTATAGACTATAGAGGGCAAGATGCATAATGTGCTTTGACCTTACATACTATCGCTGACATATGTGCATCGACCTTACATGCTATCACTGACATATGTGCATCGACCTTACACGCTATATGCAAATGTGCACAGACCTTAAGTATGCATAGACTAGTATGTGCGTAGACTTAATGCATTATCAGACACAATGTGCTCCGACCTTGTTATGATCAGGGCAGATGTGCACTGACCTTAAAGGAAGATGTGCATCGACCTTAGTGAGACTAAGGAAGATGTGCATCGACCTTTATGCATAGAACATAACGTAATACTTTTGTAAATAGTCCCGTTTGACGAAACCATGAGGGTGCTCATGTAACGACGACAATTTTGCATCATTTTTTGCCATGACATAATGTATTTTATTTTCTGAAAAAAATCTAAAAATATCATAAAGATGTTGTAAATTTTGTAGGGTTCAACACCCACCAGACCAGGGTCCTTGGGGTGGTAATCGGGTCTCCAACACGGGCTGCTTCACAGGTCACAAGGTTCGGCTCGACAGTCCCATCCTGATTCGGAGACTTGGACGGCCCAACAACCCCAGCCTGCTCCAAAGACAAGGACGGTCCACCCACCACAACCTAAACCGGCCCACAGACGGTGTGATTCGAATTTGAATCGCCCGCCTGCGAGTCACCTTCCACCTCTTGCCTGCTTAGCATTTGCCCAAGGACCAATGGCAGAGCCCACCGATCCTACACCACTGGACCGGCCAATACCCTCACGGGGAACCCTACCTCCCCGACAGCGACGAGAATCATCGGGGGAACTGTCTGAGACGGCACAACCTCCACCAAAACATCATAGCAGTTCAACGACCCCTTCGGAATGATCTTGATGGAGCCTACTTTCACCCGCCCAAAGCCTTGCACCAGGAAACCCGGACCCTCTTCATTACACAACCGAAGTGGCACCCCTACAAGCTTGACCCTAAGATCAAGACTTGTAGGGTTAGGAAAAGTCCCACGATCCAATGCCCAAGCTCGAACACGGAGGATAGAGCCTCCACGCAACAGAACACCGGCAGCCTCCACCTCCTTGTGATGTGGAATAGCCACGGGATGCAGCAGAGATGATATGAAGAGACCTCGGACCTAGACGCGCAAGCACATTAACGATGGCCCGAACTCGATGTTGGCGAACTAGCTCACTCCGCACGCCCTTGTCCCGTGGTGACTTGGGGATGGAAGGTCGAGTCCGGGGACCAGACCCTTGCTGGTTGGGGTTAATGGCACGGTTGCGATGGGACCCTCCCTTAGATTCCGGAGCTCTCGTGTCAACGGAACAGACCACACGCCGTGGAGGGCGCGGGTAACACTCACACAGTCCCGCGATGGCCACTCAATGTGGCTGGTCGGTCAGGGCTGGGCACTCTCTTCCTCATCGGCGGAGCTCAGAAATGATAAAGAATGACAGAATTAACCAGAAGGGTTAGGGGCTCACCTAGCCGGCTTGAAGAAGCCGATTCCGACCGGAGACGAAGGTGAGCGGGGAATGTGTGATGCTTGCACGTGTGTCGGTGTCGCTTGAGCTGTAATTTTAAACTTACACCACTACGCCTCTCGCATGAGGGGGATTGTGGGGTGGGGGCATTAACGATACAATCAAACACTACCTCCACGCAGGGAGGGGCCTTCAGCCGGCCAAGCGAGGGGCGGGGAAAATGCGGCAACCGAGTTCTGACCGGACTGGTTCTGCAGGGACAGCAAGTCGTTGACGGGGATGCCACAGACGCTGCCGGATGTTGCAGGAAGTGGGCCAATGCTGAATGATCCAGGGATGGGCCTGGACCCTCCAGTAAGCTCCGCAGGTTGTCCGAAGTCTGAGGGAGGTCGCAGCGGGCCGAAAACCTCGAGCCGGTCCGATTCTGGCCAGACTGGATCTGGCAGACAGCAATCGAGTGTTGGAGCTGCCACGGGGTTACACCTTCAACCGGCCTCACCAAATCACCCCCAACCAAGTGGGTCACACCTCTAGCTGACCCCACCTAATCACCTTCAATCAAGTGGATCATAGTCGGAGGCAAGAAGCCCCACTTGTAGATGAGTCTAGGTCTACCACCGGGCCGAGAGCCGATGGGCAAGTCCATCATAATATCCCTAATCCAACCCCCACCATTGCTGAACTCTTCAAAGCTATTTCGGATGGGTTGGATAGGATGTGCACTCGGATTGATAGACTCTTGCCCGAGTTCAAGGAGGTAGAAGCCGGTAGTCCTCACCCGACGCCATCTACGGTGCCCTCCCAAAGTCCTCTCCTCATCATGGAGGCCCCTCCTTCCCCACCCGTGAGTGCTCTGTTGCCACCCTCACCTTCCGATCTTCATTCGGAGCCACCTCAGTCAGAGCTACCTGTTTCTCACGGGAAAGATACTCAGAGCCGAGCCACTTCTCAGCTGGCTTAGGACAGGCTTGGTCCCTACCACACCTTGCTATCTGCCCATGGACCCCACACTAACATTAGTGCAAGTCAACTCATTCCATACCACCTTCCGGACTTGTCACCATGCCGACATATTGGATGACCTTCTTAAGGGGTTAGACTGGCAGTTATAATTGACGCACTTATTGGCCCCAGGCTTCTACCATCCCATGAGTCATAGCTTCACGCACCCTGCATTGGGGTCCATTACCTCTGTGTACACCGTGGGTCATGTCACCACGGAGATTCTTTTGTTCGTCCCCATGCCGGCCGAGCCTAGCTTCGTTCCACTTATCCCGAAGGAGGACCCATACCTTCTACACATGACCATCGTCCCAATGAACACAATGCATGAAGGTGATTATTTATACCTTCAAGAATTTCAGACTTGGGACCGTGTCATAAGGGAACCCATCTCAAGGGGCCATCATTTCTTTGATCCCTTCAACCCCTTCCCCAGTGAACCCCTTGACCCACCACATCTACTCCATTTCTTTGAGGGAGTCCACTATCACACCTCTTCCCCACGGCCCAAACCATCTATACCCATCAAGCCCGTTCATTGGTGAGAGATGGATACGTCTCGGGGTGATGACGAAGGTGACTTTGGTTTTCTCGGCCCACCCGAACCTCCCGCACTTCACACACCCAAGTCCAATAGGAGTTCAATGCATGACTGGTTTATACTTGGGTGTCTAGGAGTCCCCCATGACGTCAACCTTAGGTTACGTCAAGTGCATGATAGTCACACATTCGGATGTCCTGGTCCACCTTTGCATGGGTCTGCATAGCATTAGGACCGACTAGGATATAGAGTGTGCATTTTTCTTTATTTGTCTAGTTTGTCAAGAGTCTGTATACGTCACATCGAGTTTGTCGTAAGCTCGCATTGTTAGTCCCTTTTCGAGAATGAAGCAAGTTGGACCTCTACATTGTGGACTTGTTAGAGAGATACGGGATCAGCTCTTCTTTCAGTGTATCAGATCTAGTCATCCATAGGGACCCAACAGTGATTCCTAGTGAGTCATTGAGCCGTCTCCCTCCTTTTGAGAGTGACCCCACCCCAGAGTGTCCACCACTAGCCTCATTCCCACAGTAGCGTGAGCATATATAACGTATACGAGTTGAGTAGGTGTCGATTACTAGGAGTATTTAGCGTTGGTCTGATGGCCATTCATGTTCTTACATTGTTTTGGTCATCCCAGCTTAAGTCTGCTCATCTCCTGATGTGTCTCACTTCTGTTGAAGTGCTCGATTAGATTCCGTGATTGAGAAGATGCTCGGGCAAACCTAGGATTTTCCCTTCTTGGTAAGCTTTTGTTGGTCGAGCTTGATGTTTCTCATCCCGTCTGGTGGAGTCTTTTTGAGGTAAGCCTTGGAATCACTGTCTTAGTGATGCTTTTGTCCTGTGTCTGCTTAAGTGTGGACAACTTTATTTTGAGCCTGATCTGCTCCTTGTTTTACAGTTGCTTGGCTTTGGACTCTGTCATGGTGTATTGAGCTGTTGTGTACCGTAATTTTCGTGCCGTGTCCAACGGCCGATGTATTGTGAAGGCCCATTTAATTGTTTTAGGACGTAAAGGTAAGCTAAGATTTGCACTTTTCCTTGGGCTTTGTACTGAAGCTAGTACTCTCTTTCGGTTGCACTTAGGCTTCTTGTGACCGATTGTTCGCTGGATCAGTACTTGTGGCGTGTTATTTGTGATTTTTCATGAATTGCGATGATGCCGTGTGTGTAATGAGATGCGAATACCGAGCTATTTTTTTGATGTCGATGTACGTTGTATGAGTGCGCAGCAGAAGCGTGTGGGTTGGTTACCCACGGGTCGAGGATCGTTGTTGTCGGATTCTCACTGGTCAAGAGAATTGTTCTCCTCAATGTGACTTCATCTTGGCTTCCTGTGCCTTGATGTCGTCCGTTGCCACACTGTTGCTGGTAATTTTCTAGTGTTGGCATCAGCATTTGTGACTGTTGGGGAATTGGTCGACATTCCTACTGATTAAGTACCCTCTGCTCCTTTGTATTGTCTCTTGGGTGCCGTGTTCTCGAGGCATGCTTGTAGTCCTTGAGATGCATTCCCGAGATTGTCATTTTCTCGTTGTCGTGGGTCATTCTTGGTGAGATTATCGATGCATGACTCATTCCCCGTAGTCGTGTGATCAGCTACTTTTGTGCCTTGATGTGACCCTGCTTGCAGTTGTGTTCCGTGATTTTGTGTATTGTACGGAGCCGGGATCCTACGAGTGTTGCTGTTGTTATTTTTACAAGTGCTATTTCTCTATGATTTTGTCTGTCTGATATTAGCACTTTGTGGACCAACTCTTGTCGGTTAGTTTTGCTATACTCCTTGTTCCTGGTAGAGTTAGCTTGCGACTCGATCAGATATAATGTCTGAGTGAGGACTGACTTGATTGTGCTCGTGGTCCGGTGCTGCCGTGTTGCTGTTGTTCTCTGTGAATTTGTCATTGGTGTCCTGTGTGCCAGGTGTTCCCTGTTACCTTTGGCACTGGATCCGATGATGTTGTCGAGCTGTCAGCTGAGAGGATTATGTTTCCTTGTTTAAGCTAAAGCTTGCTGTGTTGTCATTTCATTTTTCGTGATCTGTTGTTGTGGCAGTCGTGTCTCTTTCCCCTGTGAAACGTAAGCGACGTGGCCTTATTTCAGAGGTGTCAGACTTCTGTTCACTTATATCATGCTCGATCTCGAGCGTGTACTCGTGATTATGGTCTGACGGTGTTCCTTTGAGCTTTGTGTCTCGTGATTCGTGTAGTTTTGTAGATGTATTGTCAGATTGTTCTTCCCTGGTCCTAAGCCCCTAACCCCGTGTGCACACACTGGCTGTAGACCATTAAGCCAGGCCTCTAACTAGTATTCTCCCCCGTGGACGCTATGATAAGGTCGGGAGCCCACGGAACTAGCTTAAAAATTGTGTCTCAGGAAGAGTTCCTAGCTACAAGAGCCATCACGCCAAAGCGTGCCGTAAGGCACCAACCAAAGAGGAGCCACAAAACCCAAAGACTCTGAAACACAAGTGCCGGAGTACAGACAGGCCTTACTATGCGCACCACGGCAGTATAGGAAACTGCCGACCACTCAGGGCAAGGCAAACTAGACCCACAACTACAACGGTCCCTGAGTCCTATGACTCTGAGTCAGGATTGTTGCACACAGTGGAGCAAAGTCGCCAATCGGTCTAATCCTTAGCCAGGAAAAATAACGCCCTGCGAGAACAAAAACACGGAGACCTGAGGGGACACTGAGAACCCTCAGCATATCTAGACATGCAAATCGAGGTAGAACGGTACCTCAAGACATCCAGAACTAATGTCTCGAATAGGACAAAGTCACTGAGACACAACAAGACTACCTGTCAACCACTAGGTAACCTCGGGTCGATAGGAACTAGACACGACACCGACACACCAACACATCCACCGCCATAGCAACACAAACAAACAGAACCAACAGGAACAAAAGTGACAGACGATGACAACACTCTGGGCAGAGTAACCTGTCAGTCAACTGCTAGGGGAAACCCCGTAGTCAAGAGATAGCTGCTACGGGACCAGAGACAAGGATAATGACAGCTTCTAGATTGAGTCGTCAGGGTACTGTCGTAGTCTAGGAAAAGACCACAGCCAGTCACCTAACCTGACCAATCCAGACAACCACCGACAGACAAACACCACCCTAAACAAGGACCTAAGACAGACAGACACACAACACAGCACCAACCATTTGTCATCACGACAAATAGGACTATAATGCACTAGCATAGGGGCGTTATACCCACATAACGCACCAAGGATGGGGCGTTATGCCAACTAGACCCGAAACCACATACAGATGAGATAACGCACTATGATCAAGGCGTTATATCAACATAATGCACCAAGGGAGGGACGTTATGTCCAACAGACTGAAACATTAATAAAATAAAGTATAACGGACCACAATAGGCACGTTATACTAGTATAATGCATAAGGGTAGGTGCGTTATACCCAACAGACTTCAAAACGCCAACGAGGATAAAAAGCATATAATGGACCAAGGCTAGTCCGCCATAGCAACAAAACGCACGGGGTGAGGCGCATTATATCAACTGCCATACCCAGGCAAACATCGGTCAACAGACCATTACGGATCTGCACCTGGGCGTTATATTGACCATAACGCATGGGGAGGAGTCCGTTATGCTAACCGACTGACAAGATCTTCGAGGTGAACACGGTCGTCGAGAGGACTGACACGGCAGTCAGCCTCGAAAACAACCCGACCATAACGTGCCTGGACAGGGGTGTTATGCTCCACATAACGAACCAGTCTTGGTCCGTTATGCTCCAAGACCTCCGAAGCCAGAAAATGATGAACAATGCATAAAGGTCTATCGGGGGACCGTTATGCACATAACGGCCTCTGGTAGGACCGTTAAAGCCATCCGACGATCAAAACGGTGAAAAAAATGTTACTCGGAAGGTTCGGTTATGTCGATCCGGAAGGTAGCCCCTTGCGTCAAAGCAGACCTTCGGGTTATTGCCTCTGCCATGTACTGGAGATTTGGCTAAGTCTAGGGTCTTGAGTCTAGAATGTCTAAGTGTTTGCATTAATTTTTCATTAGAAAAAAAGAAAAAAAATGCCATTGCATGGCCATTCCTAGAGGATCCAACCCCATCTTTGCACCCATGGCCAAAAACTGAGTCTATAGTCCCGATAAAGTGGTCGCAATGTTCCAAGCCCTTATGGGACAAATGCAAGGGTTAACTACACGTATGGATGGGATGACTACACATATGGATGGGATGAGTACATGCATGGATGTGTAGACTATAGCGGTAAATCGGATGGTAGGGTTCGAAGAGAGGTAAGAAGCCCCGCTTATAGCCGAACCTAGTCCCACACCTAGGCTGAGAGTTGAGGGGGACACTCCGTTCCCACCCTTGCCACCCATTTCTGATCCTCATCCGGAGCCATCCCATTTGGAGTCACCTCAACCCGAGCCACCTGTGTTTCTAATGGGAGTGCTTTTTATCGCCGAGCCACTACTTAGTTGGCTCAATATAGGCTTGGTCCCACCTTCCTATTCACCTATGTACCCCATGCTACCAATAGTGCCTGTCAACTCTTACCACACTACATTCCGGTCTAGCCACCATGTCGATACCTTGGGTGACCTCATTATGGGTTTACACCGGCAATGGACGTTGACGCACTTATTGGCCCAAGGTTTCGACCAACCCACTAGTCATAGCTTCACTCATCTGGCCTTAGGGTCCACAACCTCCGTGTGCACCGTGGGTTGTGTCACCACAGAGGTTCTCTTATTCCTCCCCCTGCCGGCCACGCCCGACTTCATACCCTTTCGCCCGAGGGAGGAACCATATTTCTTACATATGATCACCGTCCCACCTACCACAATGCATGAAGGTGACCATCCACACCTTTAAGACTTCTACACATGGGACCGTGACTTGTGGGAATCCACCACAGTGGGTCATACCTTCTTTGATCCCTTTAACCCATTCCCTAGTGGACCCTTGACCCACCATATATACTTCACTTCTTCAAGGGAGTCCACTACCCCATCCCTACCCCACGGGCCGGGTCACCTATATTCACTAAGCCCGTTCTCGATACACCTACACCCAGTTCTCCTAGCGCTTTCAAGTCTCCTGAATCTAAAGGGCCATCCATGCATGACTAGGTCATACTTGGACGTCTAGGTGTTCCCCATACCACAAACCACCGGTTGCATAACATGCATGCATAGCACACATTCGGGTGTCCTAGTCCACCCTTGCATGTCTCTGGATCGGACTAACATTAGGTGTGTGTAGGGTCTTGTGTGTCTGTGCATACATCGAGTCGAGCCGGTCTTATGTACGCTCGCGTTGTTAGCCCTTGTTGAGTGTAAGACTTGTCAGACTTTGGGATCAGTTCTACCTTACATATCGGATCTAGTCAAATAAGGGACCCATCGGTGAATTCCTAGTGAGTCTTTACGCCGCCTCCCTTCATTTGAGAGTGACCCCACCCCGAAGTGTCCACCTCTAGCCTCCTCCCCAACAGCGTGTGCATATCGAATCTATACGGGATGAGCAGGTGTCGATTACTTGGTGGAAGACTTGGGAGACCTAGTGGATTGTCTACATTGGCAAGTCCACTTGACCGGCCTACTAGCCATGGGACCATCAGAGCCTAGCACCATTAACTTTGCCGACCCCACCATCTGCTCCATCACCTCCATTTGCACGAGTGGACATTGCATTAGTGATATCCTCCTATTTCTCCCCTTGGAGGAAGAACCCATCCCGGTCTACTCCCCTCTTATTGAGATCCCAAGTGCTTTGATCGGCCAACCCACTAGAGACCTTGGCCCAATTATCTTTGAGAAGGATGACTCACCACCTTTTGAGGACCTTGACAACATAGGGTACCTCTCTCTAGGTGACCCACACCATGATCCCTTCCACCCCTTCCTATGGGGGTCTAGTTACCCATGTGACCCACCCGCCTTACACACCCTACCCCCACCCGCCATGTTGGACCTAGTCCATCTCTTCCTAGGAACAGATCACACAATGGGATCCATGACCTTGGATAACATCCACCTAGGGATTGAAGAAGTGCCCCACTCCATGATGACCACCTTGTTAGACCCCTTTGACCCTCACGAGTGGTAACTCAAGGGCCATCCCACCACCCCATACTTAGGAGTTAGCCTCCGGGTAGGATTACATGCATCGTGGCCTATCACACCATTCGGTGCGGGTCACAAGACCGATCATCACATACATGTCACACACACTTTAGGTCCAAAGCATGATTGGTCCATATTTGGGTGTAAAGGCCCTCCTTCATTCATCATTGGTCTTACGCATATTAGGGGTATTCACAGATGTCCGGGTCCCCTGGCATTTGCTACACCCATGCACGATAGATTCACTTATGGATGCCCCGGTCCTCCCAAATCCATCAAAGTCTTTATGGCATCAAAGCATGATAGGTCTACCTATGGTTGCCCCAGTCCACCTTTGCGCACTATCCACTTTTACACCCACTCACCGCATCATGACACATGGCATAAGTATTCAAGCAAGCATCTAGCAACGAGCGGTGAGGTTAATGATGAGCGGGCAAAAGCTCACGAGCACCACTTGGGATTCTAAGTAGGCGATCTAGTGATGATGGTATTGGAGTGGCTCTACCCTAGAGTCGTCTCCAAATCGAGGGTACGAGGACTTGAACCTTCCCAAGTTTCGAGTGACTTTGGCAACCCAGCTTATAGGTTGGACTTACTGATGGATTTTGAGATATACCCCACTTCCCACGTGGTGGACCCGACACCCTATAAGGGCACCGCGGTGGATCCTAATGAGAGCTTCGACCCTACCCCTACCCTTGTAAGAGACACCCTCGGAGAGCCACCACATCTCAGCCTGAGAGCCCAACATGTGCACATGGAGGCAATACTAGGCAAGTAAAGTACCACCGTCGGCAAGAGGGTCTACTCGAGCCCCCTTGAGAGGCTGAAGAGTCATCCCCTGGTAAAGGACGCAGAGTTGAGACGGGAGGTCATGGTCCGCCCGGAGCTGCTTGGGTGTACCACTTCCCCGGTGGACCCATACTCGACGGGATAGAGTTTTCCCTACCCCGGGGGTATGATAAGGGCATCCCTGGCCCTTCACAATTTCTTCGAGACTCGGATCGTTCGTCGGCAAGAATCATTGAGTCCGTCATATTTTTCTGAGTCATGGCACATAATTTTTATCGATCACTCTCTCTCTCTTCCTCTCGAATCTCTCTCTCCCTCACACGTTCTCTCTCCTCTCTCCCCCTTTCACTCGGTTCGTGGTCCAAACGGACCCCAGTCGACGCGTGCGAGGTACTAACGGGACGGGCTCGACGCGAGGATCGCATCGGTACCCTTCATCTCTCGGATCGTGGAGCGTGGAGATACGTGCGACCGGAAGGACGATGTGGCGCCTATCACCTGATCTGCACCAATTCGTGGTCTTCACCGCGCAAGAGGTAGGGAACGGACTCCTCGTCTCGCCAAGAATCCGTTGACGCCACATACGTCACCATCCGTCGCCATCTTCATCATTTTTCGTGCAAATCTAGTTTGGATGATTTTGGACTAATTTCTCGATTTAAGTTCCCCACTCGATTTCTGGTCTGGACGGTCGCTGATCGAAGCAAGGGAGGTACCGTTGGATTGGTCGCGTCGCGAGGATCACCTTGACGCCCATCTTCCCTCCATCCGCGGAGCGTGGAGCCGAGTCGGGCCGAGAGGCGCCACGTCACCCTCTCACAGGATCGGCATCAAATCATCGGTTTCGTCGTAGTCCAGGTAGGGGGATAGATTCCTTGCCTCGTTAGGACACCACCGGTACCACTTGCGCCATGGTCCGGCACCCTTTACCTTATTTTTTGTGCATGTTTCGGTTTAGTTCATTTTTAGTCCATAATGCCTAAAATTATCTCCATGGGCATCATCTTTTAATTTTGATGGCATGCGAAGGTTTAGAATGATGGTATGGCATGGTAGGATAGTTTAGAATCATGTTTTTTCACGTCCCCCGTCGATTTTGGTCGATCGGGAGGGGGTTTCGGTTCCAAACTCCAGAGTCGCGAAACCCAGGTGACATAACGCTCCTGCCCCGTTGCGTTATAGTCATTTGGCGTGCCTGCAGAGGTGCATCATATCACATCATGGCGGACTCCTCTAGGTCCATTATTGTTCGTTAATGCCTCGATATGGGTGCATTATGTCATGCATAAACTATGAGTTTTCTGTGGAGTTTCGAGTTCGGGTGCCTTTAATGAGCCTCGTTTGGTGTGTTACAGCCCTTGTCTGTTGTGTTGAAGGTCTGTAGCCTTTAACGCCCCTGTCCGTACACCGTACATCTATATAACGCCACTGGTTAGGTGCATCATGTCCCCTATCTGACTGTGGATTCTGATCATTCTGGTGGGCATAACGGGCCATCGATGGCGCGTTATGTTTCTATAACACCCCGCCCTTGGTGCGTTATAGCCCTTGTCTTTTGTGTTGCGAGCCTATTGACTGTAACGCCCCTGCTCACATGCGTTATAGTCCTATAGCGCGCCTGCCTTGGTGCGTTATAGAACTGATTGACTATGGATTTGTATGAGTTCTGTTATGCATAGCGGTCCCGTCTTGGTCCGTTATGGTATGTAACGGGGTGGTCTTAATCCGTTATATACCTGGAGATTTCAAAAGCATGTTTATGTAATTTCTAATACATTTCATGTTTCATATGCACCATGTTTAAAGTATTTTGTACACTGTTTCATTATTTTACATCCCAAAAGAGCAGCTTTTTCTTTCCTTGTGATGGAACCACTAGTCGTAGCCCGACGACGTCCGTGTCGGCCCACCTGGGAGAGGTGGCGGGGTATTGGTCCCTAGACTTAAAAGGATATTTTTAATATATTTTGGGACAGTCTTTTGAGTCTTTTGTTGACTCCACTATATATATAAACATGTACTCCAAATTTGGAAGAGAACCCTATTGTGCTAACATTTCTCTTTGTCTTGTAGGAAAAGAAAGAGGGAAAGGAGAGGGGCTGAAGAAATCCGTAGATATCATCTACATCCGGGAGGAGTTTGTGAGCGTGATAGAAGATAAAAAGGAGCGGATCGAAGAGAGGATCGCGGTGATGCTTAAATCAACTACATTCGACCTCCCTCCAACTTGGTCTTCAACAAGCATCTCCACTGGCCCTTTCACCTCTTGAGGATTAATTTCTTCCACTCTTTCTCAACTATTTCAATGCTTTCCATTCTATTGTCAAGCATGTATTGAACATATCTTTCATTTTCTGAACTCCGACTTTGTGAGTGTGTCAAACAGTCTGTGAACGGTTGTGGTTCTTTGTGCTGTGGTGTTGCAGCTTGTGTCTATGCTTAGATCCATGGTGGATTATGTAGGAGATGACGTCTCCGTGTCTTTGGAGCGAAAGCTCCGTGCGCTTCATTTTGAAGCAAGTGGATCCACACCGTTTTGGTGAGGGGTGGACGTAGGGAGCCCGTCGTGGTCCCGAACCACCTAAAAAATCTCTCCCGCATCTGTGTGATTGTGGTTTGCTTGTTAATCATTCTTATCTTAATCGTGTGAGAACGGAGAGGTTGAGAGAACTTCGTTGATAATCTCATCCGTTCATTTCTTGAGTTAGTAGTTAATTTTATTTCGCTACATTAATTTTAAAAACTACCACTACGTTTGGCGGGGACAATTCAACCCCCCTTCTTATCCATCTGTACTTTAGGGGCAACAACTACCACACCAGATCGTTTGATGACTGCAAGCCAAGCGATAGCGTATCGGGAAGTTGGAATTCTACTCGACTATCAATGGCAGCCCAGATGTCATCGCTCGGTTCAGATGACGACGATGGCATGTCATGTAGGGCGCCCACGCTAGAACCAGTTTCGGTGACTAGCACAGTAGAGGAAGTCTCAACAGTAGCAACCTCTCTCCCGGCTTCTGGCAACAGAGCCGCGCTCTGAGCTTCGACGATGGAGGATGTTTGACCTTCATCCCCGGCTTGACCAGCCTCCACCAGCGTCGACTCTGCGACAAGGGTTAAAGCCTTTAAGACACCAGTCGCTTCTTCCACAATTTCTCTCACTTCTATCTCAGAAGTGTCTTTTCCTTCCGGGAGTAATTCTCCGCCAGCAATGAGCGACTAGGGTACCAAAGCGCAATCGGCTGAACAGATCTGAGAATCACCCCTGACGCCTCCAAGCTCGATGCTAAAGCGAAATCTTTGGGGTATCGCAGAGCTATTGGCTACAGGACAGGTGGAAATATTGGCTGATCTGCACCCAAGGGTGGAAGAGGTATCTTCACGGTCATGGCTGACAGGGTCACCTCGGTCTGCATAGCTGAAGCCTGCAAGAAGAGATAGATATGTCATGCTTCAGAGATCCAGTATGAAGACTAATAAGAAGAGTCAGGAGGTGAAATTGGTAGGGGATCTATTACCTCCATCGGCATCGAGCTTAAGGCTCCAGCAGCAGAGACCACCACCTCCGTCAACCCGGCCCCTTCATTAATAAAATAAACGGCAGATACAACAAGCATTAGCTTAAACAAGGAAGCATAATCCTCAGCTGACTGCTCGAACCATCAACTTCAGTGCCAGAAACAATAACGAAACCTGGCACACAGAACGCCAACGACAGCATTGGACCACAAACACAATCAAGTCAGTCTGATGTGGCACAGCCCAAGGGTGGTAAAGGATGAATTGATGAACCTAGGACTTAGACCCACCAACATACAAAGAAGAACACGGACTCACGCTAGCGGTTCACTCGTACGGCGCACACGACCTCCCGATGGTGACTTGGGGATGATGGCGAGGGCCCGAGATGGGACCCAATCATTTCTAAAGACCTAACAGGGTTAGGCTGACCCTTAAGGGCCTGAGGTTTCCCAACTTCGTGGGCGGCCGGCCCACCAGGGTCAGGGTTTGGGTGGCGCTCACTCTGGGTCCACGGTGGGCACACTCAAGTGGTGCATGAGATCGGACTCTCTTCTCACTGTCCGACAGGGCATTCAAGACAATACTAAATTAGTAAAGAATGCAACCAGCCAAGGGTACCAGACGCTCACCTGACTAGTGTGAAAACACCGATCTCGATCGAAGACGGTGGCGAGCGAGGAAGCGTGGGTACGTACCCGCACGCCGCGTCGGAGGCGCTTGACCTGGAAATGAAATGGTTACAGCACTACCCCTCGCACAGGAGAGGGTTCTTGGGGTGGGGGTTAAGTTATTTACAATCAAAAATACCTCCACGCAGGGAGGGGCCTTCAACCGGCCAAGTGAGGGGAGGGGACGAAGCTAGAGACTTGTTGAGCCGAGCTCCTTGTTAGTGCTACTAGCTTCGGGAACCACTGGATAGTCGGTCGAAGTGGGCACCACCATGGATGCTAACGAACTCCAAATGACCTGAGACTAGTGCCAAAACCTTTTGACTTGGCCCGGGAAGACTCCTAAATTTTCTTCATTTACCCTGATAAGGTCACTGGCCGGGGCAGGACTTGGAACTATGCTAGATAGTTCTGGTTCAGGTCGCTCACAGGGTGGTGCTGCTGGAAGAGGGAGGCACCACGGACAGTCCTGAACTTAGTTGGAGGTGGGGCTGGTACCGTTATAACCACGGATGAGCCTTCTTTCAGACGGTACTGATGGAAACCTAGCTGAAGTCATGGCTAATCGTACTGGCCAGAATGGTGGGGGTGGGTCAGTTCAGGAATAGGGGAACCAACCTGGTGCACCTCCGGAAAGAAATTCGTAACTCTTGATTCCAGTGTCCAAACTTCCCTCCACTTCTTGGGGATGAGAGAGGACTGGTAGACGATGCTCTCAGCCACGTTTCACGCCCAGACTTGCAAGGGAGTGGCTGTGGTTGAACTTTCTCTGGGACTCTAGTTCTTTGGTTGAGTGACCCTGCACAGTCAGGGAGAATGGATCCTATGGCCAACAGGGATGTCGGATGCTGGCGAAACCACCTCGGCTGCAAAGCTACCTCGACGAGCTTTCTAGAGATGTATGGCACGCCACATGAAGAAGAGCGATGACTCCGGGGCAGGCTCTACAATTAGGCACCAGATCTGCTGCCTGTGAACTGAACAAGGGATGGGGGTAGAAGGGGATGATAGTGGGGAGATGAGGAGGGAGAAATGTAGTGGGAAGGGGCGTGAATCGTTCTTTCTAAACTGATGACCGACTCTCTCGCTTGTTGACCAGATGGCACAGATACTAACCGGTGCTCCCCAGATGTGCAAGTAGCCATAGTTTGAGCTCGTGAGTGACTCAGTGTTGGTTTGTTTTTTAGTTAAATATAGGTCAAGGGTATGTCGCATGACCATCTATTATATGGTGTTTTAGCCAAGACACGAGCCTCCCCCTCGGACTCTCTAATGGACATCAAGCTAGGCAGTACGTCAAGTGCATGTTTCACAAGTCTTGATGCAAGGTGAAGTGTCGAGCCCCTGCCTCGTTGACCATGCCCTGTCCAGACGTAGTGACCACGATGTGGCTACCCAGATGATTGGCTCATTTCACGAGACTTGATGCAAGATGAAGCGTAGAGTGCCTGCCTTCATGAAAATGCCTTCCCATACTTCGCTTCGATGAAAGGACTCTGCCTAGACCCTATCAGGATGAACGCACCCTGCCCAAAAACTATGACTAGAATGCGGCCATTGTAGAGACTACGTTCAACTGAACGCGGCCACCCGGACGACCGCGACCAAGCTCTGCAGCCCAAGCCCGTGTAAACCCCTTTATGCGAGCCAAGTAGCCAACTTGAACTCGGCTACCAAGGCGACCATATTCATAAGAGCACGGACACCCCGATGACCTCATTCAAGCCTGTCAACTCAGCCCATCAACTCAGCCGGAGTCACAAAGGTGCCCACGACACTTGACAGCTCAGTCCTGAGGGCACTTGACTACGAGTCTCAACAGTGCCCGACCGCCAGGGTCTTACGGTGCCCAGCTCCTCTAGTCAAAATAGTGCCCCCGACACCCAACTGCTAGTCTCAATAGCACCTGACCGCCAAGGTCTTACGATGCCTAGCTCCTCCAGTCACAACGGTGCCCTCAACACCTAATTGCCAGTATCAACAATGCTCGACCACCAAGGTTGTTGGCCCAGAGAGATAGCGAACAAGAAGGGGGGTTGAATTGTCCCCTTACCGAGTTGGTGGATTTTAAAAACTTTCTTAACAAAACACAATGGAATTAAAATAACTAACATTAATTAGCTCAAGCCCAAGTGTGATTAAGATAAACTCAAGATATAAAAGATATTCTCTCAATCTTTCCGTTCTCATTCAAACAATCAATGCATTGAACAACTAAATTAACCCTTACACAGATAGCGGATGAAGAGATATGTGATGTGTAGTGAATTAAAAGCCTACTAAGTTGACCAGTGAAGGGAGATAGAAGAGATGGTCAATCACAGAGGCAATCACTCAAGACATGAGATTTTTTAGGTGGTTCGGGACCATGATGAGCTCCCTACGTCTACCCCTCACCTAACTAGGTGAGGCATCACTACACACTACTTTCGTAGCAACACGGGGACGAACCCCAACCACACACATACTGCTTCCACAGTAATAGCCACACGGGGACTGACCCCAAGACGCTGCCACTGCAGCACACACACGCACACGTTCGGGGAACGTACCCCATACACAACAACCACACGGAGTCGCAGCTCCGTTCACACACAACTAAACACAGGGAGACTTTCCCCACAATAAAATCACACACGTGGAGATACAACTTTGCCCACACACAAGTATTCTTGGTTTAATGAACGAAAAGATATACAATGAAAACACAAAGGCCTCTAATGGGTCTAAGGATGACGAATAGGCTAAGTAGGAAGTGGTCATGATGAACGGGTGACAAATACAATGGCCCTAGGACTAGACTTAGTAGAGACAAGTCTAAAACTTACTCTGATATCAATTTGATGTGAAATGACCTAGGGATGAGTTAGGACTGACCAAATGACCCTCGAACCTAAGTTTGTAAGCAAATGTAATGGACCGGTAGCTTCACTCGAGCGGACTCGCTCGCTATGTGCACACTAGTGCCCGTAGGCAACTCAGCGATGATGGTGGGATAGGACCTCGTGGCTCTGGGGATTGGTTAGCTTGGGATTGAACCCCCAAGGGTCCAGGAATGCCCACTCTCACGGGCGGCCAGCATGCCGAGGGCGTAGGATGTAATGGCTCTCTCGCAACTCACCTGCGGTAGTCACTCAAATATTAGCAAATCTTGATCGGGCACTCAACTCACCATCAGACGGCACTAGCGGCGATACTAAACCAACAAGGGAAAGATTAGCAAGGGGGTAACCAAGGATCACCTGATCGGTGTGAAGACACTGATCCCGATCGGAGACGAGGGTGAGCAAGGAAGCGTGGGCTTACCCGCACGCTGCGCCGGAGAAGCTTCAACCTGAAAATTCAAGTTACATGCACTATGTCCCTTGGAAGGGGGTTGGACAAGGGGTGGGAAATTAAGTGATTACCATTAAACACTACCTCCACGTAAGGAGGGGCTGTAAGCTGGCCAGGCGGGGTGCGGAAGCTAGGTTAGTGGCCGAATGGACGAATTCCGCCGGTTCTGCCTGCTTCTGGAACAGCTTAATAGGGGGTCGAAGAAGGCACCGCCACGGACTCTTTCGAGCTCAGAAGAAGCCGAAACTAGATCCAAAACTTCCTGAGGTGGCCAGGAGGATGCCTAAATTTTGAGGGAATTTCTTGACATTGTCAGTGGCTGGGACAGGGTCTAGATCAGGGCCAAACTGCTCTGACTCTGACTACTCCCAAAGGGCTGCTACAGAAAGACGAAGGCGCCACGAGCACTCCCGGGGTCCGATTGATGCAGGACCAGAACCTCTGCAACCGTGGTCGAGTCTTCTTAGTGTGGAGACCAATGAGGCCATCATTGGATGTCAGGGCTAACCGTGTAGATAGGAATAGTGGAAGGGTGTCGGACAAGGCTCTGGGGAACTGACCTTGCGCATCTCGGGGAGAAAATTTGGAACTCTTGACTCCGAGCTCCAAAAATTTATTTGCTTCTTGGAGATGGCAGGGGATAGGCAGGAGAGGCCCCCAGCCAAATGGAGCCTCAAGAAGCCCAGGGTGCTGGTCGTGGAAGCCTCTGCTAGTTGTTTCTGGTCAACTGCCTAGGAGGAAATGCGCAGTCTGGGGAGATCGTCTCCTCTGGGCAGGCCCGAAGTCGGTTGATGGCGAGACCACCTCTGTTGTAAAGCTGTCAGGATGACTATTCCAACAGTATAGGGTTTGCCACTAGGAACTTCACGGAGATGATGATGCAGGCTTTGAAAATAGGTGCCTGGTCTACTACATGCGAATGGGCATGACAGGGTGGACATAGATGATGGGGAGTGGGGTAGATGCGAAGGGAAATGGGGTGGAAGGGTGTGGGGGTGACCCCTGGCTGTGAGGGGGTGATCCCAAACATTCTTGAGCAAGTGACTCCTGAGAAGGATGAATATCAGAAAACCATGGAGTTTTGTCTCTCGGTACAAGCAACATGAGATTCGACAACTCCACTTGAAAATCGATTTTGAAGCATAATTCCCTAGATAGAAGAACAAGATAAAATTGAGGGAGAGCGATACACGGTGTAGACGTGGCCGGCATGCTGACGAACTGAGATAAACTACAAAAGGTGTACAGAATGTCCATGCAAAGTCCTGAGAATACAGCCAATTGCCCCTTGAACATGGAATTCAATAAACTCTTGGCGGCTATATGAGTTAGCACGATCTGCGTAGATAACCCTTCTTGGGTAGTTATCTGAACAGCAATAAAGCGAGAGGAAATAACAACATCCATATTGAATCCTTCGGTGAGCAATAAGATTGTCCCTGACCTCGCTTGAGAAGAAACTAGCACCAAGGAAAGGGAACAGTTCTTGGCAACTGTCATGGGAAGTATAAGCATAGTCCCAGAGACCAGGACTTGAATTGGCATGCGGCTAATGTAATCTTGAATCTCGAAATGCAAAGCTGAAATAGAATCATCATGACTCGACTCATCGTCTCCCTGGGGACCAGACCCAAGGGGCACCAAAAGCAATGAACACCAGCTCCGTGGGGTGGAAGTGGATGGAGAACTGGAGGGAATAGGCTTGGAAGGCGTGGGTGAGGGTTTAGAAGGTGTAGAGGCCTCAGGCGGAGGCATAGCAGCGGTGATAGGCTTGGGTGGAGGCAAAGGGAAAGGTCGAGGTGTAGGTGTGGGTAAAGGCAAAGATGGAGGTGTAGGTTTAGCCTGCTCAGGCTCGGGCAACGATGGCAAAGGGGAAGGCAAAGGTGGTGGAGATGGTGGAAGTGATAGAATCGCGGTCATTGGGAGAGGAGGCAGTAAAGGTGGCAGTGATGGGTTAGGCAATGGTGAGGATGCTGGAGATGGTGATGTGGTCAACGAGAGTAGTGGAGGTGATGGAGATGGAGAGGGTGAAGTGGAGGGTCATGGAGCCCACTGTCGACATATCGACACGATGCGTCGAGCGGCATTGGGAGTAGGAGGGGGGTAGAAGGAATGGGAGTAGAAGGAGAGGTAGAGGTACTCACCTGAGCAGAGGCTTGGGTAGGTAGAGGAGATGGGGATGGAGACGATGAAGGTAACGGGATAGGTGATGGAATAGGTGACGGAGCGGGTGTAATGCCAGATGAAAAATCACAGGGGTGCCCGTGGCCTTGTAGTGACAAAGACGGCTGCTTGGGCGATGCTTACTGCTATTGCTATTTAATGCGAAGATCTAAAATAACTTCATGTATGACAGCCCAATCAATCCTCTTCTGATCTTCCAGACCATAAATAAACTCCCAGAACTCGAGACAATCCTTGACCAAATGCCCTTACTGGCAATGAAATTCACAATATTGGAGCATGTTCCCGACCACGGGTCGGCAAGGCACAACTAGAGGGAGCGGCAACACATGAATGGCCATCAAAGCTCTGAAAATATCCATGAAGCACTCCGATAATGGAGAGCGAGGGGGAGCCTGCTTCGGGCAACACGAATGTCGAGGGGTATGAGAAGGTGGAGACGGCTGTGGAGGTTGTGTAGGTAATGGAGTGTGGCTAGTGGCGAAGGGATTTGGATAAGGGACAATTGTGACACGGAGAGGACAACAACATGTCTCTGTCCGTGAATATAATGTTGGCTGCAAATGCCTCATATGCTTAGTCCTACACCTCTGCAACATGGGCTTCATATGCCTCAGGGTCTTGGAGTATTTTGATGAGAGCCTCTCTCAAATCTTTGCTCCAAGCAATGGCTTCCCAAATTGTAACATTAGTTGGGAACTACTTCATATGGTGGATGATCTTGCGATCTGCAAGAGCACGGGTCTTGTCAAATGGTGAGATGATCTCTACCAGAGTCTTCGGCGCTCCGCGAGGCTTCTCTCGCTTAGAAGGAGGCTCCTCGTCATTCCGGCCATCCACTTTTTCTTGGAAGAGTAGTGCCATAGATTCCTCTGGGGATGGCAAGGGATCATCATATTTGTCCTTATCAAAAGGGCCTGCTTGGCTTGTGGACTCAACCTTGCCAGAGGGACCTGCTTGCTCTGACGCCTTATCCTACACTGGCGGCTTGGCCAGCTCTTCCTCTTCATCAGAAGAGTCAAGTATGAAGGGGACACCATCCAGTTTTCTAGCTTCTGAGATACGGCCCGAACCATCAAAGGAGTCGAGCATAAAGGGGATTCCCTGAACTTGAGTTTCCGGGATAGGGCCAGGCTCTTCCCCTCTGAACAATATGACTCGGTCGAGAGTCAGGGGACCTTCACATCCACGACCTCATCCTCTGTCACGGCCTTGGTTGTTTCTCGCCAAATGACGTTGGTATGTTGCCGCAGAAGCATTGTATCTAAGGCCGTCGACCATGTGGCCTCCTCTAGATGGGGAGTTTATGTTGTCAGGCGGTGGGATCGCCACCATATTGCAAAAGAGCTCCTATAGCGTTTCCTAAAACGCCTCTACGGTGAATTCCTCGTGCTTGTAAAATAAGGAGAGCTCTTCAGGGATCGAAAACACTTCACCCCCTTGTAGACGGCAGATCATCTCTCGGAGCCACTTAAGGATCCGAGCTTTATGCCCAAACTTATCCAAGGGAACATATGTGTCTAGAGTGACGACTCTGGTAGGGCGAGAGAGAGTATACACCTCCAATTCGTCTATAAGTTTCTGCAATTGTATCAGAGGAGTGAGCTCTTTGGGATTTGTCATCTTCCATGGCTGAAGGCTCCTTTACCAGGTTAATGGACCCAAAGACTTTGGGTAACTCCAATGATATACAGGTTTGTCTCCAGGTCTCTGATACTTCTCATAATGAAAATCCTTCTATAGAATTGGTGCCATCGCGAAATGGTGTTATCACTCGGTCTATGGTCAGGAGTTCCTCCACCGGTCAGCTTTCACAGGCTTTGAATTAATGTCTTCCATTATCTGGAATGTGAGAGGCATTGCCAATGATGCCTCCATGGGAAGGGTGAAATTTTTGGTAAGAATGTACCATATCCAGGTGCTGGTGCTCATTGAGCCTAAGAGTAAATCTGTTAGATTGGAATCTATTAAAAAAAATGGGCATGGATGGAGCTGCTGTTAATGATCCACTTTTGGCTCACATATGGGTAATGTGGAAGCACCCATTGGACTTTACCATCATTGACACTAGTTCTCAGCACATTACCTTAAAACAGAGCAATGCTACTATTCCTGAATTCTTGGTCACTTATGTTCATGCCAAATGCACAGTTCAAGAAAGATGCAGTTTATGGCAACAGCTGGTTTCCTTTTCTGCCACTCCTATGGGTCCCTGGCTCATTGGAGGTGATTTTAATGCAATTCTATCTCCAGATGAGAAGCTTGGTGGAAATGCTCCAAATATGCAGGCTATGATTGATTTTCAAAATTGTGCAAATAACTGTGGGTTGATGGATTTGGGATTCACAGGATCCAAATTCACCTGGCATAATAATCAATCTGGTAGCCGAGGCATTTGGGCTAGACTGGACAGAGTCTTGGCCAATCATGATTGGCAACTCAAATTCCCTTCTACTGTGGAACATCTAGCTAGAGAGGCTTCGGATCATGCACCACTTCTTGTTCGATTTAAAGATCAAACAAAGCATGTCTCAAGATTTCTATTTCAGCAAATGTGGACTAAGCATGAGGATTTTATTTCAGCTGTCACCAGGACTTGGAAAACAAGCCCGATAGCATCCTCTCCTATCAATACTCTTCTTAAACTTAAGGCTACCAGAGTAATGCTCAAGAAGTGGAACAAAGAGGTATTTGGCAATGTTTTTCAGAATTGTTGCAAAGCTGAAGATCAGTTAATTAAGGATCAAATTCACTTTGAAAATGATCAATCAGAGCTAAATTCTGCTGCACTTGAATTGGCCAAATCCAGTCTTTCTAACCTCTATTTACAGGAAGAGATTTTCTGGAGGCATAAATCTAGAATCCGATGGTTGGCATAGGGGGATCGAAATACCAAAATTTTCCATGCTACTGCTCTGTACAACAGGCGCCGGAGTCTCATTTCTTAGCTTAATGACCATAACAATGAAGTGGTGACTGAACCTAATGCCATTAAGAAGATGACCATTGAACATTTTATTCAGGCATTTTCAACCCAACAACATTACATCCCGACAGATATGCTTAATTGTATTCCCCCTCTGGTTTCCTCCATTGACAATGAGCTTCTTACTGCAATACCCTCCAATGATGAAATCAAGAAGGCAGTGTCTGCTATGTCCCCAGATCGTGCACCTGGTCCTGACGGTCTCTCTGGTCATTTTTTTCACTCTGCTTGGGACGTTATCTCCCCTGAAGTTTGTTCTGCTGTGCAGGAATATTTCATTTCCAAATGCCCGCTGCCACGTTCATTCACATCAGCTATTATTGCTCTCATTCCCAAAGTGGCTACGCCTTCTAATGTTTCTGATTATTGTCCAATTAGCCTATGTAATTTTATCTTTAAACTGTTCTCCAAGCTTCTTAATGATAGGCTGGCAAAAATTCTCCCAAATATCATCTCTGAGCAGCAAGGGGCTTTTATTAAAGGCAGGTATATAGTGGATAATATTCATCTGGCCCAGGAGCTGATTCATGCCATTGGTAGGAAAATCTGAGGAAATAATGGCATGTTCAAGATTGACATGGCCAAGGCCTATGACCGCATGGAGTGGGATTTTCTGCTAACGGTCCTTCATCGCTTTGGTTTCTCCAACACAGTTTTGGAATTGATTGAACCTCTTCTGAACAATTGCTGGTTCTCGATTCTTATTAATGGGGAGATGGCGGGTTTCTTCAAATCTACGAGGGGCCTCCGTCAAGGTGACCCCTTGGCAACCTCCCCATTCATCCTAGCTGAGGAAGTTCTCAGCCGTTCTATATCCAATGCCTTTGCAGCACAGAGAATCGGATGTTACTCTGTCCCCCGTGGCTGTCATTATATTTCACATCTACTTTTTGCTGATGATATATTGTTGTTTGCTAATGGGCATTCCAGATCTGTCAAGAACTTAATGGAGCTTCTTAAAGCTTATGAGCAGGCATCAGGACAAAAGATTAATGCCTCTAAGAGTTGTTTTTTTCTTCATCCAACGGCGAACGCCCACTTAAAGGCTAAAATTCATTCACTTACTGGTTTCTCCTACCAATGCTTCCCCTTCAAGTATCTGGGTATTCCCCTTATTTCCGGCAGATCTAAAAAGGACTTCTTCTCTGGCATTCTGGCTACGATCAACAAAAAACTCCAAGGCTTGAAAGCAAAATTACTTTCCCAGGGAGGCCGTCTCATTTTGATTAAACATGTTCTCACCTCAATTCCAATTTATACATTGGCGAGTACTCCTATCCATGAAGGAATTCATAAGATGATAGATAGTGCACTTGTTAATTTTTTCTGGGGATCCACTGTGGAGGGCCCTAAACGACATTGGATAGCCTGGAGTTCTATCACCAAACCAGTGAGTGAAGGTGGCTTGGGTGTCCTGTCTCTGCGACAAATGCAACTGGTGATGTGTGTTAAGTCGCTTTGGAGGGCTCTACATACCACCTCCCTGTGGGCATCTTACTTTAAAGAAAAACACCTCAGGGGTCAACACCTCAGTGCAGCTGATCTTTCATCCATCATGTTTGGCGTAGGGCTAAAGAACTTCTCCTACAGCACAGTAGGGTGATTACTGGTGCAAGGATATAAATGCAAACCTAAAGGACACAAAGGTAAAATAAAAATATAAATGTTCGGAGTCGATTCCCATCAATAATGGCTATGGCCTATCCGATGTATCAAAGGAGTATTAATAAGAAGAAAATGAATTATTTTTTGCTCTATATTGCTTACATGTGTGTTTTTGAGAGAGGCTCAAAAATAGAACTTGCGTAATGTTGTTGCATTCCACGTCCGAGGGATAGGTGTTCCTTCCATGGTCGATAGTCGGTACGCCCCTTTCCCGTGCGTCTTGACCACTCAGTAGGGGCCTTCCCAATTAGGGGCCAGCTTACCCACCGCCTCCAATGGTCGAGAGGCTTTGACTTTCCTTAGGACGAAGTCTCCTGGTTGGAAGTGCCTATCCCGGACTCTGGCGTTGTAGTATTGAGTGAGGCGCCGCTAGTATTCCGTGGCTCGGATGCTGACGATCTCTCAGATCTCGCTCACCAAATTGAGGTTTTCAAGTAGTTTCTACTCATTCACCTCGGGCAAGAAGTTGGTGACTTGGAGAGAGTGGTTGCCGATCTCCAATGAAATTACGGCTTTCGTGCCATACACCAACTGGAAGGGGGTTTCACCGGTGGACATTCTTGGAGTAGTTCGGTGTGACCATAGTACACTTGGTAATTCCTCGAGCCAGCTCCCCTTGGCCTTGTCGAGCCTAGTTTTAATGCCTTTTAATATAGTTTTGTTGGCATTTTCGACCAGTTCATTGGTCTGAGGGTGGGCTACCAAAGTGAAGTGGTTGCGAATATTCTAGTCGGCACATTTGTCTCTGAAGTAGTGAGAATCAAACTGTCGACCATTGTCACTCACAATCACCCGAGGGATACTATAATGACAAATGATCGACTTCCACATGAAGCTCTATACGATTGACTTGGTAATCCTAGCAGTGGCTTTGCCTTCAATACAGTTTGTGAAGTAGTCGATGGCGATGATGACAAACTTCTTCTGGGCCTGAGCCGTAGGGAATGGCCCCAAGATGTCGATTCCCCACCGAGCGAAGGGATATGGCTCGGTAAGGGTGACGAGCTCTGAGGCAGGCTGATGGACTAGGTGGTCGAAGTGTTGGCACCGGTCACATTTATGCATGTAGGCTGAGCAATCATGCTGAAGAGTGGGCCACCAGTGACCCTGCTGAAGCAAGAACCTGGTGAGCGATCTTCCTCCTTGATGCGCGCCGCAGATGCCTTCGTGAACTTCTTGGATCACTCGGTTGGCTTCATCGACGTCGAGGCATTTGAGGAGAGGATCAGAGGAAGACCTACGGTACAGGGCATCATCTAGGATGACGAAGTGCCGGGCTTGGTACTTCAATCTCTGAGCTTCCCGAGGGTCAGGGGGCTCTTGGGAGTCTCGGAGCCAGGATAGGTAGGGGGTCTGCCAATCGCTCGGGGGTGTTGGGTCAACAATCATGAGCTTGGATTCAATGCTCGATCGTTCTAGCTCCTCAGGGAAGACCGATCGAGTACCTTCGGGGTCGAGAGAGGACGCCAAACGAGAGAGGACGTCCGCCCGAGAGTTTTCCTCCCGAGCTATTCAGACTACCTCAAAACACTCGAATAGTTGGGCCATTCCTCTGACCATTTGGAGGTACTTGATCATTGGTGGTTCTCGAGCTTCGTAGTTTCAGGTAATATTAAAGTTGAAATGTACACTAACGAGGAAGGGCAAGAGTGACCAAGTGCTGTTGTTTAGAAGAATCGAGTTCTTTTCATTTATTTGAGTCCAACTTAGTAGTTGAGAGCCTTGTATTTCGCATCTTTCCTTTGAGTTTAACATTGTACCATTTAGTCATCAAGAAACTTTAATAATGAGTACATTATTATTATTAAAATCTTTTGTCAAATTAGGCCTTGTTTAGTCACTTCTTGTAATCCCCTAACACTCTACTAGTCTCGACTATTCGCTGTCACATTTCGAGCAGTTTCTGCTATTATCGATTTGCGGCGTGACATGCAGAGGGTTCCCCCTAAGCTTGGGAGGAACCATCATGCGCCGCCGACCGAGCCAACGGAAGGCTATCGAGACAACTCCCTCAGCTAAGCCCGAGATAGGAGTAAAACCTAATAATCTTGCCCCCCTGGAAGGGATAACCTTTACTTGGAGAGGGAAAGACTCGTGGCAGGACCCCCCTCTTTGATCAGGGAAAGTCTATCTAGGGCGAGCATTTATCTCGTGCAACAAAAGGTGAATCTCTCGCTAGCATGCGAGAACGGAGAAGTCAGAAGGGTAGAGGGAAACATGAGAGTCCTTCAATTTTAAGAATACATATTAGAGGACACAACTCCCCCACTCAATGATCCCTTCGTAACCTCTACAGATTCACTAAGGGAGGTCGCCACTATTTAATTTTAGGGATTCCCCCCACAAAAGGTAAGAGATCCTAGCCCCTCAATTGGTGAAGAGTAAACCCGTGCCCCCTCATTTTTCCCATAACTTCTCTACATTTAGCTCTTGTCCACACTAACTTAAGCATCAGAGAGTTTCCCTTGGGATCTAAATCTCAGGCCCCCTGACCCTTGCCCTTCCTAAGCAGATTTCTTCCTGAGATGGCCAGTGAGATATATCCGATGAACCTAATCCTCCCAGATCTGACGATCTGCGATCAGGTGTGGGAGCTTGCCTCGTTGATATTTGTTTGGAGGAGAAGAGCATCTGGCCACCCTGAGAAAACCTGCAATTACCGAACACTACGTCAGAGAGAGACTCGAGTGAGATCCCAGAGGACAACCCTCCATTACTAAGTCAAAAATGAGCATGAGAGTAAATGAGAGAGAACAAGGAGAGAGGGAAAAGAGAGCTATGGAGAAGGTGAGAGTTCTCGATAGAGTGTCGAGTGCTCGGAGATGTGGCAAAGACCTAAGAACGATGGAGATCTCTCTGCCTCACTCAGGAGGGCAGAAGGTGAGAGTGTTGAGAAGTCTGCAAGTCTCTGTATGCATGCATGTAGCTCTCACTGTGTGTGTATCACATTGTGTATGTCCATCTAGGTCCATCTTGAAAGAAGTGTATACCCTGTGATGGCATCATTTCTTATATATTCTCATTCGTATTTATGGTAATTTCTTCATTATGTCTTATTTATTTATATGTATTACCGCTTGATGTAATGAAGTCCTTGAACGTAGGCTATAAAGGTTGAATCATAATGATATTATGATAGTGAGATCAACCTTCTAGATGCATGTGGTCTAAGTGTTCCTGGTCATAGGATATTTGAGATAGGACATCAAAGAATCCAGATAGACCAGTGCACATGATATCCTCTCATATGATGAGCAGTAGCATTGAAGGCATCAAAAGCAAGTTCAAATGTTCATGAAAATTCTGAGACAAGTGAGTCCTCGAGCTCTGAGCCCTTAATTAATTAAAGGCTTGGCCATTTGACCCCTTGTCAAGGTCAAAAGAACATCTCCCTTCCTTAATGAGCAAGGGGCCAAGTCAAATAGATTAACTAACCTGTTTGCTTTAGTGAACACAGGGGTGAGGGGACACAAGTACACGAGTGCAAAAGAACACAAAACTCAGGTAACAAAACATATTTTTCATAAACATAGCTATATGCAGATGTGTGTACAAAAGTGCAAGAGGAGGCGTACAAAGCTAATCTATCTAGCTCTCTCCACCTTCCTCCTCTCTCCTCCCACTACTCTCTGCCCCACCTCTATCCCTAGGGCGAACCTATGGGGGCCTCATCGACCCCTGGCTAGCAGTCGACCTCTCGACTCGAGCACGGTCAGACTCCTCTCTACTCTGGTGCGTAGAAGAACCCACCAGATAGCTAGTGTCAGAGTAAGCGTTGGGTCGACCCTCAGCTCAAGCCTGCTCTCGGCCCCTCCGATAGCGGTCCTCTGCTACCCTCGCCCGCTCCTCTGTGCACCTAGGCAGAGCCTCAGCTTGGCTAACTCCGCACCCAGGCGAAGCCTCACCTCGGCTAGCTCCGCCCTCTTGCTATCACACTCCCACCTCTCCATCCTGAGTAGCAGCTGCAGCTTGAGTGTCTCTCGGGGCAGCTACTCGGTCTTGTGAGGCCGCTCCTCTATGGCCCGCCGCCTCTCCTCCGCCAGCTCCTGTGGCCCGCCACCTCTCCTCTGCTAGCTCCTCTGTAGCTCGCCGCCTCGTCTCCTCCAGCTCCCTGACAAGCCTCCGTCGCTCCTCCTCAAGCTCTGTGACCTGCTAGTCACAGATCGTGAGCTCGGTGCCTGCCAAGGCAGCCCGGGTCATCGCCTCCTGTAGATCCCACGCCTGCATTATTGTACAGCATGTCATAAGTTTTTGAAGGAAGATTGATAATAACTGCATTGCTTTCTTTCCACTGCTACCATGTCGCGCTCAGCTGCCTCAGCTCGTCTCACCGCTCTTGCCAGTCGCTCCTCTAAGGAAGCGATCTGGGCACTCTGATCCACTGCACTCAAGCTGGAGGCTCCTTCCGCTCCTCTCGCCGCCGCCCTCTACTGAGCACACTGCATCATTTTAAAAGATTATCAATCGTTGACCACCCAACTTTAGGACTCATAGCATAGCATTTAGAAAGCATACTCACCAGCGTCTGTAGCTCAGACCACGTAAGCGCTAGTCAGGCCTCCAGGGTGTGGAGCTGTACTTGCATATCTACTACCACCGCATCCCGTGCATCCTGCATTTATTACATGATAGTCACACATTCATCATATAGCAATTAAAGCATATAGACACAAAAGCATCCATTTATACATACCCCTCGTGGCCTCATCTGAGGCCGATTGGCGTAGGTCCTCCAGTAGGCCCAGAGGTACGTCGTGCTATCCTCTACCTGGGAGACGACCGGGGTGGCGCCCCTCTGCCAGTCGATGTAATGCTCTGGGAAGCGCAGCCGTCAGTCGGTCGTCACCACACGCCCTCAGGTCTTCTGTCCAACCTCGTGCGGCTCTGCTACCTCGACCCACTCCTGGTGTGGAGGGAACCTAGAGAACTTCTCCCTTCCTCTGAAGCACCACAGAGGGTAACAAGCCACCAAAATGAAGAGAACTGAAGAAAACAAAAACTCAATTCAGAATAGATCAAGAACTCAGAATAAACTCTCTGCTCTTCTTTTTCTCACTCTCCCTTTCAATTGGCTCTCTTCTTCTTCTTTTCTTCTATGTTTCTCTCTCCGTCTGGATTCTTAGTCTTGTGTGTTCTTCTTGTTCGTACGAGCTCCTTCTTTATATATGACCTTGCTGAGAAATTAGAGTGTGGAAACCACGCTTCCTACCTAAAGAATTATTCAAAGCATCTGTCCTTTTTGCCACGTGTCAGCATCCCCTGCCCTCCATCTCCTGGGAACACGTGCCCTTCCTTAACTTTCTCGAACATCACTTCTGTTAAATAGGAAGTCCCTGTCATTATAACAGAGGAACAAGACAGCATAAGTAAAGTTGCACGGACTTGCTTATACCCGAAGGGAAGCAGGCACTGTTCATGCACGGACTTGGGTTAAGGGACATGCACGAACTTTGGCGATCAAAACAAAGAAGTGTTCGGACATCATATGAGCAATGGAAAAAATTGCACGGACTTCATAAAGCACATGCACGGGCTTGGAGGATATGCACGGACTTCGGTTAGATATAAAGTGCACAGACTTTATGTTGCACAAATGTGCACGGACTTTATGTTGCACAAATGTGCACGGACTCTTTGATGCACAGACTTGGTGAAGAAACGTGCATGGACTCAAACATATGCATGGACTTGATAAAAAGTGCACAGACTTAAGTGTGCACGGACATGATTTAAAGGTGCACGGACTTCGTTTTGATCCAAGGAAGAAAAGTGCACAGACTTAACAATGATCAGACTTGGAAAAGATAGAAAGTGCACGGACCATGGATAAACATGCACGGACTTCTTAAGGCCCATACTAAGTATGCACGGACTTGAGGTATATGCTCGGACTCAGTTTCCTGGTGTTGACACAAAACATGCACAGACTTGGTGAAGAATCGTGCATGGACTTATGTTAGACAGAAACTGCACGGACCTATTTAAGATGGGCACGAACTTAGAAAGAGTGTGCACAGACTTGTTCAAGATGTGCACGGACTTAGACAGAGTGTGCACAGACTTGGAAGAACAACGTGTACAGACAGAAGCCAAACGAAGTCCCTGCAATATGTAAGGACTTGCATTTAGAATATACACTGACTTTAAGTGTATGCTAAGACATGCACGGACTCAACAAAAGGTGCACGGACTTACTGAACTAAGATGCAAGGATTTTGGCTTGAGGTGCACGGACTCAGACTTGCACTGACTTTAAGTGTATGCTATGACATGCATGGACTCAACAAATGGTGCACGAACTTGCCGAACTGAGATGCAAGGACTTTCAGACTTGCACTGACTTTAAGGGTATGCTATGACATGCACGGACTCAACTAAAGGTGCACGGACTCAGACTTGCATAGACTTTAGACATAATGCACAGAGTTTGTAATGGAGTAAGCAACGTGTGCACGGACTTGAAAGAGCAATGCCTAGACTTTTAACATGTTTAATAGAAAAACAGAAATCTAGAGACAAAATGTCAACCCCATGGGTCGACCCTTTTTCGAGGACATTCTGTTTGAATAAAGATCCGCCAAAGATCCAGGGTATTACAGTCCTCCTCTCCTTTAAGAAATTTCATCCTCAAAATTTAAGGACTAACAAGGGTAAGACAGGGAAGAACAACCTGACAAATACAGACACAGAACACGAGAAACAGAGTCCAGAGGAATAGCGTCAGACTATTGTCACAGATACACGCCCAAGAGTGAGCACAACTACAAGTGAATACAAGTCCGACACCTCTGAAACAAGGCAATGTCGCTTATGTCTCACAAGGTAAGAGATGCAACTGCCAGAGTAAACAACACCAAGGAACGAATCGACAGGCACAACCAACATCAGCTTGCACAAGGAAACATAGTCCTCTTAGCTGATAGCCTGACGACATCATCAGCTCTAGTGCTAAAGGAGACAGGGAACACCAGGCACATAGGACGCCAATGGCGATTACACGGAGAAACGACAATAAAAATCGGTAACATGGGACCACACACAGTATCAAGTTAGTCCTCACTCAGATATCGCATCTGATCGAGTTGCGAGCTACTCCACTGGGAAAAGAAGCACAGCAAGCTACTGACAAGACAATGGTCCAACACATAAACGCAGAATCATACGAAAGCAGCACTTATAAAAATAGCAGCCAATGGCAGCAACATTTGTGGGATTTTGGCTCCGTACAACACACAGAATCACGGAACACACTAGAAGGAGGGTCGTATCAAGGCACGCGGCAATTGAGCACACGACTACAGGGAGCGAGTCATGCATCAGGCCGTTCACCAAGGACAGACCCACGACAATTAAAATTGATCGTAAAATAATAAGAGGCACCACAATCTCAGGGAACGCATCTCAGGGACTACGAACACGCCTCGAGAGTACAACACCCACGAGAATGAATGCAGAGTAAAGGGTACTTTATCAGTAGGGAAGCTGACGATTTCCCCAACACTCGTAAATGTCAACACTAAAATCAGAAAGATGACCGACAACAGCGCGGTCACGATAACGTCTAGGCACATGCAGTTAAGACGGAGTCACATCGAGAAGAAGTAATTCTCTCTATCAAGCAGAATTGTACAAAAAGATTCCTCGGCTTGGGGGTCATCAGCCCACACACTTCCACTGCGCACTCCACAAAGCACGAAGGTATCAGAAAGATCCTCGGCCTTCGCATCTCAGTACACACTAGGCGTCATCGCAGTCCCAGAAAATCACAATGCCACACGCCTCGAGCACTGATCCAGCGAGCAACCGAACAAAAAAAGCCTAAGTGCAACAGAGAAGAGCATCAACTTCAGCACAAAGCCCAATGAAAAGCACTAACCTTAGCCTAACTTGGCGTCTTGTAAATGACAAATGAGCCTTACATTACATCGGCCGTTGGACACGGCACGATGAAAATACGGTACACAACAGCTCTCGACACATGGATTAGGTCTAAAGCCATGCAACCATAAAACAAGGAGATGATCAGGCTCAAATTAAGTTGTCCACCCTTGAGCAAACACAAGATAATGTGATACTGAAACGATAGTTCTAAGGCCAACCTCACGAGGAGATCCACCAAACGACATTGGAAGCATCGAGCTTAGTAAAAGAAGCTCACCAAAGAGGGACGAGCCTAATTCGCTCGAACAGCTTCTCAGCCCAACTGGTTCAATCGAGCACTCCAGACTTTGTTGACCTGCAGCCAGCACCTCTGGAAATAGAAGACGGAGGCCAAGCCACGATCGATGAGCTAATTGAAGTCAACTTGGGAACCAAAGATGACCCTAGGTCGACCTTCCTCAGTGCCCAGCTATCTATAGACGAACAGAAGCTATATGTCCAACTGCTACAAGAATACCGAGACTGTTTCACTTGGACCTACAAGGAAATGCCAGGACTTAGCCCCGCAGTTTCACAAAATGAGCTGACTATACATCTTGAGGCCGAGTCAGTGAAGCAGCCGCCACGGCGCATGAGTCTAGAGCTCATCACTCAGATATGCAAAGAAGTGGATAAACTCATTGATGTGGATTTTGTCGAAGAAAATCAATACACTATGTGATTGCCTAATATCGTGCCCGTGAAAAAGAAGAATGGGCAGATCCGGATATGTGTAGACTTTCGAGATCTGAATAAAGCATGCCTCAAGGATGACTTTTTGGTGCCAATCACGGAAGTCATGATTGATGCCACAACCGGCCATGAGGCTCTGTCATTCATGGACGGGTCTTCTGGATATAAGCAAATATGGATCGCGGAGTATGATCGGGTCCATACTGCCTTCTGAACCCCTAAGGGCATTTATCACTACAAGAGGATGCCGCTCGGATTGAAGAATGCGGGCGCAACTTATCAGCGTGCGATGACTAGAATATTTGATGAACTGCTCTACCATAAGGTCGAGTGCTACATAGATGAACTGATGATCAAGACCAGAAAGAAAGAAGACCACCTGCAAGATCTCCGAGTTGTATTCCAGAGGCTCAGGCAATATGAACTGAAGATGAACCCTATGAAGTGTGCGTTCGGAGTGTCGAGTGAAAAATTCTTGGGCTTCATTGTCAGATATCGGAGAATTGAAATAGACCCCGCAAAAATCAAAGCAATCCAGGAGCTACCTCCACCAAGGAACCTCTCCGAGCTGAGATCTCTACAAGGCCATTTGGCTTATATCAGACGATTCATATCCAACTTGTCAGGGCGGTGTCACCCCTCCATAAGTTGATGATGAGGGATATTCCCTTTTATTGGGATGAAGAATGTCAAACGGCCTTTGATAAGCTGAAGGACTACCTGAAAACCCCTCCAGTGCTAGGGGCACCGGTGAAAGGATGACCACTGATTCTATATATAGCAGCCACACACTACTCCCTAGGGGCAATACTTGCCCAGAATAATGAAGAAGGGAAGGAACAAGCCCTCTACTACCTCAATCGAAGACTAGTCAGAACTGAGGAGAAGTACACTTTCATTGAGAAAGTCACCTTGGCGCTAGTCTTCACAGTCAAGAAGCTCTGACACTATATGCTATTGCATGAAATAAAGCTGATTTCCAAAGCGGATCCACTTAAATCTATTCTATCACGGTCAGCACTCAAGGGCTATTTAGGCAAATGGGTAGTGATCCTCATGGAGTTTGATATCTCCTATGTGCCACAGAAAGCTATCAAAGGTCAAGCCATCGTAGATTTATTCGCTACGCATCCCGTGCCAGAGGGTTGTCCACTAGAGACAGAACTCACTGAAGATGACACCTTAGAAGCTGATCAGGTGCAGCCCACCTTGTGGCAATTGTACTTTGATGACGCATCTAGAATTGACACCCCAGCTACTGGATCTTTTCGAACTGGGATTTGCTGTCCTCACTATGCACTGACATCCCTCTTGTTTTGCTCATATTGGGATTATAAATATCCATGGGTCTCCGTAGTATCATCACTGACCCTAACGAGAATCTCAGTTCAAAACGAAGAACCTAAAGAAACGAAGAATAAAATATGTAAAATCCGATGACCCGACACGTTTCTTGCGGTGCAGATCGACGACCATCGATCGATGTGTCTTGCATGACCTGGAGGCATGTGATACCGAGGAGACCGCTGCCGCAAGGTCATTGTTTATTTAATTGGAACGCTTCCTATGTACATATAACATCTCCGGTACATAATTTCCAACTAATTGTTTGAACAATATTCCAAGCCATCTCCAAACACAGAAGTGACAGAACGACAAATTAAGGACAGGAAGGTGATGATGAGGTGAATAGAAGAGAGCATTGTTGTGGAGGTAGTTGATTATTTAACAGGAAGAAGTTTTCTGTACATGCCATCACCAGTAATTCCTAACCAAATGTTTCAACAATGTTCCAAGCCAACTCCAAAACACAGAATTAATACAACTACAAATGAAAGAAAGGGTGACGAGGGTAGGAAGAAGAGCAGTGTGATGTTGGGTCTGGTCTGGATGGAGTCCCCTCTCTGCGCCCACACTCCCTCCATGACCAAAAGGCACCTTATTCTTGGAGTGCTAGGGGAGATTGCACCACACCCAGAACCATCCTATCAATATCGCAAGGGGAAAAATTAACAGGAAAAGGTCAAGTCCAAAACACCACCATCATGTTTTCTGTCTCTTTCATCCATGTATTGTCAAAGGTCCTTCATCAGACACCACAACCTTACCTCCCAAAAGAAGAAAAGACAGAAGGAAATCCTCTTTGATTTTGCAGTAGTCAGTTGTAGGACAAGACTCCTCTCCCTTGGGGCCTGTAGCTGGCCCTGATTGCACCACTGGGGTCAACACCACCCGAGAAGACGGCATTGCACCCTGTGTTGGGGGTGGTGATGAGCTGCTTGATGTCCTCGATGAAAGTGTAATCCAGGGGGGCTTCTCCCCAGATCGTCCCATGCCCTTTTTCCATCTGACCGCCACCGGAGGTGTCGATTTGGAAGAGCTTCTGGTGGACATCGTCCACCACGCCGCCGTAGAACAGCGTCTCCAGGCCCAGGCCGTCGTACTCCATCTCCTTGCCGTAGGTGATCTGGTTACTGCAGCTGCCGTCGGAGGAGCTGCAGCTCTGCTGGTCGCCTCCGAACATGAGAAGGCTGCTGCTCTCCTTCATCGGGTAGTGGTGCACCGGGGGTGCTTGGAGGAGAGAGCCGGCGACCGCCGTCACAACGCCGGCGACATCAGAGTTGACGGAGAAGCCGTCGAGGCCCGGGAGGAGAGGCTTGTTCGACGTGTAGTAGCTGCCATGTGATGTTGTTGGTGGTGGTGCAGTCATCGTGGTCTCGAAGGAAGAAGGGAGGAACTGTTGGTGCTGCTGGTGCTGCTGCTGTTGGCGGTGCTGTGTCGCCTGTGCTTTCCTTTGAGACGTGGATATCCCCAGAAGCTTCTTCTTCAGCTTGGTGTTCCAGTAGTTTTTGATATCGTTGTCAGTCCTTCCTGGCAATTGGGCAGCTATGATAGACCACCTGCACAAGAGAATAACAAAGAAGGAGAGGTAAGGGACCCGGGAGGAGAGGAGACGATGATAGAAATATGATCGGGTGATGGAAGATACACTACCCAAGGGTCGAAACTAAGCAAGAGAAATGATGATTGAAAGGAAGAAGAAGAAGGTGGAGTGGACCCCCGAGTGCATAGCTGACGGCCCCTGAACTTGCGCCGCCGCCTCTTCTTAGCAGAAATCTCCTTGAAATGAACCTGCCTGGTGCGGACTCGGGCCTTCGAGCTTCTTGATCTGTCGTGTTTTCTCAGATAATGGGCCCACTTGGCAAATGGCCAGACCCGATTATGAATATGTAGCTTTATCAGGGCGGTTGCCCTAGACACACAATGCTAACCATAGGCGAACATTCCTGGATAACTAACTCCTTGTGATGAACATCAGAAAATCGTGGAGTTTTATTACTCAGCACCAGAAGCATGAAATTCGGCATGTCCACTCGGCAATCGGGCATGAAGCATAACTCCCTTATGAAAAGTGCAGGACGAAATTGAGGGAGAGTAATGCATGACGTTGACGCGGCTGGCATACTGATAAACCAAGGGAGATTACATAACAAGTGTAGAATGTCCTTAGAAAATCTTGAAAACATGGCCGATTGCCCCTTGAACATGGAATATAGCAGACCCTTGGCAGCCGTATGGGTTAGCACAATCTGAGCAGAGAATCCCACTTGGCCAGTGAACTGAATAGCAACCGAGTGAGAGGTAATAATCGCATCAATAGTCGAACCTCCGGCGAGCAATGCGATTGCCACCGGCCTCACTCGAGAAGAAACTGGCACTAGTGCAAAGGAGCTCCTCTTGGCAACCATCTTCAAAAGTGTAGGCTCCTCATCCCCAAAACAGCCAGGGACCAGGACTTGGACTGACATACGGCAAATAAAATCTTGAATCTTGAAATGTGTAATCAAAGCCTTACTCGGCTCATCATCTTCCTAGGGACTAGACCCGAGGGGAACCAATGGTAGTAAACACCCGCTCTATGGGGTGGAAGTGGATGGAGAAGTGTAGGGGGTAGACTTGAGTGAAGGCAAAGGCAATGTAAGTGGCGAAGAGGTAGCGGCGAGCAAAGGTGAAGGTGTAGGCAAAGGCAAAAGTGGAGGCATAGGAGGGGGTAGAGGTAAAGGTGGAGGTGGAGGTGTGAGAGAAGGTGTAGGCGAAGGTGTAGCTTGCTTAGGCTTGAATGAGGATGGCGAAGGAGGTGACAAATATAGAGGAGATGGTGTAGGTGAGGGGATAGGCATCATTGCGAGGGAAGGTGATGGTGACGGCAGTGGGGGTAATAGAGATGGCGGAGAGGGTGTTGTAGTCAATGGAGGTAGTGAAGGTGGAGGTGAAGAAGGTGGTGATGAGACAGAAGAAGTGGCAGGTCGCGAAGCCCATCTTCGACATGCTGAGACGACGCGTCGTGTTGCGTTGGAAGCAGTGGTGGAAATGGCGTGGGAAGGAGAAGAATTCGTGCTAGCATGAGCAGAGGCTTAGAATGGTGGAGGTGGAGGTTGAGTAGGAGATGGAGTAGGTAATGGGGATAATGGAGACGACGGAGCGGGTGTAACACCAGATATAGAACCCCAGGGGTGCCCCTGGTCTTGTAACGTAGACGACTGCTTGGGCGACGACTGCCGCTACTGCTACAACCTCGAGGAAGAACCGCAGCACCTGAAATCCAGGGGTGAGCCTCCTATCACTGGCTCAGTAGGGGTCCCGCGGAACCCCAACCGAAAACAACGGCAGTAACGAAAAGTAGCAACTACAGAACAATGACAACAACAAGAATAGTAAACACGGTGGCCAGTAAAACCTCGGCTCTATAGCTACTCCTACTGTACTATAACTCAATGCCCCGATCCCACAATAGGGGACTACCAGAACACGGACCACCCTAGTCACTCTACTAGGAAAACACCACGATGCCACAGTCGTAGAGGCCTGCCCTCACAGACGAGGGCCCACACCAAAACCACGCGGTCAGGAAACACAGTCACGACCTCGCTATCGTGAACTCTACGCCGTCTAGGGAAAAGCCCTCGATGACACTCACCAGAAACTCTAGACTTCAACTCTGGGAGAACGCCCGGAACTACACATGAAAATCCCATCTCACAGACGGGTAATGAAAACCCACGACACTACAACTCACGTCACGTGACGGGAGTACCGCCCACCAGAAGCAAGGCCGGATGTGTCAACTGATGACTTAGTCTGCACCTCAGGTGCCTGCCTATGACGCCCCAAGCGGAGGCTAAGACACCGTACAGTAGCCAGGAGCATAAAACAAGGAGTAGCTGCGATTACGCTTGTCAGCGCGCGTCCGCCGCCCTCAGCCAAGTGTGCACACACAGACCATACGCCCTAGGTCAGATCCTCTAGTTGGTTCTTCCCTCGAAGCCCGGACTCAGGCTACGCGTGGGGGCCCTATGGTTACCAGCCTAAAAACTGTCTTACTCGGGTAAGCCGCTCCACCACTCCCGGGTGGGTCTGCACACGTGTGCCATAAGAAGGCTACAACTAGTGGGGACTCACAGAATGTGGACACAGAAAATCACGCATGCACCCATCTCGAGTAACACAAAGTAATAGGTGACTCGAAGCCACCAGACTCTGGATAGCCCACTAGACCTACTGAACTCAACAGTCCTTGAGTTACAAGACTCGGGGTCAAGATCGTTGCACGTGACGACACTGTGTCATCAATCTGGCCTAATCCCTAGGTCTAAAACCATGGTGACTCGATTTAATGCAATCACGAAAGCTCAGAACACAAGAGGGTCGCCTGGGCCCTTAAAATTCATGGGCACACTAATCGAGGTAATATATTACCTCTGGACACCCAAAAATACGGTCACGGTCCCCACGGGTGTCCGGGACACTCACGGGGTCATAGGTCGATCATTGGGTCTCTACCGAACCGACCAGAGACCAACACAACACAAAATGGACCCGAAAATCCACCTAGCTGTCCTCTCTAGACCTTTAGGGAGCCTAGCGGTCTACCCCTAGACTGTTGAGCTCTAGGAACTTGCAAACCCCTAGCGGTCACTTCTCGGACTGCTAGGCAGAGTGGCGGTCTTTTAGACCTCTAATCAACCAAATCACGGTCAAACAGTCCCCCCTCGGACCGCAAGGCAGGGCCTAGCAGTCCATCGCGCGACTGCAAGGCTTGAACCGACATACGGGAGACCCTAGCGGTCCCCTACAAGACCGCCTAGCACCCTAGCAGTCACTGGAAGGACCGCTAGGCCGTCCTGAACTTGAAAACGGTAAATCACACAGAAAACTCCATTCCACGTGAAAGATTTTTGCTTTGTATTTCAAGTTTGCATTCGGGAAGTCCCTCCGAGGATCACTCCCATATAATTTCTTGTGAGAGCTAGAGAAGCTTCTATGTGTAAAGCATCGTATCCATATAATTGCTTGCCACCTACACTTTGCCATCCATTCCAAGTTTAGGGACTGCACCATTAAAAGTAAATGCGAAAAAAGAGCCAATCCACAAGCATAAAGCAAGACAGGACACGATCTGCATCGTGCCTAAGCAAAGCACAGTTGGGTTCATGGTAGTAGCAGAACCAGAACGCTGACGTCTCTCTCTCGCTCTCTCTCAACTTGTTAGTCAACTCAACTAAAATTGTTACTTTTACTTCCTCGATATGTTCCCTTAAGATACTCTATGATTCAACTACTCACCTAAATTTATTGTATGAAATTTTTTCTCATGATATTTTTGAAACATCCAACTGAGGGTGATGATGGAAGGAATATTTTGAGAAAGTGAGAATAGCATCACGTATAAGGCATGCACGCGCCGAGCACCACTCCATTAACATGTCAGATCAAACTCAGCAATGAGGGTGAGTAGTAGATAGGTGAGATGCGAGAAGGGATGTGATCTCCTATGTGTTCATGTACTCACTCATATCTACACCAATAGAGAGTAGTGACAAGACCCCCTTACATAAGGATAGCATGAGAAATTAATTCAAAAACATCAAATATTGTAAATATCACTGAATAAATGAAACAATCCCAGAGCAGGGAGGTCTTCAAGATGGGCCCCCACAATCTGATTCCACCTACATGATGCAGTTGTTGGGTCCAAAGAGTCATTGCAACTTCGATGGCAATGTTGGACCCACTATGGTTGGGCGGCGGGGCCACCATATGGGTGGGCGACCAATCACCTGTCACAACGAGTGAAAGCCCATGGTTGCAAGAGATTATAGGGGTAGGCACGATAGGCGGGAGCACTGTGAGCACTACACTCGTGTGTGTTGCTACCGCGGGGACAAGCATGCCAACGCCTCTAGTGCCGACCCTACTGGGGGGAAGTAGAGGTGCCCGACCTACTGCCGAGGTGGCCATGAGTGCTTGGACCACCCTAGTCACGGCTATTGTCATCTTCGTAAATGCAATCGTCGAAGCCATCACTACCAATGCAGCTGCTCTTTGGGTCCGATGCGATCTCGAGCCCTCCATCTGTCATCTATAGGTGCAAGTGTTACCGTAACGCAATTGTAGGGGAGCCAGATGCGCTCAGGATTGGGGCTCTGAGTACTCTCACGGTCCTTGCCAGTCAGAGAGGTGGCTTCTCCTCCATGTGAATATCCTCTAAAGATGAACCTAAGGACGATGAGAGCTAACTGGAGGTTGGTCCACCATGTTCCTGAAGAACAGTGACCTAAGCTTTGATACCAATGACGGACAATAACATAAATAAATATGTAGTGGAAGTGGATTTTGAGACTTACCTTGGTTCAGAGAACAAAGTGCTTCTCCATGGAGGAAGGAGGAGTAGACTACCAAAGCCCACCCTGTAGATCCACACCCCATGACCCAAAGGACATGGGTGGTGCCCTCTAGAGATGACATAACGAGAGAGAGAGAGAGAGAGAGAGAGAGAGAGAGAGAGAGAGAGAGTGAGCGACAGAGAGAGAGAGAGAGAGGGCGCCAGACGGCAACTCCACGAACATATCACAGAAAATTTCACTCATCGGCCTCTCGATACGGGCAATAAAATCTTCGGAGATGAAAGAATGCGTCGCATCTGAATCGATAAGAACATGAGCTGTGCGATCATAAATGGAAACCGTACCTTCGATCAGATTAGACGCCAACGCCTCTGCACGAGTGATGTGTGTAACTCTGGCTCTCGGCGGATGAGTAGCGGCAAACGACTGCTGAGAAGGAACAGGAACAGGAACTGACGGTTGAATCGGTTGATATGGCTGAGGCGGCGGAGGAAGACAGAACTGCGGCTGCTGCGACTACGAAGCCTGAGTGAACTGCACCGTCTGCTGCCTCAACGGACAGTTACGGGAAACGTGCCCCGGTTGATCACAACGGTAACACACAACCGTCAAGGAGCATGACACACCCGGATGACTGCCACCACATCTGGAACAAAACCTCGGCTGAAAAGCGACGAAGTCTGGACGCGGCCGAACAAACGAACCAGACTGCTGACTCGGGTCAGAAAACATCGGCTGATCAAACCTCTTCCTCTTTTTCTTATGATGGAAACCTCTGCCCTGAGATTGCTAGAAAGGAGCACTATCGGTAGGAGAGAAAGAGGGAGAAACTCCTGAAGCAGATGACTGGGGGGGCGACTGATGTTGCACGGCCAACGGAACCATTCCAGTCAGAGCAAAACCTCGAGTCCTCGCCAACTCAAACTCCAACGTGACAATGGCTTGATATGCGGAATCCAACTCAGACACATGTGTAGCGAACTATGGCAGGCTCAATTCTGCTCTCAGTTCGTGCAAAAACTTCTGAGCCCTCATAGTCTCATCGGCAAAGATATGAGGTGCATACCGGCCCAACTCAATGAATTTATCACGATATTACAGCACTGATATCTCGCCCTGTGTCAGCTCCAGAAATTGATACATCTTGGCTAACTTCAGGCAGGCTAGAGTATAGATGCGTTCAAATGCAGCAACAAACTCAGCCCATGTAATCTGTCGAAGCGAACGGGAACGGAAGGCAACTTCCAATTCTGAAGTCCACCATGTGCGTGCAGTACCTTGAAGTTGATAAGAAGCCAGCATAACCCATTCATCCTTGGCGCATTCCATGCATTGGAAGACGCACTCGGTAGCATCCAACCACTCCCTCGCTACCTCGAGATCCGATTGACCCTCGAAAGTCGGTGGATGGAACAACAAGAATTCTTTCAATGCCCATCCATGACTACCGGGTACCTCCGCAGGCGGAATAGGAACAGGTGCAGGCTGGGTAGGAACCGGAATAGAAGGAGCAGGTGAAACACTAGCCTCATTCCGAGGAACTGGGGCTCTTCGCCTTCGAGGAGGCATCTTGAATCTAGGAAAACACGACAACGGAAAACATGTTAGCATCGCAAGAAACACCCTAAGCCAGCAACGAACGACTCAAAAGGGACTTGCTCTGGACTAATGCGGATTTCAATTCCTGATATAATTCCCCAACTCCGCACTGATACCAACTGCAATGACCCAGAGCCCATGGCACCGATAACCCGGTACAAGTACCAAATTATCACTACCATGAACTGGGGACGCCACCCAAGAGGCTGATGAGGCCCCCGAAGGGTTAGTGGGGTTTGTTGAGGGATTGCATAAAAGAAATCATTAAATCGAATGCAAAGAAAGGACAAAATATAGACTACTCGAGAATAGTTATGCTAGACTGGGGTAGTCAAGGTCGGGACACTATCTGCAACCACGGCGTGTGAGATAGAACTGTCGCCCTATGACTTTCCCAACCCAACGGCCTATCTGGAGGTTAAACGCGTGCACCTAGATCATCACCTATTTTTGTTAAAGGGGAACATCAGATCCTGGAGCACGCAAGTAACCAACTGGTTCTCAAGACAACGCGGCTTAATACCATATAGTAATGCATTAAGGGACACAGGGAACGAGACACATTACCGGACTTACCTAATAGTGGGCCGCCAAGCGAGTGGGTGACGATGCTGCAAGGAAGATTGTCAACATAATCTGCAGAAAACATCATCAAAATGACCAAAGCTATTAAGTAAGCATGATGTGCATAGAAAGATCTCTCAAATATGCATTCAAACAGAAGGGCAGCCCATGATGAGCCGCTCATACCAAAGGGCAGTCCTAGACGTGCCACATCATAGCAGAACATTTTGAAGGTGATATTAGCTGATGTGTGGTCCATTGACGGCCACCCAACGAAGGGCGATCTATCGCGAGACCGCACAACCCTGTGGAGTTTAAAGAAAAACAACCCTTCGTCTCCCTCCTCCCCACCATGACCGACAGAGAAGGAGGGAGAGCGGAGGGCGCCACCCAATCTCACCCCCTCTCTTCTCCCTTTCATTCTTCCACTCGCCCTCAATCTCACCACCTCTCTTCTCCCTTTCATCGATGAGGACCAAGATCCAAGCCCGCCGGCCACCACTGTGGACCGAGGAAGATGACCCGCCGCCATCGCCTATGGAGGAGGGAGCGCCGGCCACCATTCTGGAGGAGGAGGCGACGGCTGTGCCGCCCACCATCGCGGAGGAGGTAGTCGTGGAGGAAGTGGCCAAAGAGATGGCACCGGAGGAGCCCACCGACGAGCCGGCGGTGACGGGGAGGGTTGCACCGGACCCCGAGGTAGGTGTTCAAACCACCGTCCATTGCCATTTTCGATCATGCATGCTTAGTTTTGTTAGGGGGACGGGGTTTTGAATGTTAGCGGACTGGTTTGGGGGCCTACGAAGGGCTTCCACCGGTGGGAGGGCCATCACCATCATCGGGGAAGATGATGATTATGCGGTGCTCGATCGCCCGCATGACAATGAACATGCGACCTACATAAGGCCGCACAAACCTCCTGCGGCCTAGGAGCAGCCGCACCAACCACAATAACCAACATAGGGAAGGCAGTCAATAGGTTGCCACACAGAGAACACGCAGCCAACATAAGGCCGCACAAACTACCTGCAGCCTAGGAGCGGCCGCACCAACTTCAATAACCGACGTACGAAAGGCGGCCGCTAGGGTGCCGCACAAAGAACATGCGGCCTACATAAGGCCGCACAAATGACCTACGGCCCCAGATTGGCCGCACCAACTTCAATAACGTGGAGATCACGGGTGGCCTAACTCTGGCCGCATGTGATGATGTGTGGTCCTGTCACGCCCCAACGCGGAATATCGGGACGTACAGTCGTAGACTAGTTGGAAATATAGCACCATTTGCTAAGCTAAGCAATTCCATAGGTGCTATGAAGGAGAGAAGTACTTCTATTAATCAAAACCGATCTCCCTGGCTGAGATTTTGCCACCTATCGATGAGTCACTGACGGTAGGTGGCAGGAAGGTACTTTTGCCGAAGCTTGACCTTCATCTCACCGCATGTATCAACCTGGGGCTCCATACGCTGAAACAATAGGCTCTCTACGTTCTTCGAATAGGTCTGTGCCTGTCCTATCAGCTTCATGGTCACGAATCAGACTCTATGGCAGTTCGTCATATCGAA